>OY744521.1:39152100-39154600 GCA_963556195.1 Sepiola atlantica | reverse complement strand
TATATATATATATATATATATATATATATATATATATATATATATATATATATATATAGTTATATCGACTGCTTGCTAGATAGTCCCCATGTTTGTTATTTAGATGGTAATTGTCTTCCCATTTAAGAATATGCGTTGTATTGCATTAGTGCGCGCCTCGACTACTGAGTCAAACATAGCTTTCGTATCAGGGTTCGAACCGTGTGACCGGCAGGGATTGTCTCCTCTCATACTGACGGTTGCAGGTTTGGCATGAAACACAGGTGTATACAGGTTTATTTTAAAAATAATATTCATTTATAAATAATCATATATATATATATATATATATATATATATATATATATATTATCAAATAATACCATGTAGGAAAATATTGACTTTATTCATCAACATAGTCTTCTTTTTAGTGTGATACACTGCTACGAACGTTTCTCTAACAATTTAATGACTTCATTCTAGAGTTATTAGCCTTAGGCATAAATAAGCCTCGGTTTCCATTGTTACTTCTTCATGTGAGTCAAATTTCTGTAAATAAAGCATTGTTTTGAGGTCTCCAAACAGTCATCAGTCGCCAGGGGAAGGTGTAGAGACTAGTGTGAGTGCGGATTCCATTCGATATGAAATTCATGTGGTTTAACCATTTTTGTGTTCGACTATTAACATGGGGCATTTTCTTTGTAAAAGAAAAAAGATAATCAATAAAAACAAATTATTTGCGCCTCCCAAAGATGCGGAAGCTAAAATATTGCTTGCTAGCCGGGTTCAACCTGCTGCTGTCCACACAGATAACTGGTGTTTTGACTCCGAACTGAAGTGGCAGATCGATGTTTTATTTATTATCACAGATTGACTCAACAACCCATCTTTGTTATGGTGAAACAGTTGCAATTTACGATCGGTTGAAACGATTAAGTAAACTTTTTTGATGCTTTTCGGAACAACTTCCGAATTTGGGCGACCTGGGCGTTAATCATCAATTGTGTCCGTGCAACCGCGTTTAAAGTCAGCATACAGTCTTTTAACCATTGTTTCCAACGAGGGGGTGGGCGAATAACAGTTATAAATTAACTTCTTTCCACAAACAGTATGTTTCCTATTAGAAAACAATGCAATATGAACTTCGAATTTCAAATATTTCCATGCTTTTGAAAATTTGCAACAGTAACTTCGATTTAATAGATGTAATTAGTACACTTATAATCAGATTGGGTATGCATTTTCACACATGCCATTTGAAAGCTAGTCATTTGTAAAAACAGAGATGTATTTTAATAGTAGCACCATCTATTTGTCATGCTTAGGTATTTTTAAATGATGTGCTATATATACACTTTAATACCATTTGCCTTTATTATAAAGTTGAGGGTATATACAGATCAATAACTACATTTATATACATAGACAAATAAAATAAAATGGTCATCATACAGATTCTCCAATCACACACAAGAGAGAGAGAGAGAGAAAAAGAGAAGAAGAGTAACACAAAGTGAGCGAGAGAGAAAACAGTGAGAGATAGAACGAAAAAGAGAGAGAAATAGAGAGTGAAATAGAGAGAGAAAGAGAGATATATGTTTGTTACTGTTGATGTTATTTAGATACATTTTAAAAATAAATATGCACGCATTTTTTTCAGGATTTTTTTCCTCGGTTGAAAAGTTTACTGCCCCCCAAAGTTAATATATTATTTTTTTAATTTCATTTCAGATGAGTGTCAAAATGCTAGGAGGCTAAAAAGTGCACATAGTTGCGCATGAATATTTAAGACTGTTTAAGAAATGGCAAAGTCGTAATAAAAAATAAAGAAAGAAAGACTCGGGGACTTTTTTGTGTGATCAACGCTTTCGGAAGAAAATGTCGATAGTTGGAATTTGGATAGAGTCGGTATAAATAAACTGCTTTCTTATCTGAATTGAAGGTATGATAAACTCATGATAACACGATATATGGTAATAAATACTTCCTTAATTAGTTAAACATCGCTATATTTTTAAAAGATGCCATATTAAGGAATGTTCTACTTACCTGAACTTTTTGTAACTCTTTAATACATGTGTTATATATCTGAAACTATATATACAAGCTGCGTAAAGTATTCGAAAACATAAGTTATTCTTACTATAGCTGGAATATTATTTGACTTTATATTTTCTACATTGCAAAATCACAAATTACACCCCCTATTAACACCTCATAAATTAAGAGGAGCACAGTTGTCGTCACTATGATATAACAATTAAGAATTAGAACCCTTTTAGAAAGTAGATTGACTTTTCATTTAAACAGTTAGGAAATAGTTAAAGGGTTAAATTGCAAGGGCGTCACCATTATAAACATGTTTATTTACTCCTCGCGGAGTTAGGCACAAGGCCAGTTTTATCTTACTCCCACAAGTAAGATGTGACCCAAGATCGGGTCGAGCAAGTGGGGTTAAAAGCCAGCGCTCGAGAGGTGAGCACTCTGGCCATTTAAAAATTGCCTGGGCAGCCCCGTCGGC
>OY744521.1:39124600-39147100 GCA_963556195.1 Sepiola atlantica | reverse complement strand
TTTATTACATTGAGCTCTCATACACGGATTTCCATCCTGGAATGATTTCATTATAACACACACACACACCCACACCCACATATATATATATATTAATATGTATATATATATATATATGTATATATATGTATATATATATATGTATTTATATATATATATATAAATATATATATATATATATATATATATATATATATATATATATTAGCGTTATTAACTAAGTGTCTCGCGTTAGCTAATATAATAAAACTAATAATAATAATAATAATAATAATAATAATAATAATAATAATAATAATAATAATAATAATAATAATAATAATAATAATAATAATAATAATGATGTTAAATATAGTCCTGTTTACCAGTTTTACCATGGAAGAAAAGTTAAAAATTACATTTGCAACACGAGGTGAAGGAATAAAAACAACATTTTTGCGTGGGGGTGTCTTCTTAAATTACTTGTTCACGTTGTGTTTCTTATAGACAGCTGTGACACGGCAAATGGTTTAGACGAATCGGAAGGCATACACTTTTTAAAATCAGTTTAAATCTTTAAAAATACTAATAACAATAGTTACTTAAATTTTTCCAAACATTTTAGAACAATAAGTTTTACACTGATGTATTCCTTCTTTAATTTAATTGTTGGTTTATGAAACTAATACAATCTATTTAAAAAATAACTTTCGTTTCTCAACGTTCTAATACATTTCAGTTATTTTAGGACCTAGAAGATAATTGCCTTGAGTGACGCGATATTTAATGAAAGACAATGTATTTAAATTCTGTAAAAGATTTAACCCTTTATTAAAACTTTTAAAAATGTTTTGTCAACATATTAATATCTATAACACACAAACAAACACACATTGAGTTTATATATATATATATATATATATATATATATATATATATATATATATATATATATATACATAAGATAGTTGAAGACCTAACGCATTTTGACTATAGTAAGAATAGTATTTGACATGATCTAAGATATGAATAGACACAGTTATCGTCATTATGAAGTTTTAATATAACAAATTCAGAAATATAAATGTTTTATTTAAATCGCTTGATCTTTCGTTTACAAAGTCTGTAAAGAGTTATATGCTTAAAATGAACATACTGTTTTTCATCAGCATGTAAGGCATTTACTAGATACAGTCATTACATTAGAATATCAGTATGTAAGGCATATACTAGATACAGTCATTATATTAGAATATCAGTATGTAAGGCATATACTAGATACAGTCATTACATTAGAATATCAGCATGTAAGGCATATACTAGATACAGTCATTACATTATAATATCAGTATGTAAGGCATATACTAGATACAGTCATTATATTAGAATATCAGTATGTAAGGCATATACTAGATACAGTCATTACATTAGAATATCACTATGTAAGGCATATACTAGATACAGTCATTACATTATAATATCACTATGTAAGGCATACACTAGATGCATTCATTACATTAGAACATCAGTATGTATTGGGTAAGTACAGCGCACTATTACTCATCATCCTATACACTCTATTAAGGTGATTGTAAAAGAACACGGTGCGTTAAAGGAACAAACTGAACTTTTGTCTACAAAGACATACGATGCAATTCTTATGTGATTACTAAATGTACTTTTACACCAGAAAATGTAAAGCATTACACAAGTTGCACAGAATTATGACGGATGTCGGAGAATTTTGATGATCCAATTCCCTTTAGTATCATCGCTTTACTTGTAATACTGTGTTGTACTACTATGCATGGAGCGTAGTTGTGACAAGGCTAATAATCACCATTATAACACTAACATAATCATAGACGTGTCCATGGTGGGAGTAATGTTTCAATATGAATAACGACCATCCAATTTTAAAACGGAGGCGATTTATACCTCACATAAACACCTTTATAGAATATGAAGAAGATTTTTTGAAGAGAAAATTTAGAATAAAATTGACTGTTGACATGAAGACGTTTTATAGTAGAAATGTGTTATTTTTCGCTAGGAGGTTAGGCACAAGGTTTGGTGTGGGTTCGACGAAACAGCAGAAATATGTTATTATCTGTTTCTACTAATCATATTATTTACCTCCTAGCCAGGGGGTTAGACAAAGTCAGGTGTGGTTTTGAGAACCAGCGCACTATGATATACGTTATAGTGTTATTTGATGTATTATAATGTTGGGAAATTTACTGTGCATAAATATAGTAAAATTTTATTTATTAGAAACAAAAAGGTGAATTGATATGGTCTTTAAGATATTCAACATCGACAGATTTTATTTTGTTTAAGCATAAAAATGAAAATTAATTCCCTATTAACACTGGATATATAATGTAATGAATAAATGAATGACTAGGCCATCGATTGGTCAAATTAAACAATTTCATATTACTGAGTATTTCAAAATGGTTGTTTTGTTCTTTTCGCATTTAGTATTAAAGACAGAAAAAAGACTTAATGAATAGTAAAAAATACTATTTTTTTGTAATTTAGAAAGATTTGAAATCTGCTTTTATTTTTCATGACTAATGTAAAACATTATCATAAAGTTTTTCAGTGTAATCACCGTAATCGCCTAAAAAGTAGAATGTTATTGGGAATCAGTGGGTGAGGGTTTCAATAAACAATAATACCCACACTTTTAACATCTTTATTTAAGCCTTAAAAAAAGATAATTAATTAGCCAATTTAAAATAAATAATTCATTATATTTTTAGAGGAAAGGTAAACCCAACTAAACAAATCAATTGCTTATGATTAACATTTTTAAAAAGTATATATAGTAAAAAATGGATTAAAGAAATAAAAATGATTACATTTGTAGATTAACAGCCGCCGCTAAATCTCTCTCCCCAAAAAGAAAATTCAGCTTGTTTTAGGCGATTACGTGTGAAGAGTGAACACTGTGGAAAACGGAAAGACGAAAAAAAACAATAATTTTCGAATTTAGAGTGGGCGATCAGTTTCATATATATTTAACGTAAAATTATGTCGAATCTCTGGACTATTCTAACTTTTTAGGGAAATTAATAAAACTATTTAAACCGCTAACCCTAAGTCCGACTGAGAAGGTAAACAAACCATGCGTAAAATAGACCCTCTAAAAACACAACGAATTTAGCTATCATAGAAACAAAAAATAATTCAGTTAACTGCCCTAAAATGCAAGAATTGTCCGGAAATAAGGGGATCATTTGCAATAAAATTGATATACGGAACTGATCCCCACTTTAAATTCTAAATTAGAGTAAGTTGTTTTGATTGTAATATAGTAGTGATAAATAGGAAAATATTTCGCCTTTATCCATTTATATATATATATATATATATATATATATATATATATATATATATATATATATATATATATATATATAATGTGTGTGTGGTTATCCATAGGCGCACTATTTTGCCCTCTCACAAATATTCAGTATGCATAGATAAGCACGTATTTTAATTAAATACGAAAGCAGGCTTTTCATCTATTACACTATCGGCACAAACTACGAAGTAAAAGGAAATCTTGATTATGTTACGAATTATCTACAATTAAAAGCGTTCACTTCTTATACGAAGAGGGATGTATTATCGCTAATGAAAGCTGACGAATTCACATATAGCCAATTCATTTATGTAAAGCTCAGATATTTGCACTCTCCGTCCAACTTTGATTTGAGGGATTCCCCTTGTTTACTGATTTAACGATTGTGTGCACCTGGTTGTTTTTTGTTTATTGTTTCGTCTCTATTTTCAGCACACACAATCGTCTGCATCTTGTCGTCCGACATAGCTGCTCCCGCAGCATTACAGTTATGGACACTTAACGTAATCACCTGTTATTATCTCCACGACAACAGGTGGTCATCTCCCTCAGTAATTGTAAAATTATATACAACATGAAAAACACGTAGGCCAGTTGGAATGTGACCGAGAAAAATAACTTCTTTTTTTTTATTATAGTGAGAGTGGTGTTTAAAATATATATTTGAAAACGAAGAGATAAAGTAAAATGTACTTTACTACAGAAAGATTACGTGATTTCCTGAGGAAAATGTTAATTTAGTATGTATTAGCTGTACTGGCCCGATGTTGTCCGGGATCGATTACGTCTATTATCGCACCGTAGTTGTTAGTTTCCGTACCTAAGCAAACATCAGCAAAGAATAAATGTTATCTTTTAATAAATGTCTTTAGCTGTACTCTCTTTTTAGGCGTATATTTAATAATGTACTCGTGTCAGCTAACCACCAAACCAAAGTAAATATTATTAGAATAAATTGTAGCAAATTACGTTAGCAAATAAAAGGATACAAAATTAACTAATGATTTATCAGCATATATTAGGTTTAGGTGGTCTAACATTTAAAATCCTGTCGACAAAATTATATATATATATATATATATATATATATATATATATATATATATATATATATATATATATATATAAGATACTGAAATGAAAGAAAATAACACTACCTTTGATTGAGAATCTTTCTTTCTTTGGCTGTCTGTATGTAGCTACTGTTGTTATGTTTCATTGGGCATTTCTCTTTACAACTACGTTCTCAGTTAAAACTTTATGAATGTTACATTATGAATCCATCAGTGTACATATAAATCTGAGTTAAATATCTCACACAATATTTCCCAGAATTGCCTTCTTAAATCAGGATGTATCATTATTTTCTCATTAATCAACTTTAGTCTTAAAATCAATGTAATTTGATCGGAATACTTGTTTAAAATATATTACTTTGTTCGCGAAAATATTTAATTGTTAAATAGATCTAGTTCTTGAAATATATGTTGCTCATCTATAGGCTTTAAAAAATACTCACCTTAATTACATCATAGATCGGGGTGCATACTTGATTTAATAAATATAGGCGCTAACTATGGAATCAGTCCGGCTGAGTTTAAATTCTACTAGATCTTTTGGGCTTATTAAGGAACTAACATAATAACAGAAGCTGTTTTCCTCGAAATATTTGTTAAAATAGCTACTAGAGTTAAATATGATGTATTCAATTAGTCGTTTAAATTTGGAATTCTCTTTCGACAATAAATTTCCAAAAACATGAGTAATCGTTGAGAAATTTCATAGGAGGTAAATGTTACTCATGCACTTACACTTGTTCCTTCTAGTACTACTGTCACTAACGCTACCACTAATACTAATACTAAAACAGTTAGAATGAATCAGTCTTTGGAAGCAGAATTTCTCATAGAAAATCAAAATGACACTACAAATACACTTAATAATTTATTAACCCATATAAAACATTGAGCACTATTGTACTGATGCTACAACGGATAACTCTTGGGGTTCTGGTGTATCGAGAAGGTGAACATGATAATAACAACGTCACCAATGCTACTGATATTAGCTAAAATTCTGAACGTAAACATATATAGCCTTCAAATGTATCGCAGACAATTGCACTAACGTTTACTTTGTGATTGTGAATGTTATATACGACTACTACAGCTAATATTATTAGTAATACTACTACTTCTACTACTACGACTACTAATTAGTATTAATCTAATATAAAGTATTATTAAAAAGAAGAAAAATGAGAAGAAAAAGAATATATATACCCAAAAGTATTGGCTAGCATTGCGAGGCAATTAATATGAAGTTCGTATTCACACACGAGACACTTTTCTCAATATAACGTCATCTTGAGATAAGAAGGCATACACAAAGATTGAAAAAAAAAACAATACAAATAGTAACATATTACACTTACAGATTGAAATGAGAAAAATTAAGATTAACTAATTTACTACAGAAGAGTATGAGAGCCGATTTAATTGAAAGATTGAAAATAATTAATATAATTTATAATTATGGTGGACATATTTTTAATATTTCTTGTTTGTCGGGAAATCTAGAGTCGATTACATAATCTACATCACTTAATTGATTTACATACAAGTATATAAAAATATCTGTACACATATATGTTAATCATTTAAGCATTGGTAACATGTCATGGAGTAATATAATAGGATAGGTTGGGTTATGTCTCGAGATTCCGAGTTGTACCATGTCCTCAAACGCAGTATTATACTCTATATAGCGGACTATTCCGTAATTGAAAACAAACATATCTTTATGCATATCAATGGAAATTGAATTCTTTCAAACACCTCACCTGTACACGAATATATATATATATATATATATATATATATATATATATATATATATATATATATATACCTAATATTATTGTTATAAAACTACACCTGCTAAATGCAACCAACAAATATCAAATATATCAAAGTTCAAATATATCGAGATTCTTCTTGTTTGCGTGCCTTTAAAGCATGTTGTTATACGATAGTTTCGCACTTGTTATGCAGTCCTTTGCATTAGTGTTGTACAAGATATTTCAAGCTGCACCGGTGGCTAGTAGGGGGCAGACAATGCGGTGTTGCATCATATGGTCGCCCTATCAACATTTACAGATAGTTGGGTCAATTTTGTACACCCATGTACTCATAGCAACTTTTGCTCGTTCCATTCACGGGTTCAGGCGGTTTAGTTAGTATTTTTCATTGGAACCGGGGTTCCTCTGAACCGAGAGGGACTTCCTCAGAAGCAGGGATTCACATGTCACCATCTTCTAGCCGTCTTATCTCTTTCTAAAATGTTGTTAGTCTGGTCTCATTCTGGGATGTTGTTAGAGATTCTACATGGCCGAGGAAGCTTCTCTTTGAATTCATTCGTTTAACCGTTGGTCCACGTCAATGAATGGGATGGCGTTCATCACTGATAGCTTTTGAGATCTCCACTCAGCTTGCAACTTTACATCTCACAACTGAAGGGGCACTGCCAGTGAGATTATGCAGGTTGTTAAGGTTGGTGGGTTTCAGGCTACGCGTGATCAAACGGCAAGTGGTATTCAATCCTTTGTCTAGGTGTTTGGCATGCGTTGATCTCTTCTAAACAGAACACGCATACTCTGCAGTTTAATAGCACAACGCTATATCTAGATGAATCCAGAAGATTATTGCGGAGGATTATTCATGCTCACAATATCCGTATTCCCTTACATATCCCATTGGGAAGAAAGCATATAGTTAACTGAAACATCGAATTTATTCAATAAAACATGTCATATAATCAGTATTTTTTCAGTCACTTTTTCTATCATACTGTGGGATATTTATCGCTTTTACAGCGTACATATTCTTACAGCATACATATAACTTAATGTATCTATCTATCTATCTATCTATCTATCTATCTATCTATCTATCTATCTATCTATATATATATATATATATATATATATATATATATATATATATATATACATATATATATATATATATATATATATATATATATAACGTGTTTTTCACTAGAGTAAGGATGCATCTGAACCGGAAAGGAGTTCCTCAGAAGTAGGGATTCACATGTAACTATAGGGGTATAGGGGGCATCTTCTAGCCGTCTGATCCACAGCTATAGTCTGGTCTCTTTCTGACACGTTATTAGGGATTCGATACGGTCGAGGAAGCTTCTCTTTGAATTCATAGGTTTGGTCGTTGGTATATGCATTATTATATGTGCATAGGGTTATTCGAATGGCATATTAGTATATAAACCTTTTCTGAGATGTCAAAAGCTTCGTCAGCTACTGTAGCAATGTGCTTGTATTTATAAGTAGGTATTCTGATTGCGATAGTTGACCTATATATAAGGTATATATATATATATATATATATATATATATACATATATATTTTAACAGTGACAAAAAACGTATATATATATATACACATGCCAATAAAAATAAAATTAGATTCATTTACTATAAGAAATTCAAGACAAATGTTAGTTATAAGTTTAAATGCCATTTGCGTAAATGTAATTCCCATAATAATAATCATCATGACAATGATGATGATGATAATGATGATGATGATGATGATGATGATGATGATGATGATGATGATGATGATGATGATGATGATGATGATGATGATGATGATACTACTAAATCTACCTTGGTTTTTACAACAAGTAAACTGTCCCGCCGTTTCACTAAGTATCTTGAAAACTTTAGCACAATTTATCGACATCTACAAAAAACATAATTGCCCCCTCTGATTTAAGACACATTTTAGTAAATAACACTGAAATAATCCATTCCGAAACCAATTTTTTTAAAAAGTACTCGAAACTTCCTTTCATAAAAAACAACAACTTACAATTAATAACATCACATATGAAACAAGTAAACGCATTTTAAAATGCTTAACCCAATACAATTTTATCACGTGACGCTATTTCTGGCGTCCCAGAGTTTAAATCTTTAACGTCGTTACTTAAACAGCGTGAATACGTTCCCTTGGCGTGTCACTTTTGAAATTATCTTCTTTTTTTCAGCTATAGTGTTCATTTTCTTTTTCATCTGATGATGATTCGACGAAGAATCGAACACGTTCGTGATACATAAGATATATATATCAGTTTTTGTATAATTTTAACAGAAAAAGATAATTAAAAACTGTTTTTTTTAATGTATGAGTTATCAACAGCATTCTGTTATTTTTAACAATGTTTGCTTAAATGAAAAAAAATGCTGCAATATATATATATATATATATATATATATATATATATATATATATTTATTTATATGAAAACATTGTTAAAAGGAACAGAATTCGGATGTGTAATTATACCTTTTTTCATTTTTTTCAATTTTTATAATGTTTTTTTTTGTATTAAAATCAAAATAATTCATAAAGTTTCTTAGGTTTCACAGGTTTGACGAACGTTTTCGATTCTACGTCGAATAATCTTTAGGTGTCAAACGGAAATAAACATAAAAGCTGGAGAAAGAACATACTTTTTAAAAAACGGCGGGGAAACGCGCATGGGACATTTTTCGCATTGTTCCAGAAAGTCGTTGACGATTTAAATTCAGCAATGCTGGATGGCATCACAGAACAAAATTGCAAAATTTCATTACGTTAAGCATTTTTAAATGTTACCACTAGTTTCATATCTGATGTTGTTAATTTTAGGTTGTTGTGTTTTTATTTAGACATCTTCCAGTATTTTTAATTTCTTAAAATTGTATTCGGTATTGAAAACAAAAAAATACTGGAATTTATATATATATATATATGTATATATATGAGTGTGTAAGTATTAGTGTGTATGTGTGAGTAGCCTTATTTGATATGGTGTTTCTGTTAGGCGTAATTTTAACACATTGCTTGCCATCGAACTGTGAACATATTATTGTGGCAGAGATAGTCCCGAGGTAAAACCACGTATGCTATCTTTTCAAACCCTTTTTTATTTGATGTCGAATATTTGAGAATATCTTTTAATTATGTATCATGTTTTATTGTGTATACATCTAAAAGAATAGTGATGGGTTAAATGTCTTTTATAATTTAACCGCAATTTTTTACATTATTATTTTAATTGTTAATGTTCGATTGCGTTGCCAAATGTATTTGGATAAGCATATTTCGTTTGAGTCAAAATTATGTACAATAATATCTTAGTTTTTTTTCTAACGCTGAACAATTTTATCTCATTTGATTTACAAGTGAAAAACAGATCAGGCACTCAGTGTGTAAAATATAGTATCTAATTGTATGGTATATTTCGCTTTAAATTACCAATTTCGCAATAAATTACAAGTACGAGGAAAGGTTTTTGAAAATATATGGAAACAACATCTTTTATTTAGAATGTTTTGATTAAGCAACCAATCATTATTCTCTTTAGTAAAGTAGTGGACCTAAGAATTCACACAATTATAATTGATATCCTACACTTCTTTTATTCGTTTACGAGCTTTTAGAATTTAAATATTGTATCACAATTCCCATATCTCGCGTATCTTGCCCAGAATAAAGTATAACAGTTTACAGGAGGTCTTACTAAAGCTTTGGAATGTGACGGTGGTTAAGTGGATATCGACACGGACTGAATACCCGGTGTTCCGAGTTCGAGTCCAGTTGGTTCCACAGTACCGCTTTCACTTAGGGATGTTGGCAACCTTCTCGTGGTCCTACCCGTAAGTACCCGATGTCTTTCCAGAAAGAGTTCTTACTAAAAAAACATCGGGGAAACTAATGCCAACAACCGAATCATCTGGTTCACACGAAAGAAGAAGATTAAAGCTTGAAATATTCTAACTATAACATTCCCTTAAAAAGGAATGTTTCATCATCAAATAAATCAGTTTATTTGCCTATAGTACAATTTATGAGATTTAACTTGTAGACACAAATTACATTTCTCTGTTGCTTTTATTATTCTTTTACATATTAGAAAATAAATATCATATATAAGACTGAACAAGGAATAGAATATGACTGCTCTGTTTAATAAAAAAGAGGGCAAATTACTCTGCGTTGCATATGCACTAAGTAAATAACCGGCATTTCTCCCAGAAGTCAATCACAAATTAACGGTCTATTAAAGAAATGAAGAAAGATGAGAAACCTTAGTATGCAGGCAGACGCGGCCCTCCAACTACCTTGTAGTTGACGTGTCTTATATACCAACGCGGAAGCAGTTAGGTCAGACTTGTCGATGAGGCTCATTTGCATATGGACACCTGTTTACTAATAAATAGTAATTGCCCATGGTCTACTGATAGATAAGTAATGCAAAATAAGGAATCCCAACTTATTCTTGTTCGTTTAGTAGAATTGTAATATGTGTAAACTTTATCAAAACATAAATAATAGTAATTTTATAATGTTTCTTTCTCATGTCTTTACATCGCTGTACAAACGCCTGTTTGATAAACAAACTGACTCGCTGAAGTAATGTCTAACAGTAATCACTACATAATGTATAATCAAAACATGAATGGCATCTATTACGTATGGGAGCATTCGTTTACAACGGATGATAAATAACTGCAATTAGAAAAAATCTCTTCCCTTACAAATATTTATCGACATTTAATAAACAGACTATTTACTTGTATTAATACTAGCGACACTACTCATCTACACAGGCAATGAAATTGAAATAAATAAATGTGTTATTATAAGCGCAAGTAAATTTTTATTTAAAAGGTGCTTTTTCAGATTATATTCTATTATCTAATGTAAATATGTGCTTTCACTTATACAGGGTGGGCCAAAATAAGGGTCCTATCTTTAAATTTGAATAACTTGAATTTGAATAACTTCCACAAAATAAAAGTTAAACTCACCAAACTTTATGTGTGTGTAGACTGACCCTTCCGAGATTTTTTGAAATAAACAAAACAAATTTTAGCCGAAAAACACTTCTTAAAACTTACAAAAACTAAAGTATTGTTTTTTACACTGTTTTGAGTTTTTTAAGCAAAAATAATGTTTTCTAAATGAGGGTACGTTCCTTAGGGCTAATACGGCTCATGCTTGCTTCGGAAGGGGTCCTTTACTTATTCTAAAAAAAAAAAAAAAAAATCAATAAATAAACAAGTTATGAATTTTTAAAAATAGGACCCTTATTTTTGCCCACCCTGTAGTACTAAATGTTAACACATTTTTACTGAAGATCTTTGAAAATACTTAAAGAATGTATTTATTAGATAATATACATCAACTCGTATTCATTTTATAGTTAAAATTAGACACAAACAATTAAAGTGAAATCACTTTGTTTTTCAACCAACAAATCGATACCCCTGATTAAGAAAAATTAGCATCATTTACTGTATTTACCAGAACGAAAAAGCAGTGAAAAAAACAAATATACAATAAATAAACGTTACTAATGGAGCGGAGTTTTAATGTTCAACTGAACGTTTATTTAATTTTCGATTTTCGAGCGATTATCCCGACTCCTTGTGCATGGCTTATGACCGACAATTTTTTTCTGTTCTAACTTAATAGAGTGAACACTATGGTTGTTTCCAACAACATAAACGCTTTAAACTGAGTTAAATCACCAATAAACTAATACAGGTAAGTAGAGGAGTAACTAATCTTGCGTTTCGTAACATTTATTTGTTGCATATTTTTTTGTTCACCCATTTTCCGTTCTGTTAGATACAGTAAATAATGGCCAGAATATCTAACTGAAATCAGAGAATTATTTTATTTTACTGAAATTTAATAATATGTTTCAGAATTTTTCAGATGAGGGTTGATAATTGATAGAATTTGGTATATTCGGACTACTGTTCTCTTATTGGGTGCTGTTATCACAACGTTTCGGCCGATGTAACCTACGACCTTCTTTAGGTGTACCTTTTGTACCTTGTCGAACTGTGGGATCTTTATGTCGAACTCGGGAATCTGGACGGAATTTCGGACGGAACCATGCCTGGGAAGAAGTCTTCAGTAATTCGTAATTCTTCGTATCGCCCGCACTGAGGATTGAACTTTCAACCTTTAGATGACTGTCACTGAGAACTTAATTGTACTTAGTACTATATCCACTGCGGACAATTCTAGTATGAATTTAGGGAGTTTTAAACCTATTCTTATTTTTGATCCAACTACTTATCACTATTAATCACGATTCATCTCTTATTTATAAGT
This sequence comes from Sepiola atlantica, assembly GCA_963556195.1. Classification (NCBI taxonomy): domain Eukaryota; kingdom Metazoa; phylum Mollusca; class Cephalopoda; order Sepiida; family Sepiolidae; genus Sepiola; species Sepiola atlantica. Next base: position 39,134,533 of record OY744521.1, on the reverse strand, counting down.
ATAGGTTCCATATTGTATTGAACTCTATACTAGGTCTGCTTAGTAAGTCATTGTCGCTCAACATGTGTGCTACTTCTTTGAGTCGTCTTACTCATCACCGTTCTTCTCTATCTATATTATTTAGTTCATCCTATATAGTTAGATGTTTTCCCGTTTCCTTCCATATGTGGTCAGCCATACCCTGACTTTTCGATTTCTCCACGTATTACGGCTTTCCGATGTTCTAACCATAGCTTTAGTGGACGACATATCTCACCTTTGTATAATTTTCCACACTTATATGGAATCGCATACACACAGTTCTTAGTCATGACTTTTTCAGTAAAGAATTTGACTCTCGCAAGATGCTTTGGGAGAGTTGAGTCGCGCTTGAATACTATCCTGACGTCATATGAATTAGATATTCTTTGGATTTTTTCCGACAAGTCCCGCATATATGGTATACACTTTGTGCTGAGTTCTCGGGTGGTGTCCTTTGGTGTTGCGTCTTCGTGCTACATATTCAGGACCTTTCCAAGTAGAGGAGAGGAAGGCAAAATATTTCACCATAATTAAAAATGGAAAGCAAGATACGGTTTCAATAGATAGGATACAACCGACATACTTAGATTTATCAAAGAACAGCATATCGAAACAACTTACACCTTCACAGGATACCGAGTTGTGCAAACAAGGTCCTACAATAACCAGCACACCACATAAACCTGAACTGGTGACAAAATCCGGCAGTAAAGTAAATTGGCCTGCCAACCTGAAACAGTATGTTACATATTGAAAATATTTGTTTTTTCAATATTTTTCAATCTGAGAAGGGTTTTATCGGATTGACATCCTAATAACTAAGTGGAGACAAGTACGACCTTTCCTTCAATTTGACTCAGCCCATTTTTTCATCTCTAAGAAAGAGAGCCTGCGGGGCCTTTGATCTCGGCAAATCACGTTGACAGAGGTTTCCGACCAATCGCAGACCAGAGATCATGCGTGACCACGCGTGATTTGAGTGATATAAAAGAAGATACGCCTTTCTCCCCCTCCTCTTTTTCCCCCTTTCCCAGAAAGTAACACGGTCCTGTAAACGAAGTATTTCCCTCCCTACGACCAGCAATTAAGACAATCCCATCAGCATGACTCGAAAATCATGTGGGCGAGAAAACACTACTGCTACTGTCTTACAGTTTACTACCAGCCGTTTCCCCTTTCCTCTCCATCGGATGCAGGACAAATAGTAAGCCTAACCCTTTTTTCTTTTCTCTGTTCGTTCGAACGTCAAATCCCTACCCTTTCGTACCCGGCAAAAAAGGGGTACAGAAACGGCTCATTTTCCTTAAATTACGCGCACACCAAAACACGTGTGCTTTCCAAGAAGAAACTTTAAAAGACAATTTTATACAAACAGTAAACTGCTCATTTTCCTTAAATTACGCGCACACCAAAACACGTGTGCTTTCCAAGAAGAAACTTTAAAAGACAATTTTATACAAACAGTAAAATGCTCATTTTCCTTAAATTACGCGCACACCAAAACACGTGTGCTTTCCAAGGAGAAACACTAAAAGACACTTTTATACAAGCAGTAAAATGAACATTTTCCTGTGCACAAAACTCAAGTTTTTTATTGAGGAATTTACACAATTTAATTGAACCACGTTGAATAAATTGTTATGTTTATATGTATTTCTGAGTGCTGGCTTTCTTACTTTTTGTGTTGATTATTGGCGTATTTTTACTCGTTCTTTCATGTTTAACGTTAAGAATTCGTTAGTACTCCCACAACATCACATAAGTTAATAAAAACTGCAATTTCAAAAATTGCATCTTTGACATCACTTTTCAGGGGTTTTTTCAACGGGTATTAGCATGTATTAATACTAGCCAACGCACTGCTTTAATAATGATAACGTATACCTATATAATGGTAAGTATGTGTATATGTTTACATATTTGTATTACAGGCCCCACTCCTAAACTAATCCACACATCATTAAGACTTTTTGAACATGGCTGCTAAGCTTAAGGGTAAATGTGGGCTATATTTACGTCAATTTAGTTCATGTAAAGTGAGTTAAAGGTGGGTGGACGTCTGACGTGAAAATTTTAATATCTCCGATTTTTTTTGGGAAATGTTAACATTAGATATTGGACATGAATTAATAAATGTTCTTCAAATTTCAGGTTTCTTTTAAAGTATTTCAAAGTGTTTTTAGGGGGAGATAATATACGCACTGCTTCCACTTTGCATATTCAGATATATATGGTGTATATATATATATATATATATATATATATATATATATATATATATATATATATATATATATAAATTATGATAAAAATAATTAATATTGATATCCTATTAGCTTATCTAAACTCATTTTCTGCGAACCTGCCACCAGTTCTCTGCGGCATATTGTCAATAGTTGTGTCCATCTCGCCTTTTAGACAACTCGGTCATATTTTTCGATCTGTTACTTTTGATAATGAGAGGTTCCACTCTCGAAAATAAATATTAATAAATTGATTTGAGATTCTATTCATTTTTTGTCTTCTCATTTATTTGAGTTCATCTGTTCCACCTTCCGGTAACTATATCGCATTTCCCCTGCCTCAGATTACGAACTTACAGTTCTATTTACCAGCAATGCTCTTAGCAAACTACAATTTCCTTTTATTTATATATATATATATATATATATATATATATATATATATACATACATATGTGATCTATAGGCATTAGACACCAACAAAGCAACATTCGCTGACTTTCGATTTCTTCCAAAAACCAGTTAAGCTTAAGTCCTAAATTTGAGAAATGTTCTAGAATAAAAATCATGTAATTTAAATCAATATTGGAATAACTTTTCCAGACAAAAGATGGGTTATCATTATATCTTGATTTTAATCTTCTGTGCCTTCTCAAAATCGGGAACCTTTTTTCTCGAAGTAAGTAACTTGGAGAGAATTTTAAATTGAACTATTTATTTAAACGCAAGGTAGATTGTTAATTTTCCCACAGCGATGAATATTAATATATGTTATCATAAACTAGCTAGCTTTGTCAGCTTGCTATCGCGTCGAAATGTTCCATACTTAAATACTTGAAACAAACATGTCTAATAATAAACATTTCATTCGTAAGTTTCTTGTAAACACGAGGCAAAATATTCGCATTTTTTAAAATAAATCGATGAACATTAACATGTATTAATATAAATAGATAAATATTAAACATTTCATAATTTTTATATTAAAAAAATAACCGCAAAAAAAGAATAAAATAAAATACCAATACATCTGAGCGAGTGTGTAGTCTTCTTTAACTTAGAATTTAGAAACTGATAGCAACTTGTTGAAAATCAAGCTAGACTCCCTAAAAGCTGGAGAAAAAAACTTTAAACACAAATGCGAAACGTCTGTCTACAAGATGAACACAATCATGTAATAAAACAAATGTGTCGTCGCTAATGGGAGAGTGTGGGTGAGTGACAGTAAGAAAGTACTCACCCTCTCTCCTCTGTATTAACTTTTTTGCGTATGTCTCGTCGGTATATCTTACTTAATAGCCAGCGATTTTATTTAATTCATGTTATTTCTGTTTACAATAATACACACATATTTTAAGATAGGTCTTAGTTATTTATCCTTGTTTATTGAATACCTTTAATTTATTGCTATTAATATCGACAACACAATTGCATATATATATATATATATATATATATATATATATATATATATACAATAATATTTATGAATAAATATTTATTAATTATTTTTATACCTACAGACATCGATATTTCATGCTAACGCAATCTTCAGTGTAGGAACTAATTCTCAACGGTCGGTGGGCGCGAACCCCGATCACAAATCGCCACTGATTCGTAGTCGAGGATCTTATCCATCGGCCATAGCCAATTACATGGTGTTATTCATTAGTAATTAAATTGTTACTCTCTCTCCCTCTCTCTCTCTCTCTCTCTCTCTCTCTCTCTCTCTATATATATATATATATATATATATATATATATATATATATATATATATATATGGTAAAAATAAAATTACTAATGAATAACACCACATATTGATTTATTAGAAACGGTTTAATAATTGTTATGAAAATTAAGGATTGAAAGAGCTGTCTTTCGATCTTTTGTCTTTATTATATATATAGTATTTAAAAATAGTATGTTGTATTATTGATCGGCCTTTGTTCCGATGGATACTACACCCCATAATCTGGTATCGTGTTGGCCTTCGGGGCTTGATTTACGCCGGTCTATGGGTATGTCCTGTGCAGTTCTAGAAGGTCTACCATCCCAGACTTTGTCTCCCCTCTTTGTGGAGGAGTAAGTTTATTGCTTACTGCCTGAGGATCCCCTACCGGGGAATGCCGACGGGGCTGCCCAGGCAATTCTTAATGGCCAGAGTGCTCACTTTCTCGGGCGCTGGCTTTTCAAGTCCCACTATCCCGACCCGACCTTGGGTCACATCTTATCTTGTAGGAGTAAGATAAAACTGGCCTTGTGCCTAACCTCCTGGGGAGGTAAATAAAATGTTGTATTATTGATTTAAATAACAGTAGGCAGTTTTGAATGTAATATGAGAGTGATACATGAAGAAATGTTTTCGCATTTATCCAGTTAGAAGAGTAGTATTACCTGCAGTAAGGGTTGAACCATACGTCGTCAGATGACTGCCTTTGAACGTTAAACTACAGATTTAATGGAAAATAAAAGTTTCGCATATTTTTTTATTTATAATTCCTCCCTTTCTGTAGACGGTTACTTCATACAGTTTTCATAGCCGATCGTTACAATTGTGATTAGCATCATAAATGTTGTCTACGCGCTACTCCAACAAGAATGGGTTGGCCGTATCAACACTAATTAGCCAGACGGCGTTGGAGGCTTCACCATTATATCAGACGTCAGCGACCAATGCCACAATGTACTCCTTTTACGAGCCAGTTTTGTTTACTTAAGCTGAAACCCGAGAACGCCCAACCCGAACAACGTCCGTATCCCAAGAAGGATGGGGGCGTTCGACGGGGTCTGTCGCGATGCGGACACCTTTTTCCTTTCTATGCCCTTTTGACATCTCTCTGTCGACTGCGATTCGCCCGGGCGGGCGTCACTAGTGAATAGTCGCCCCTAATCTCATTACGTCAACAATACTGTGATCAGAGAAACGCCAGTAAATGTACATTAGCCAAAATATAAACCTAATTATCGTTAACTGGACAAATCCATGAACAATGCAGCCAGTATTGTTACAACTCGCCTATTATTATTATTATTGCTACGAGTAGAAATGCTGGCGTTAATGTCTTATCTTTACTGTTATTAACATTATTAGCGGCTTCATACCAACAGTGACTGGTTATTTCCGTTCGGGTTTAAATGACTACATATATTCTCAATACTGCAGCCCCCCCCCCTCCACTATTCTTTCAGATTCCACTAGCGTTCTCCTCTGGATGACTTCAACTATCAGATGTTCTACTTCTTCTGCATTCTTTATGGTTGTTTTTTTTTTAGTTTTCAAGTCCGCGAGTAAAGCAGAATATATATTCTGGTCAGTTTTCGGTTATAATATATGAAGCTACTAGAAAAAATATTACCTGTAAGTAACCCATTTAGGTCGGGTTAGATTGTTTGACTCAGGAAAATGTGACTTAGAAAACCCAGTTACATTAAAAAAAAAAAATACACAAAATCCATTCATCATATTGCAACTCGCTCGGTGTTTTCGCACCAGCTGTTAGCGGTTATTTTCCTATGGCTTTCCATAGAATCTAAGTTACAATAAGCTTCCTCAGTTATTATTATTATTATTATTATTATTATTATTATTATTATTATTATTATTATTATTATGATTATTATTATTATTATTATTAAAAGTATTAGCAATATTATTACTACTATTATTATTAGATGATGTATATTAATAATAATTATCATAATTATTATAATGATTATTATAATTATTCGTAGTAGTAGTAGTAGTAGTAGTAGTAGTAGTAGTAGTAGTAGTAGTTGTAATAGTCGTATCAATATATGTTACAAAGGGGACTAGTACTTTAACATTCTTGTCAACGACATCTCATTTTATTTGTATATTGTCGGTATATTCCATCTCATCATATTTGATTTCATTACATTCTATTCTTCATCGCTGAGTAATTTCCACACAGTAAAATCAAAGTCTTCTGCTTAATAATTATATTATTAAATAATTTCAAAATCTATATGAAGTAGATAACAGGGATTGTATCACAGTAATGCCATAAAGAAAGACAGAGCCATTCGGCCACTAATTGTAAATACTTATATAAGGGGGATATACTGTCAGTAAAAACGATAAAACACACCAAAGATGATAGATATCAGATAAAATAGAATTGTTTTGTTTTCATAATGACATTCAGAATAACATTTATTTGTCTGCGTTATCTGTGTTTGTCTCATTAAACGCGCTCCTTTGCTTTTACTGGGTAAAATGAGATGAGCCAGAACTTTTCAAAACCATGGATGGATTCAGAAGTTTAAGTAAAGTAAGATCAGTTTTATATAATCATAAAGATTCTACCAACTCCTCAATTGTATCAAAACCAGTCACTTTCTTGATTTTAATGGTAGTTCAAATTTCCCATTAAATTAAACTAATTGAAGTTTTATATGAGATAAATACAGATCAGCGAAATTGAAAAGCAGTCTCAATTTGACGATGTTTACGAGATAAGGTTTTATTAATAAAAATGACATGTTTATTTTTAACATGTTCCTTCATTGCGTTTCGGGTAAAATGCACTCATTCTTTCTTCAGACTTATTTTGATCTGCTCAGTTAGAATTTCTAACGGAACTCTTTAGTGAATTTACCGGGCTGATTGGGAATCAATGAGAGATCTAATCAGAGATACACATTGGAAGAAACAGTACGAAGAGTAATTGAAAGTGTCAAACCAGGAATAGACGCATTTGTACAGATGTAGAAATTCCAGGGTAAGTTCAACTCTTCCAAATAGCCCAGATCGACCGGTGTAGCTGTTATTGCGCATAGGCAGCAAACCTTCCCCCGTCTCAATCGCAAAATGTTAGCTACAAATAGACATATATTAATATCATTATAAACACACCGTAATAGTGTAATAGTTGCCGCTAAGAGTAGGTAAATTGCCTTTGCCGTATCAGTTTTAAAAAACTATAGTTGAATAACTCAGTTCAAAAATATCCCTTCATGCGTCTCTTGCTAATCTTCGCTAAAAATCTGTGAATAATTAAACAGTCTAGCAATAGTCTACAATCTCGAATATGCTTACTTTCTGAACGTACATGTCATACACAGGATAAGGCAAGTTACACTAGAGTGATAGCGCTTGATATAACTAATGACTTTTACAAGATTTGGCATAAAGGTCTTCGCAGTAAAATTAATTCGTATGGTATTACTGGGCGAATATTTAATATACAATCCTTCTTACTTAAACATCTAGATTGTTCTCGATGGCCGTACATCCAAACAATATCTCATTAATGCGGGTGTCTATGGGGTTGATACTTGTGCCTTTATTATTCCTGATTTTAGTAAACGACAATTACATTCTTTCTTCCTGTTTCACAGACTTTACCAACATGTAGACATTAAGATGGAATGGAAACACACATCGTGCTACACAAATCCCGTGTTATGATGCCCTATGTAAATGTGCGCCATCATCACAGTCTCTGTGACAATATGGCTTGTTTGGAGTGACCAAGAGTAATTAAAAAAATAAGTGTGTGAAATTGAGTTTCAAAAGTCTTTGCATGTTGAATAGGCACAAGCAAAATAGTCGACCCACCATAGAAACAAGCATAAAGCATACAGGCAAATGGGCGGCGAGGTGTTTTTCCTGTTGCCATCTGGACTTAGTGTTTGTGGTAGGCTGAAAAAAAGGCCATTTATATTTTTTTAAATGCCCACTAAGTTATGATGGCAACATGAAAGATAAATAAAACATAATTAAAAAAAAGAAAATCACCGGAAAAAGTATGCCAACGTGACGGTAACAGGACCGTTAAATGTATATTTATAGTCTACTTGACACTTTAATCTTAATTTCGTGGATTTCGTGTTACATATTAAAGTGGCAAATTCTCGTTATATACTCTCAACCAATGCTATTATATACGAGGCCATTTATCCAGATAAAAAGTCATCTGAAAGTGTTCAAACAGTATATCGGCTGCAGTCATGTGAATATAACAATAATGGTGGGAGTAGCAATCAGCCAGATGTAAATACTGGTAATAAAGGTCTCTATTGGTTTCTGCTTTCAGTGCGATTTTTAAGTATTTCCTACAATATAATAAACTATGTTTGTGATGGTCCTTTTATTCTCTACAGAAAAAAGAAGTCTCCGAAAGATCTCTAGTGACACGACATTGCCCGCGAAAAATCGAGAAAACCAAAGATCGCAAGCTTCAGAATTAAATTAACCGAAAAATAGCCGGAGACAATATTTTCGCTGTAAACAATAAGCCTTACGATGGAATTTAACTTAGTAATGAAATACATTTTCTTTGGTAGGAGGATATATAGTGATTTTCTTGCTTCGCTGGTGTTTGTGTTTTTGAACGAAGGGCTTTGTTTTAATTTACAAATGTAGAACTTCATCGCAGATCACAGAAATAAATTGGTCTGTACTGGAAATATGCTTTTCACACAAAATCCTTATTTCTATCCACGACATAGAAACACGCGTACATAGTAATAATGAGTTCTAGTAAAAATCAAAACCACTATTGAAATAAATAAAAACAATAAGAACGAATAGTGAATTAATGAGATGCCCTTTTGCAAAGCAATATGCACATTAGTTTAGTTAAGGACGTTGATAGCTTAATTCATGATAGCGGATAGACAAACAATTAGTAAGACATTATTAATCTCCGAAGGAAGACAGTTGGGTAATGCGGTACTCTTCATACATACTGTTATATTAGTATGTGTACATCGGAAAATACAGTGTATTACGAATTCCGGATGTAATGCCGTTAAATGAACCCCGGTAAAATATGCTGGATGTATTGGAAAACCCCCACACTCTATAAAAATCCAGACTTATATCCTAACAGGCCATGCGCTTTCCACCTTTTATTCGATATATAATTTTGAATATTAAAAACTTCTCCACATCTCATTTATGTATTATTCAAACGGCCATAGAGCTTGCTATTGCGATGTTCTAAAACAATTTCAAAGTGACGTTGACAGCATGTCTTTCAAGTAGTGCTCAATGAATTTGGATTCCTTAATATATAATTAGTTTCCTTCATCGCGGTATAATTATGTATGCATATGAGTTAAGTAATATGAATTACGTCGAAGTAAGTAAGTGAATAAAGATGTCCACTTTCCTCAAATTAGGTTCGAAATAAAATAAGAATAAAACATATTGGAGTAACTCAAAGTGAATATTTCAATTTATGAATGTTGAAGCAAAAAAATTAAAAAAAGAAATGAAAGAAATGAAATGAACTCAGATATAAAAGAAACAATGAAAATCATTTGTGATTAAAAATAATAAACTGGTAGTAGGGGTGGGACGTAATGGGTGAAAATTTCAGATTCATGCGAGTAGTGGCTAATTTTTGCTATTTTTTACTAGTTTTTGGCTATTCTACATTCATGAAAACCGTTTACAGCCTGAAAATGTTCCTAAATTAAAGTACTCTATCAGATTTAACCATCCATATCCATTCATAGCTTTTCAGGATGTTTTAGGACCTGCAATGTCGCATGAAACCACTTTTTCACCGAAAAATGATGGATTTTGAGTCCCGTGGAGTCCTAACGGCTATTTTTGGCCTGCACCTTCTGAATTTTGCAAAATGTTCAAAATATTTTATTGTTTAGTGTTATTCATGTATAAATGAACACAAAA
>OY744521.1:39089600-39119600 GCA_963556195.1 Sepiola atlantica | reverse complement strand
TTGGTTTTTTCCGATGTATACCCACTAAACTTACTTTCAACAGCTTTGGCTGTTTTGCTACAGCTGTTGCAACTATGGACTTTTCCCAACTATTTCTATCTGTAGGATTCGGTGTTTGGCCCTCTTAATCTAGTATGATTCCTCTTGGTGCCGCTCCCAGTGTCTCGTTTAAAAAGCTGACATTTAGGATAACATGTTCCTTTCTATAGCTACCGCAAAGTCGTTCATAGAGCATTTCGCTTTGTATTGATGAAGACAATGCCTCAAATAACGCTGCCAGGTTTCAATTGTTCACATCCTTCTTTATAAGAAAAGTTAACTAGTTTATCTATAAAAAATTAAGCTAACTGTACGTGCACAGCTAAACGCTCATTAACTCGGTGTTCCTATACGCGAACCTAGCAAGTTGGTTCCTTAATTTTGCTAAGTCGGCGAGTACCTCACTTCAGTCCTGATATATCGGCTTCTGTGTACTGTGCCAACAATTGATCAACCAGCTCTTTATCATGACATTTGGGTTATCCTCAAGATATTCTCCGATCGACTGCGAAGCTAGACGGTCCAAACTATCGTACGCCAGATTTACTATATTTTGATATGTTCGCTTGTAGATCCGCTCTTTCTTTTTCAGAGCTTCTGACCATGCCTTTTAATCAACTGTTATCTATGATTAGATTGGGATCTTTGATGAATCTATTTAATGAGGTTGCTTTGAAGTTAGACATGTTTTAAATATGTGTTTAAGAGTCAGACGGTTTAAACACACTCTATTCAACTCATCGCTTTTAGAAATGGCTGACCAAGGTTTCCGCCGTTCGAGCGTACACTGTCAACGATCCTTAAACTCACTGGCGTTGTGCCGACTAAATATTTCATTTCGCGTTGTTGTATGGATGTTGTCATGAATTATCTCCAGATGATTAGTTATCTGGATTTATTGAGACCATTGTAACTGAAAATTGAACACTTTGTAAAAAGAAGCTACCAAACATCTCATACAAAAATATAGCTTTTAATTTTATAATTCGAAAAATATAAGCCGTTACAGTGACGCGACACGTCTACCATATGTGTTGATTTTCAACCACTTCTATTTCAATCTTGTGGCTACAAATATCAGAGAGCGAGAGAGAAAGAGAATTATGTGGAGAGAGAAAAATAATAGAGAACAGAGATGAACTGTTTTTATTCTCAGTTCGTCAGCGTTGCATTTCTGATGCACCTATTAACCTGGCTTATTGAAACAAAAAAGTCAATTAATTTACGCTCTGCTTTAATTCGACAAAACAACGTCTCAAGATACTTGCTTTCCCTTGAGTAGAAAGTTATGTACACGAACTGCTTTCAATGTGAGTAAATCCAGCTCCTCATAAAGACGCTCACACCCTTGTGTTACACTCTACCCTCTTCTTTCAATTTCACGTAGAGTCAGCCAGTATAATCTTTCAAGCGCAGTGCATTGTTCATCGTCATTAGTTTCTTAGTTTTCTGGTCAAGATGCCTAAATTCTTATTTTGTGTAGCCTAGGAATGGTCCGGAGCATCTCACTAGTAATACTACCTTTATTTCTACAATAGAATTTAGTTTCTAAGAGTACACTTGTTCTTCACGGGTATCTTTTGCCTATGGTGGTGTTTATTTCTGTTGAGTTGATGGTGTCCGATTTCAGAACCCCCAAATATTTTAAAGTACCATCAAGCGCTCTCATCTGGTCTTAGTGGGGCAATACATGCCTCTAGTATTCATCTGTATTCAACTTGGATGTCTGTGTTGGAAGTTCTGGCCGTGTTTATCAGATTTTACAGTTCATTTAAAACTTTTGCTAATAGCTTTCGGTCGTCCATCTATATGAGGTCAATTATTCTATTGTATGTGTCTGTAAAATTTTATCCGGCATCACATTTTCTGAGTACGTTGGTGTATTTTTAAAAAATATCAGTGAGGTGTTCTTTTTCAGCTGCGTATACATTCACATTGCTTCTTGAATAGGATTAATCACCTCGTAAATTATGTTGTACATCCTAAAGCATTTGATTATTCATGCTTGGCGGATTCTGTCTTAGGTTTTCTTGTAGCCAATCCATATCATGAATGTGTTCGTTTTTCTGATTTTAAAGCTTTCACGATCTTTTGTCGATATATAACGATCTATGCGTCCCTCTTTTCCCTTTCCTGTATCTTTTTTATTCCTCGTAAACGATCGTTATGAGAGTGCTAGATCTGGTCTCATAGTTGAGCCGTTTTATTTTCCACATGGTTGCTAAAAAGAGTATTCGGCTGTAGTTTATTCGACCAGTTTACTTTTCGCTGTCTATTTCTATTAATATAGTCATTATTTTTGTTAATTATTCTTGTAGGTCTATTTTAGTGATATATCTTTTCGGCCTTCTACGTAGGGTAGAGGGTGTTTTAAACCAGTATGTATTTATCTCCTCGTTTCTTGGAACTTCCCAGTTTGCCATTTTTAAAACGTTGCCTTGATAATTGCTTATTTATTTCAGTTTCTGTTTTTTTCTTTCTGCAATTCGTTTTTCAAGTTTTCCAGCAATTCGGTATTTCTGTTGTGGTCTTGTGGCTTTCCCCGTATATTTATACAGAAGTGTTTTGTTTCCGTATGGTCTGGTAGTTGTGGTCATTCATCTTCCTCCGTTTATGTTTTGATGAATATGTTTTAATTTGTATTATTATTATTATTATTATTATTATTATTATTATTATTATTATTATTATTATTATTATTATTATTATTATTTACTCACTAGGAGTTATCACACTGGTCATCGTCAGTGGTCACCCACTGCCGACAACCTGTGGTATTCCCTGGAGTCTGAGTGACAACAAGTCTCCTCAGGCCTCCAGTATGCTCCACCTCTTTTCGTTCATCACCGCTGATGACCTTGCGGTAATCGCAACAGCCACCTACCAACGATTTCCCGCTGATAAGGGCCATTGGTCCCCTCTGGGGCCCGAGTGGCAACAAGCCTTCCCAAGGTCCCAGAGCTGTCCGCGCTCTTCCAGTGGAGGTCTGGTTTTGCGCTTTCCATCCTCGACCCTCTGTCCATAATTTTCGTGGCGTCAGCCTATGCTTGCGCCTCTCTCGTGCGGTTGTATTTTCCCCGGTTCTGTTGTTTTGTGTTTCCATGTGTTTGTTCTCCATTCGTTGCTTATGTGGGTTGGTTTCCGCATTCGAGGACATTTCTCAGGATTGTAGCTGTTTTGATCATTACTGTCCTTTGTATGGTCTCAGTTATCCCTTTGATTCCTATTTCTCCTAGTCTTTTCTCCATGTTTTTGGGGACTGTTCCTAGTGCTCCTATGATTATTGGTGTTATACTGACTTTCTTCATGTTCCATATTCCTTTCAATTCTCTGGCAAGTTCAGTATATTTGCTTCTCTTTTCCGTCTCTTTGATCTTCACTCTGTGGTCTGCTGGAACGGCAAAGTCCACGATTTTGCAGGATTTTTCTTTCTTGTTGATTATTATCATATCCGGTCTCCTTGCTGTTATGGGTTTGTCTGTTTGTACATTCATATCCCATATGATTTTGTGTTTTTCGTTTTCTAGTACAGTTTCTGGTTTGTGTTTGTACCGTTTTCTTGCATATTCGAAATTCAGTTGTTTGCACATTTCCCGGTGTACTTCTTTCCCCATGCTGTCATGTCTGTTCTTGTATTCCCTTTGTGCTAGCTTGCTGCATTCACTTATTATATGATTTATCGTTTCGTCTCTTTGTCCACACAATCTGCATTTGCTGTTTTCCTGGGTTTTATCTATCTTTGCTTTAATAAAGTTTGTCCTAATCGCATTGTTCTGTGCGGCTGTCAGCAGAGATTCCGTTTCTCTGTTCAAGTGTCCTTTTCTTAGCCATGCCCAGCTGTTTTCATTGGCTTCATCGCTTGTGAGTCTTATAAATCGTCCATGTAGTTGTTTTTCTTCCCACTTTTCCTTTCTTGTCTTTTTGTTTCTGGGTTCAGTGCTTCCGGGGTTGTTTGTTGGGCTGGTGTCTCTTGCTGTGGCAATCAGTCTTTCCGTGTTCTGGGTTACATATTTCTCCAGCTCTTTTTTGGTGTCTTCCACACAGTCTTCTATACTTACCAGTCCTCTACCTCCTTCATTTCTTTTCACGTAGAGTCTGTCCGTGTCGTCTTTTGGGTGCAGTGCATTGTGCATAGTCATTAGTTTTCTAGTTCTTTGGTCAAGGTGCCTGAGTTCTTCTTTGGTCCAGCCTATGAATGGTCCAGAGTATCTTATTAGTGATACAGCCCATGTGTTTATCCCTTTTACTAGGTTTCTGCTATATAGTTTAGTTTCTAAGAGTTTCCTTGTTCTTCGTAGATATTCTTTTCCAATCTTCTCTTTCATTTCTGTATATTTGATTGTGTCAGAACTCCCAGGTATTTGTAGCTATCTTGTTCTCCTAGCGCCCTCATCTCCTCTTGGTTGGGGAGTTCTATACCTTCTGTCTTTTCCAGTTTTCCTCTTTTGATCTCTAGCAGTGCACATTTTTCTATTCCAAACTCCATTTGGATATCCTGGCTGAATATCCTGGTTGTGTTTATCAGCTTTTCCAGTTCTTTTTTGTTTTTTGCAAACAGTTTAAGGTCATCCATGTACATCAGGTGGTTTATTCTTTGTTCTGTATCCGTAAACCTGTATCCGGCATCACACTTTCTGAGTATGTAGTTGAGTGGCATCATGGCTATTATAAACAGTAGTGGTGATAGAGAGTCTCCTTGAAAAATGCCTCTCTGTATTTTTATCTCAGACAGGTATTGTCCTCCGGCTGTCAGTTTTAGTCTCCATGTTTCCATTGCTTTCTGGATGAGATTAATAATCCTGTCTGGTATCTTGTATATTTTTAGGCATTCAATTATCCATGTTTGGGGGATTCTGTCGTAGGCTTTCTTGTAGTCAATCCATGCCATGGTTATGTTCTTTTGTCTGCTCTTCACCTCCTTCAGAGTCTTTTGATCAATGTATAGTAGATCATGTGCACCTCTTTGTCCTTTCCGGCATCCTTTTTGTTCCTCGGGGAGCAGTCCACGTTTGTCCAGGGATTGGTAGATTTGTTCTCTCAGTTGTGCTGTGAGAATTTTCCACATTATTGGTAGACATGTTATCGGTCTGTAGTTGCTGGGGGTCGTTCCCTTTTTGGGGTCTTTTTGTATTAGTGTTGTTCTTCCTTCCGTCATCCATTCTGGTATGTCTGTTTTGCGGATACATCCGCTCAGTTTCTGCGCTATTCTTTTATGCAGGGTCGTGAATTTTTAAAACCAGTATGCATGTATTCCATCGTGGCCTGGTGCTCTCCAGTTTGCCATTTTTCTTAGGGTTTTCTTGATCGTTTCTTTGTTGATTTCTGTTTCGGTTCCTTCTTCGATTTCTTGCACTTCATCTTTCATGTTTTTCAACCATTGGGCATTCTTGTTGTGCTTTTTTGGTTCTTCCCATATCTTGCTCCAGAATTGTTTTGTTTCTGTTGGGTTCGGTTGCTCTGTCGTTGTATTTTCTCCATTTACGTTTTTGTAAAACTGGCTTTCATTGTTTTCAAAGGTCCTGTTCTGTTTGCTCTGTTCTGATTTGTACCTGTATCGTCTCAGTCTTCCTTCTATTGCTGCTATCCTTTGTTTTATTTCTTCATGTTTCTCATTTAGTTTTTCCTTGCTTTTCTGATTTTTGCTTCTTAATCGTTTCATGTCCTCCTTCCTTCTGTTCACGGTTTTAGCTTCTTTCCGAAGTTTGGTGATCTGGGTTTCCAGTCTGATTTCCCATCCATGTTTTGTCGGTCCTCTCTTTTGTCCATTCTCTTCGTTTCTTAGTTTCATACTTACCGATTTTGCCCCTGCATATATCAGGTTGTTTAGGTCTGTAATAGTTTCTGTTGGGATGTGTGTGAGGAGTCTGTTTACTCTTTCTGTTTCTGCTTGTAACTTCTTCGCTACTTCATTCCTGAGAGATGGGAGTTTTGTTTTGTTTTCTAACATGTATCGTCTTATGTTCTCCACTTCACTTGCTTCTTTTTCGTTGAGTTCTATCTCAGCAGGTTCTGTGGTTCCGCAGTCTTCTATCTCCCCTGGTTCTGTGATTCCGTAGTCTTCAATCTCTTCAGTTTCAGTGTGTATGTTTTGCCTGTCCTCTTCCTGTGGTCTCTCCTTTGGTGGTGTTTCTTGCTCCGTTTCGCCATTAGCCTTCTGTCTGATTTCCGTCAGTTCCATCTCCGAGAACCATCCTCGCTTGAGGATCTGTCTTGCTTGATTTGCTATCCTTTGTTCCGTTGTATGTGGGTCACTAGCAATGTCCCAGAGATGTTTCATTCGTTTTCGGTAGCCTCTTTCTATAGGGTAGCGGCTTTTATAGTAGCACTCCATCACCAGTCTGTTCTCTTTCATGGTCCATTTCTTTCTATATCTTTCCAGTTTGCTGTTTTCGCTCTGGTTTACTTGTCTCTGGTCTGTGTCCTTGTCATACCTGGAATCAGAGAGGTTACTTACCTGGTTCTTGTTCGTTGTCTTGTTTCTGAAATGAGAAGGGCCAACATTCGCAGGATGCGGACCGGGTCCCCCATGTTGGCCATCGAGGGAGCACCTGCCCATCATGACACTCAGATCTTTCTTCTGAGTCCCACGGCGTTTATTTGTGTTTATAGACATTTATCATGGTTTAGTGTTTGTGGCAACATCAGGCCCAGGCTTAGATTACCTGTGATCCTGTCACAGGGATAGTGTTTCTCTCATTTTCATGAGGTTCAAGGTGCACTATCACACATACATAAAGAAACATTTACGAAAAAAAAATAAATAAATAAATAAATAAATAAAATAAAATAAAATAAAAAATAAATAAATAAATAAAAAAGATAATAATTATATATATATATATATATATATATATACACATATATATACATATATACACATAGACATATACATATACACACCAGGCACGTGCAAAAATGGCCGCCTCTTGTGTTTGAAAGATAAAAGCCTAAACGTAATCTTTAAAAAAAAAATTAAAAAAACTGCATGTTTACGTGTGAAAAATAAATAAATTATGTAATCACGGCGGCTGAAAACCCCAAAAATGCAGTGAATTTTGAACTTTGGGAAAATTACTTGTAAAAATCCCTTGAAAGATAAATCTAAGTTTTTGGGAACTATTTCAAAGATAATTATTAAATTAAAGTCATAAGATATTGAGTTAAAAAAAAAAAAAAAATTCCACATTTTACTAAAAGTTAGGAAAATTATACCCCCAAAAGTCATAAATGAGTAAAATCCGGCGTCACATAATCGGCAAACAACTTTGTTTACCAATTGACTATCGCTATGCAAAATATATGGAAGAAAAAAAAATGTTATAATTGATCATTTTTAACTTTATATATAAAAATGGTTTTGTAATAATTTATAGAAGTTTAAAAATTATTATCCACTAATTTCTTGATTCTTTTTAACGCTACAAACAAATTTAAGTACCCTTATTTTGTTATAATAAAAAGGGAAATGCTTATTTAATTAAAATATTTGTGAGTGTACGCAATTAACATCTTATTTTATTTTTAACAAAAGAGGTTCATATTAAACTTGGTATTAGTTTTTAATTATTGATGACATCTGTTTACCAATTTTTTTTCTTAGAATTTGAAATAAAACTTTTAAATGTTGAAAATTATTTTTACGTTACGAACTGCGTCAATTTTACCTTTTTTTTACATGATTTAAAACTTTAGTTACTCGATTTATTCTTAACGTGTCGTAACGATAAATTACATTGATTCTTTTTAAAATAAAGTGTATTTTTTATTTTAAGTGTGAAAAAGTAAATTAAAGTTAATGACTACACTGACAATTTATACATTGAGAAAAAAAAAAAAAAAATTGCGCTGATGATACACGTTCATGTATGAAAGGGAAAATATATAATTATGTCGCATATTTTATTTTCCCAGAAATTCTAATCATTAAAATCACATGAAATATTTTTTGCAATTATATTATTGTTTTTTTTTGGTGAAAATATTGATTAAACAATAATATCGCTAATTACAAAAATTAATTTTTCTTCGAGTTATAGTGATTTTGTTAACACGGTATTTGGGGGTCTTTTTCGTAATATACAAAATATATTATTTTTTTAAATATGTTTTTTAATTGTTAACCTTCCAATGCTTTACTTTTATTAAAAAAAAAAAAAAAGAAAAAATTGTATTTTTTATTAATATACAAAATTATAACTTTAGTAAAGGTGTATTTTGTGTTAAAAAAATAATATGTTTACACCAAGATTTATTATTATTATTATTATTATTATTATTATTATTATTATTATTATTATTATTATTATTATTATTATTATTATTATTATTATTATTATTATTATTATTATTATTATAATAAATATTTTTATTATTATTACACGGCGGTCATTATGCACATTGTATAAAGGCGTACCATCATAACAGGCGCATACATTAAAAGAAACGATAAAAAATAACTTTGTTTGAAGACGTTAAAACATTATAATGGATTGTTTACTTTACATTTATAAAGAAAATTCGTTAATTTCTTAAAAAAATATTTTCCGAAATGACTAAAAAAATGCTAAACGAGCAACATTTTAAGTCTGCTAATGCACTTGTTTACGCTTCTTCCATGTTCCCTATCTGTTATATTTTAAGATGTTTTTCATTTTACACACATACAAAGAAAGGTGTCGTGCTGCTTGTTTGAATCAGGAAAAAAAGTGAGTTTGCTAAGGAAGTAAAATTAAACATGAATAATGACGATGGAAAATAAAATAAAAACACTCCCTTTCTCTTTACTATATCGCCCCCTTCTCTTTACCTTATTATCTGTCATTTTCTTCTTTCATATTAATATGAAATATAACGATTGGTCAAATGCATAACGCAACCGTGTTAAAGTACATTATGTTTGACTTTTAATTTACACGGAGTGTTGGTGGAAGCAAGAAGTATATATATATATATATATATATATAAGAGGGGATTGTCCGGCGAGGGGGTGAAAGTGATAGACACGCACTCAGTAAGACATTTAATAATAGGTGAGAAAAATAACGACAGCTTAGAATGATTAAAATAGTTTTTTTTTCGAAAACCAAAACAATTTGAAAAGTGAAGAATATATTAACATGAGTTTTCGTAATGTAAACGTTTAGGTGAACGAACGTTCAGTAATTTAGCTGTAGTATAATAAATTATATATATATATATATATATATATATATATACAGAAAGAAAAAACACGGGAAGAACAATCAAATGAGTGATTGATCGGTTTCGTTTGGATATGAGAATGCCTTTTTTCTGAGACGCTAGTTTATCTGCATGAAACTCGTTTGTCTTACTTTTGATTTTTCCTTCTTAATTTTCATTAGTTACCTTTTTATCTATATGTTACGATATATAAAGTGTATTTTGAACTCTGTCTCGCAACAATATATATATATATATATATATATATATATATATATATATACATATATATATATATATATATAAATATATATATATATATATATATATATATATATATATATATATGTGTGATCATTAATAAACAAGATATATCTAGAGCGTATAGTTATCATGACTGTAGGCGATTTATTGACAACCTTGTATGCATTAATAATAACGAGGAGTTTGAAAATAATAAACATTTAATATATCCTATGGAGTTGAAATTAAACTGTGAACACACGGGAGCACAAGCTACATTTTTTTGATTTGGATATAAAAATTGAAGATAAAATATTTATCTATAAAATGTTCGATAAATTAAATTCCTTCCTTTTTCATATCGTTCGTATGCCACAGGAAAATAGTACATGTTCTGTGTATATTTTCACGGGAACATTATGTCTGAATTTCTGAGAATTGCTCGGGTTACGTTAAAATTAGTAGATTGTATACCCCCACATTTCTGTTTTAATAAGAAAAAATATTAAACAAGGTGGCGATAAAATAAAATATTTAGACAGTTAAATAAGGCAATCACTTGCTATCCTGACGCTATTAAGTCATATCTCATCAATCAATGTTAATTGATAGAGCAAATCAAAACTGTATAATAAGTAATGTAAAATATGTAACAACGTATATATATATATATATATACAACACATTTAGTATATATATAACTAAATATAATAAAATAATGCAAATATATCAAACTATAAATCACCTAATAAGTAGTGTAATAGATTCGTCCGGCCACTATAAAATATTTTTTAAAGTGTAAATGACGGCCATATTTTCTTAGACGCAGACGAACAATACAGGTAAGGAGGACATTTTTAATGACAAAATAAGTAAGCAAAAACTTAATCTGAAACAAAACTTATATCTAATATACGGAACGCTTTGGTTCTTGTCTTTTAAGGGAAGTGGGGTCTGATCAACTCTGCTGAGAAGCCATGAGATAAAATACTGTTTTGTTTTTAAATTCCCGAAACAGTTTTTCATGGTAACCAACTAATGATCCCTTAAATAATGTTAGGACTAGCGTAAATTCTTTGAAGCAAACTAATATAGTAACTGTAAAAAGTAAATTGACATACAAGAACAGTAATTTTCCAGCGAAGGACTTGGGACTAAAGTTTTATTTTATTTTATTTATTCATTTATTTTGTCTACATAGTTTTAATGGTTTAAAAACTTCAAAAAACTGTATATCTGAATATGTATATATATATATATATATATATATATATATATATATATATATATATATATATATATATATATATATATATATATATAAAGCTTAGTGTAAAAAACGTTCATAAATCCAGACTTACTATGATATTATATTGTTTACATGTCCACACTTTTGCACCAGGTTGTATATGCAACACGTTACTTAACACCACACTGAAAGGTATTCACCGCTTCAAAGTTAATAATTAACCAGCATATAACTATTGTACCTAGTGCCGATTTGCTGTAAACTAAAATCACTATCGCTATTCATTCTGCGAGCACCAGCCCCGACCACCGGCACCCTCAGTCCTGCCTCATGCTTCACACCTATCAGGGTCCAATAAAGCCGCCTGCCTTGAACCACCATACCATCAACATCCCAGTTGAATAATTGCGACCTTTGTTAAGGCTGTTCACTTACCATCCGTCATAGTTGCGAGGGCCATTCAATCTCACGCTTGGCCTCCGTTCAGCGCGGTGTTGCCTCACCCACGCCGTCAACGCGCAACCGTTAGTCACGTGGTGGTGTAAGGAACGCCTGATTAGCCGTTGCTCGGCCACGGGTTCCCGTGTTTCGAGACGAGGCGTTCGCCGATTGCCTCGTTCTTGAAAACGGTCGGACAACTTGATCGCTCATTCGATTTGCGCCCCCACATCGACGACGATGCCCCTTCCCCACGTCTTCGCTACTGCGTTGCTTTTGTTTGTTTGTTTGTTTTCGAAGTGCATATTACATTTAGTAATACAAAAACCAAGACAAGAAGACCACGATTATAAGTCGTATATTGTTTGTTCATCCATTTTTTTTTCTTATTAATTTCTTATCTTCGACTTTACCTTTTTTGCCTTTAGCATATTACTGTTTTGTTTTCGTTCTTTTGTCTCTTTGTTTTTATTTGCGATTCTTTTTTTTGTCCTTTTTCGTTCATTCTTTGTCCATTTATTTTCTTTGTTGTTTTTTTATTTTCAGTTTATAAAATTTTTTTTCTCTTTTTCTTTTAATATTTTTACACTTATTTTTATACCTGATCCTCTTATAGTTTCCCTGTTTCTAAATTTCTATTTTCACTCCATTTCATTTTCTTCTATTTACTCCTTCAATTATGTGATTCTTCCTTCCTTTTCTCCTTCTATTTTTCTTCATCAATTCACTCTTTTTCATCTTGCCCCCTTTTTTAGTTCCTTCTTTTTTTTCTTTCATTTTACTGTTTCACGATCTCTTACCGTTTTTTTTTATTACTTTTTGTAATTAAATTTATATCGGTAAATAAATATTCCTGTCATTTAGTTACCTTTTTTTAAATATTTGTATTCTTGTCCTATAAAAGTGCATATAGGATATACGCTTGTGTCTACATACAAACACAACCGGATGTTTACTTTAATCATTTAATGCTCGCTAAGAGCTTTCTAAATTTCCCATATCTTACTTTTAACTCTCTCTCTCTCTCATCTCTTTGCCTTTCTCTCTGTACACCCTATCTTTCCTTCAGTCTCGTAATTCATACGTAGTATTGGCTCTGTTTTACAAATTATGTCAAACATTTTTATTTGCTTCCAAACGTATTTAAAAATTGAAGCCACTTGGAAAAAGTATTCCAGTTTTATTTACAGACTTATACTTTAAGTTAATTACTGCTCATATTTGGTATAATTTCGGTTGGCGAACTAATAGATAAACATAGCAACATATTGCTTGAATATATACTGAATTACATCCCTTATTCTTTCCCACATACTAATCATATATATATATATATATATATATATATATATATATATATATATATATATATATATATATATATGTATATATATATATATATATATGCATATATATATATATATATATGCATATATATATATATATATGCATATATATATGCATATATATATATGTATATATATATATATATATATGTATATATATATATGTATATATATGCATATATATATATATATGTATATATATGCATATATATATATATATATATGTATATATATGCATATATATATATATATATGTATATATATGCATATATATATATATATGTATATATATATATGCATATATATATATATATGTATATATATATATATATATATATATATATATATATATATATGTAGTGTTATAATGGAATAATTCCAGCAAGAAATCCGGGTAAGAGAGCTCAATGTGGTAAACAGAGCAAGAATAACGTAAAATATAATAACACGAAATTACATGATTGTCGATGCAATAATTTATTTCAACCTTGCGGTTTTATTCAAGCATCCAATTTGACAATTACATTTTTGAGACTGTCTCAAAAATGTAATTGTCAAATTGGATGCTTGAATAAAACCGCAAGGTTGAAATAAATTATTGCATCGACAATCATGTAATTTCGTGTTATTATATTTTACGTTATATATGTATATATATATATATATATATATATATATATATATATATATATATATATATATATATATAGAGAGAGAGAGAGAGAGAGAGAGAGAGAGAGAGAGATTGATAGATAGATTGAAACATAGACACAACGCGTATTATGATATTATATATTCCTCTTTGTGTTACTCCGTACTTGTAGAGCTATCTGGCATTACGTAGAGCAGGAAACTCACAATGGATCAGTTACAATAAAAGTCTATAGAACATATTTTTGCAAAATCCTTTCTCTCTCTAGCTGTCTCTCCGATTGAACGTTCTCTTTCTTTTCTGTTTCCTACTATCTTTGTAAGCATGTTTGGTGGAGTACATGTTTGCGATGCATGATGAATAACAGACTTGTAGCTAATGATAAATAATTAGCTAAGAATACAAATCACCAAAGATATGGATAATATCTCTGATTTTCGAGTTGGCCACCCAGAATCGGATTTCCCATTGAGAAAAGTAAGTATCTTTTTAAATTAAAGTTTGTGCAGAGAGATAGATACCTAGAAAATATAATGTCGCTCCAGACACGAGCTTGAATGCTTTTGATATGTTTCACTCAAAGTTGTTCAAAGTAAATGACTGTACAGATATGGGGGCCGCCTAGAATGTAGTTTTTTATGTAGATAGATTGGCAGCAGATTAGCATTTCATATAGATGCCGGCTTGCCATCATCTCAGATGGTCTTTTGGGGGGTAATCCCGGTGATATCTACATATTATCCAGCAGCTGGAGGGTCAATTAGAGTTGGTCCTTTTGACATCTTATGGTCAGTTGGCTTTCTGAGCGTCTCACAGTCAGTTGACTTTTGTTTGATGGACCCTTCAGCTCTTTGGTAATGGATTGTGTTCTTTGGACTTTTCTTATAATTTAGTCGGGCTAAGATTTCTCAATATAAAGCCTGTTGTTTAGTAGAAGAAAACGAGCATCATTGTACCCTCCAAAAGAATAAAACGTTGTTACTTGTTTTAAACAGGAGTGCGATTTAATTAGGAGGGAGAATTTTTCCGTCGAAGTACTGATTGAGACCAACAAATGTTCACTGAGTCCGGCATCGGAATTGAACAACAGCTTTGGACAGATTCAACGAACAAACAATCACGGCCTATGCAATGAACGCACACAGATACAAGTGCACATCTCTATCTCTCACTATAGCAAGTTGGTCACTATAAAATAAATAAAGGAAACAGATTTGACATAGTTTCAGTGTAGTTTTCTGAACAACAACGAGTAACTATGGAAAACAGCATTGAACTAATCTGATCTCTATTGACTCCAGAGGAATGAATACTATAGAATGTTATCGCGCCATACTCAGTTAGAGTTACACTTAATTCGATAATGCGCAAGCGTTGCCGAAAATTCCTAAAATATATTACATTAAATAATGGAATCTTACTTAATTTCTAGATTGTATCCAGACACACATGAGAATTACCACTTCTTGTATATAATAGTTTATTTTTCTCCCCTTTTTGTTGTTAGCTTTTAAAAGTATTTCCTCTTACTTATACTCACTTTTTTATATAGTTATATCTATTTATATACTAGTAAACCCTTCCCGCCATCCGGGCAGCAATTAATTGGGAGGAGGCGTTAATAACAAAATGTGTTTTACTCAGAGAGTTCCATAATTTTAATAAACTTTGGTAAATTTGTAGATGAACATCCTAAGCTAAACTGCCCCCCCCTTTAAAATGAGATTCTTCTTTTTAGGGTCTATATTGTTAAGGCGGTTAATATGTTATAAACATTAACACTAAGTTTGACTGAACTGTCCTAAAACTAGCCCGAACAATTGAATGTATATACGAAAATGTTCGCCACATAAATTATAAAATAATTGTTTTTTTCTTTCTTTTCTTCTTTCCATCATGTTAAAAATAGTAGAACAGTTTTTTTAGGAGAATTTAGCGGAGGATGTTAATCTACAATCATACTAAAATATGAATCTCTATATTTGTGTAATCTGGCAGATCACAGTGCTACTAAACTTTTGTTTTTATTTGTCAATTAGAATAGTAAAAAGGTCTTTGTAAACATTAAAACATAAGTATGTTGTTAAAACTGCAAAAGGAGGGAGCGAGACAATGGGGCAGAGAGATAGAGCTCGCGAGACAACATCACTCTACCCCCCCTCCTCCTTTTTATCGATTCTGCCTTGCTCGTAGCAAGCCAAAGCAACCGCACTGTCCCCAACTCCCCTTTTCTCTTCTCGCTTATCCTCGCTCGTAGCAAGCCACAACCTTTTGTAAGGTCGTCAGTGAATGCATTGAATTTAAACTTAAGGTTTTTTTTAGTTATTTTCCGATTTATTTATTACATAATTTAATTAATTACTTTAATATAGACGAAACTATTGCATATAAATAGCAACCATTAGTCAATGAAATCCCAACTTAGTTATTCTACTCATTAATTAATTATGAACTGTTATGTTAAAATAGTTATATAATAAGGTAGAAAAACGTTCTATCTTAATCAGTTATCTTCACTATATATACAGAATATCAAGAATGTATGATGTTTTATTGATTTAAATAACAGTAACCCGGTGTGATTATAATAGAGAAGTGATGAATGAAAAAGAAACTTTCGATTTATTCATTTAGATACGCACACACACACACACACACATATATATATATATATATATATATATATATATATATATATATATATATATATATCAGAGGAGTTTGAATGACCTACTAGACACTATCCCTGAGTGTCTTCGGTCTCTCTGTACAAGGGTTTGTCAGGATAACCTGACATAAGGATACTTACCCCTACAAGTAAATCATGACCAAGTATTCAAAATTACATAGTGTCCGCAGCACAAATAAGATCCCCTCATACGAGGAATAGTGCATCTTCTCCTAGTGATGTTACCTCAAGTAACACCACGTAGCTGGATACTCCACCAGACTAGATGAAGTCTTGTCCTGGAATCTGGTATGACTAACATACCACAAGAAAGATATACTATGACATACTTTACTCGTCAGTTTGGGGGAGAAGACATTTATTATTATTTTTAACTTTTTAACTAACTCAATGTTTGAGAAATAAAGGAGAATTTTAATAGAATATTCGAGTATCTATGTATTCCATATAGAGATCAAGTGTTAGCCCCAGGAATGGCCCCCTTTGATTTCTGTGAACTTCGACTGAAGTAAGATGAAACACTAAGTTAATATATATATATATATATATATATATATATATATATAGATAGATAGATAGATAGATAGATAGATACACAGAGAGAAATATTAGATTTATTGTCTCAATATTTATATTTCACCTTTTTCTTACGCTACTTATTAGTTTTTCTTTACTATGCAATTTCAATTTTCTTTTTCCTTTTATATTTTTTATCATATAGTGCCACTTTTTATTAACAGTATATAAATACAGGTGTAGCTTATTTGGCACGCTTTAGTAGTTCACAGAACTAAGAAAATAAAGAAAATAAGAAGGGAGAGAAAACGCATAGTAGAAAACGAAAGTGAAGGACGCCAGTAAAATGAATAAATAAAAATGGAGATCACAGCCTCATATTATTATTAAATATTTTATTAAAACCAACAAAATTATTTTTAAAATTGCTACGTAATCTCATTAACAGTATTTAAAATGTTATTAAATCTCGTGTATTAAAAAAAAATATTTTTTAATTCATAGGTAACATATATATGAGGGGAAAAGAACTTACAGTAAATATATTTTTTAAATTCAGTTTTACCTTTCGTTTCTCACTTCCTTAATTGGCTTCTTGCTTGCTGTTCGATTATAATTCCCCTTTATTTTTTCTATTTAAGAATATGTAATATTAGTGTATTTATACTTCTTCTTTTTCTTTTGATATCTCTCTTTCAGATATATGTTTATTCTACAAGGTTGTTTGAACGTCTTGTTAACTTCGACTAACACGAATCAGCAATAAGAAGAAAGTTTAACAAAGCACAGCTTCGTAAAATATTAAACAGGTTATGACACCGATTGTTTAGTGCAAGAAAAGCGGATGTTCACACAATATCGTTTGTGCGTTACAATGTCAATGAAAGTGAACAACTAAATTATTACATTTTATTTTTTATTGATGTATTGCTTGTTTTTTTTAGTGTTGGTGTTTTTATTTACTCTTTTTACAGTTAATTGAATGCATCTAAAATATGCGTGTTGCTTTGTTTAGATACGTTTACCTCTATTTCGGTTGCTTTCTTACCACACATTTTAGAAAACTACGACAAAAAGCATGCTTACATTTTATAACAAGACTTACTGACATCCCTGTACATTGATTATTTCCTTATTTTCTCAATGTTTTCATTAAACATAATTAATCATAGTGTGTTGTTTCGTTCCCTTTTAATGTTGCGTCAATTACATTCTTTCGATTTTCTCTAATGTTTACCTTTAGCTAGATGCATGTTTTTTTTTAAATGACTACACATTCGACACTATTTAAATCTTTTAATCGTCTAGAGATTCTCCAGAAAGAAACATTTTATCATAACGAAAGTATTTGATGCACCAAAGCTTTGAACGCGCTCAGATCTCTTGCAATTACACTGAAAACAGAAGTACGGTCGACTAAAGATCACTGACGCTCACTTTAATCGCCGTTGGCCTTTTGGCTAAGATCAAAGTGTAGTATCTGTTCCGATGGATACTGCACCCCATAGACTGGTATTGTCTTGGCCTTCGGGGCTTGATTTACGCCGGTCTATGGGATTGTCCTGTGCAGTTCTAGGAGGTCCACCCTCCCAGGCTTTGCATCCCCTCTTTGGGGAGGAGTAAGTTAATTGCTTACTGCTTGAGGCGCCCCTACCGGGGAATGCAGACGGGGCTGCCCAGGCAAATTTTGATGGTCAGAGTGCTCACCTCTCGGGCGCTGGCTTTTCAACCCCCACTTTCCGACCCGACCTTGGGTCACATCTTACTTGTGGGAGTAGGATAAAATTGGCCGTGTGCCTAACTCCTGGAGAGGAGTAAATAAAGCTCACTTTAATCGCCTATTCCGCGATGTTAGCTTAACCTGCTCAAGTGACTGATCTGACTGAATCCTTTGTATTGAATTCATTAACGGATACTATAACACTAACGAACCATGTTCTATAATACCACTACTTTTTCAGACATATGTTAATATAATAGAGGAATAGTGGCTAATTAAATCGAACGAAATGGTTTTGTTACAATTGTATGTGTAGCAATAGAGATAAAATAAAATATGATGGTACTAAACATCATAGCTAGACTTCTTATTCAAATATTGATCAAAATACATTACATCATTTTGCTTCTAAAAATGCTAAAAATCAAGAGTTAAGCTTATATAATATTTAGAGGAAATTTAATGTTAATCTGAAATATTTTGATTTTCAAATAATGGGTTGGTCCCATAGTATGCCTCTTTAAATCCTTTTAAATACCGAAAGGGGAACTGAAAGTTCGCTTATATTTTTAGTTGATATCGAATATCTATTGTAAAAATTCGAAAACATTAAGGGTATCAAGATTTTCACAAAGAGTCACCTCACATTTTTACTCACTTCATATAAAACTTAATAAAACCAAAGATAGCCGACATTTGAACTCCTTACACCTAGCAGCTATATTACAAACTTTATAAGTATTGGTTAATTAGTTTCGGAGATGATCCTCTACATAGAAATATGCTATAATATAGATATACATAATATTTAAAATATATATATATATATATACATACACATATATATATATATGTATTTTTATAAATATATATATATATATATATATATATATATATATAATATTTATAAATAAATATTAAATTATTTATACCTACAGACGCTAGCGTTTCAAGCTTATTGCTCTCATCAGTGCAGGGAAGTAACAATTTCAGACGGTCGGGAGGCGCAAACTCGGTACATAGAGTCAGCCATATCCACTCGGCCCACGGAAACTGTCACGTAATTTAGGGAAATTAAGGTCTATATGTACCTAGAAGCGGGCACAGATAGAAGACTAGTCGAGAGTGTTCGACGAACGTATTCGGAACTTTGCATTAGAGCTTTTTGACAGTCTATTTTTAACTTCCCCGATATATATACCAGAAAGTTTAAATAAATTCTCGCACCCCGTGTTTATGTGATTCCGTGTTAAATTATTTTATTTCATTTTTGCTCTCATACCTGCATTTCCTTCTGGAATTTATTGCAGTATAATACACACACACACACACACCCACACATATATATATATATATATATATATATATATCAAAATCCTTTTTGTTCACATGACGTAAGTTTGTGAGCTGAGCCCAAAACTGTCTTCTTAGAAGAACGGGAAAGTTGTCTTTTTACGTACCGAATGAAATGTTGATATTGCCTTTTATCTTTTAGAGAAAAAGAACTACTAACCTAAAGCATCCATGAGAAATGTATGGTATAGTTCACACTCGGTGAACACACAAAAAAAGTTTTTAAAGTGTGCATCAACGATCAGTCGGTTCTCTCCAATTTACCAATCAAACTATTTCATTCACGGAACGAGTCTATTGTGTGTTTCTATCGTGTGTTAATTGTAATGTATATTTTTTATGAGTCTTTTCTAATCCAGAGTTCAAATACTGGCGGTGTTTTCGAGTTCACTTAAAAAGCCTTTATGCTATGTAGCAACGGTCAGTGGGTTCTCTCCTATTTCAAAATTAAAATATTTTATTCAAGGAACGATGCTATTGTAAGTGAACTCGATAACATCGCTAGTATTAGAACTCTGCATTAAATGACTAAGTACATACTGAAATCTAAAACATTACGGGAGGATGGGAAACATCTTATAGATTTTGTCGATATTTATCCTCTCTCTTTGTGGCATCGCAGCTTTCTCTGACTACACACTTGCGTCCATCTCTCATGCGAACATCAACCTGCAATGTTTACTTTTAAATACTCAACCTTTCGCCACCAGTTAAGATGTAAAGCCTTACTATCAACTGCTATTATTATGTATAATTTATTTATTTTATTACCTGAAATAATATTTATTTTTAAACGGCGGATTGCACTTGGATGGACAGCCTTTTCTAAAGTAGACACTACTATGATGAGTAAAATGTCTGCAAAAAACATTAAGCGAAACGTTTTCAATGAATACATCATACCTGTTATGCCATATGGAAGCGCGACATGCGAACTTATTGCAGCGTTAGAAAAGCTAAGAGTGGCACGATACAAAATTTAACGCACTATGATCGGCATCAGTTTACATTTAAAAAATGAAACACCTAGATCAGATAGCAAACTTGAGTAAATTACATCAGAACTACCATACGAATGGGAAAACATAAATTGGCAGGTGAACTTTAAAGATGTACAGACAACAGCAGGACATATACAGCGACATAATGGAATCCAAGGCAATGGAATAGACATAGAAGAAGGGCAAACACACGGTGCAGAGACGACCTCGTTAGTCAACTGGGTCCTACTTGGCCACGACTAGCCAGGGGTAAAACAAGGTGGGAAGAAACCAGTGAGAAAAATACTAACACATAACAATGTAAATAAGACTCTGGTGATGATGATGATGATGATGATGATGATGATGATGATGATGATGATGATGATGATCTTTTCTTTGATAAAGCCATGATAAAAAATTCTTAGTCAAAATATCGATGTTGATTGCATTTCAATCACTTAATATACTTTACACATACACACCCATACAACACACAACGCACCCCACACACACACATATAAATATATATACATATATATATATATATGTATGTATATATATGAATACAAAGAGTGTTGATATGCATGCTACACGAGAGTTCAAAATACAAATTACTCCGCCTAACATTCACAAGTCACATAAATCAAAAACAAAATACATAGAACTGCCAATTCCGCTGCAAAGAATGTGCGTTCATATTAACGGCCTAAAAACTTATCGCACTTGTCAGTATCATATATATCTACAAAGCCATCATCTAGCCATGCAGTGAGTATAGTTGCCACATCTGAGCTAGTGCACCAACAACTAGCCTATCCCTGATAGACAGCGTCAACACAGAGTCTCTTACCTAACACTTTCTTCTAATCTCTAGCCCTTGTGTAATCGCCGAAATGTCGCATCCCTGTACCCGTTTTACAAGTACATAAACGAACTTGCTGCACTTGTGCCCTGTCAACGTGAATACGCCAACTAATCCAACAAGCAGCAAAACACAACAACTTTACTGTAACGGTTCTTAAAATCTGGAAAGCTTTAGTAACTTCTTTCATTTAACATTCACTCCCTGTTCCCTGTTTCATCGACCGTACCAATATGCATAAATGCAAGGTGAACGTACATCTCACTTTGAAACTGACCACTTATGATGCCCTATAAATCTGACCCCCAATTCATAGTAGCCCTTAAGTATCAGTGACAAATGCCTTGTTGTAATGAATAAAATAATAACAATTACTGATGTATTTGTAGGCCAATATGTAAGGAATCCACGCGAAAACACGTATTGACAATGAGAATGTGATTGCCATTCTTCTAGAGTGATTTTCAAGTGAATAAATGTTTTTTTGTCATGTAATGCTGGAATACCCTTTCTAAAAAAAACATATCCCTGCAGAATAAAAAATTCATTTGCAAGCTTCGGAAACAGTTATGCCAGACTTTAAAACGAGGCAATTAAAATAAATGAATTCTTCGTATCCTCTAGAATGCTGGTATAAGAGTCCTACTAAGTTTTCTAAGGAAGCTAAACATCAACCTTTCTCCCGAATTCTAATTTGCCTACTCTCTTTTACACCAGCAGTCCTAACCTGCAATCATAATAACGTATACGAAGAGCTAACGTTGCATTTTGAAGTAAAGTTAAGAATTAAGATTTACATTGTTTAGGATTTTTTTCAAACAGGATATACAACTCTGTATAGTTGCCGTCTAAGTATTAACGAAAGTGTCCATCAATGATTAATATACTCTTTTCAGAAATAAATAAAGACATGGTTTCTGGAATCCAACTTTCTATGATATATATTTATGATATGATATATATTTATATATACATATATATATATATATATATATATATATATATATATATATATATATATATAAATACACATATATATATATATACATGTACATATATATATACATATATATCTCTATATATAAATATATGTATATATAAATATATATGTATATATACATATATATGTATATATATACATGCATATATATATACATATGTATGTATGTATGTATATATATATATATGTATATATATATATTTATATATATATATATTTATTCTCCTTCTGGGGATAAAAGTCAATTCTTTGAAAACCCATGGATAAAAGGGGGTTCTCATATTTATTCTATTCCCAGTGTCAACATCTGATGATTATAATAAACTTGTAAATGATGTAACTTTACTTTTGTTTAAGTATTTTTTATCACGATAGGATGTAACATTAAATAATGATTCTCATATTTGGTTAAATATATATATATATATATATATATATATATATATATATACGTATATATATATATATGTAAACCATTATTCATACAACAGTCTATATTCTTACAGTGAGTTTATGTTTTCATGTTCTATCATAATTTAAATATTACACATGAAACCTTGGATTCTTTCTTATTATTTACAGATATGATATTAGTTTAGTCAAATTATATATGACGTAAAATATATTACAAAATAATACATATCAATTCAGAATTTGGAATACTTCCTTCAGTCTGTACGAACTGTTCAGTATTGATTCATGGAACAGATCACTATGGGATCGCTTTTTCGGACAATCACCTTCATATCCAATGTCAACGAATAATTATCATAGGCTTTAATCATATGTACTGAAATAACATTCATTCTATTCATCATTTAAAATCCTCTGATAATATACATCATAATTCAACTGTCTATCCATCTACCTATGTAGTTTTATTTTCGAGTGGCTTTTAATGGTTACTTATCAAAAATTCTTAACAAAAAACTAACTTTTGATACATCTGTTATGTGTTAACCTTCTGTAACACATGGTAATGAAGAAACATACCTAGTTAGCTGCTTGTTTTTGTGCGCGTCTTGTACAGTGATCATGGCAGAATAAGGAAATGCCGCCTCTAATAAAGTTCGTTTATACCTCGAAAACAGGGCATAGTCGGGACGAACGGTCGAAAACACAAACAGACTTATTCGCCTCAGTCGTTTGTACTTAATCACTGACCAGGGATATGGGAGATTAAAAGAGGTTTACAATTACTGGTGAATCATCTCTTATCCGGAAAGTTCTAAATCCTCGTGTTCGCAACCCTGATATCCGAACGAAATGCTTACTTCTCCCCTCACTCTCTTTTTCGTCCATGTGACGTCAGATATATTTCCATCAAAGAACAGTTCTACATGACATTAGAATGCATAAGTTGACCATCTGATCCTAATTTCCTGTCTACGTGTTAACGTTGCCCTGCGAATTTAAGTTATAAGACATTTACTAGCGAACGCACCCATTGGTATGTAACGTGTCAATATGCATAATAAACGCAGATGAAGTAAAATACGCGTTGTTCATATTGAACTATTATAGAAAAGAGTGGCCAATAATACATGAAGACGGTTGAAAATAGCTAAAAACCTCCATGTATCCACATTGATGTATCTCCTTATGAAAAATGAATGAGTAAAATAGGCGCCACTTGAATTTTGTAGAGCCTTGAAGTGTTCTCATTATATACATCTTAGACTACTATGACTAAACATTGAGGTATCGCATCATTCCTCATATAATCTAATATTACATCTTTCAGTTTTACTAACGAGTCACTTAGATCAAGGGTAAAAGCCAATCGAGGATAAGGCTCAATAAGTGCGATAAATCAACAGTTCAATAATGGTGAATATTATGAGAAGCGTAAAAATTAATGTAATAAATGAAATTTGATGAATTGAACGGAAGGTGAATTACAACTGTTTATTGTCATCCGATGTGAATATTACCATGTTTTAGCTCTTAGGAAAGCAATCCTGAGGCAACGTGTTACATAAATTAAAGCTTTTGGAATTAAACACTATTCATAAATAATATGTTTGATGTTAGGCACACACAGGTAGAAAAGAAAATCATTAAAATATTCCGAACTTTAAACCTATTAAATATAATTTAAGTATGAATTATAAGAAACTTATTTATGGAATTCTGACTACATTTTCTATAGATATGAGATCAAGCCATTATTTAATCGTTGACAATTAGGCATGTATTCGTAGATTAACATTTTCATCAAAAAACGACCTTGTTTTATTTATTCATACTTTTTTTTATTTCCATACGACAATATTAATAATAATAATAATAATAATAATAATAATAATAATAATAATAATAATAATAATAAAAATAATAATAAAAATAATAATAATAATAATAATCATAATCATAATCATAATAATAATAATAATAATAATAATAATAATAATAATAATAATAGTAATAATAATAGGGACATTTCACGTGTAAATATCTAGTATTTAAGATAACGTAGCCTAAATTAGACAGAATGCGACTCCTACCAACATTACATTTCTTGATATATTCGAACTTTGGAGCCAACTTGATCAGAAAGTTGATGTTGTGAATCCTCAAAGTCGATTTGTTAAACTTGCTGGTGATTAAGTTTTATTATGACAGTCATCGTTGTAATATGCTTGGTGGTTGAAATTTGACCATTGCCCCTACTTAATCGCCAAACATGCACAGTGATTAACCTTTCAAAATTAATTGGTCACTCCAATCAACGAATCTATCTGATTGGCTAATAACGGTTATTCTATTTCATCTATCAAAGTTATTTTCTTGATGTGCATAGTGCGTGATACTCTTGGAATATTGTACGTGTGATAATTATATACATTTCATTCAAAAATAATCTTCCAAGAATTATACTCTATGAAGACCATCTGATTCCATAGTCGAGTACATTATCCATTATACTAATGGATTTAAATTCCTTTTGGGGACTAAGCAATCGGTTATAAATAATTTTGACCATAATATGTTTTTATAAATTAGATAAATTAAGTTTACACAATTTTAATTCAGCATATATTTACTTATTCCAAATAGAATTATGAGAAATTATTTTAAATACTTTCCAACTAATAATTGTATATGAAATATATTTATTATACAATTTATTAATAATTTGGCATTCCAAATATTTGCAGTTGAGACTCTTAGGCTATTATCAAAGTGTAATACACGTTCAGTATTCTGTCGGAGCAAGAGAAATCTTTCTTAGCAGGGGCATTTTAAAATGTGTTCTCCCATCCAGAGTGGCTTTTCTGAAGGGAGATCTATTTCCCCCACATTAAAACCGAACTTGTCTCTAACTTTGCCCCTGTTGAGAAACAGTAAATTGGAATATTTCTACCCGTCATTTCTATTGATTTAAATCTTAAAGAAAAGCAGAAAAATACATTTCTTCTTTCATTTATATTATCGTACTAAAATAGAGTTAATCAACCGTTGATACTCTCTATTACTCTCAGCCTCTAAGACTGTATATTGTGTAACCCTCACTTTTCTCTTTCCCTACCCGTCTCTGTTTATTATTAATTAATTATAAGATAATGACCAGTAATAGCACAATTGAATAGTTAATTATGAATCATAGAGAACATCACTACGGTAATAATACTAATAAATCAAATAGCTGAAGTGTAAAATACAAATGAAGAGATAAATACAAAGAGAGAGATATAGCGAAATGAAAAACTGCTTTTTGATATCTTTTAACATTTAACATGCCTTGCCAACTCACCTTTTCATGATTCAAACAATGTAACCTGATTTAAATGTGTGGGCTAACGGATCATATTTTACTAGTATCTGTATACTAGTTGTGTACGTCTGTTAATGTATACGGGATCTCATTGTACGCCAAAATTGAGATCAAAGTAATTGGGATTGATCTGATTTCGTTGTTGTCAACAAATTAGAGTTTACTCGTCTCTAACCGAACTGTTTCAAACTCAAATAAGATGGCATGAATGAAATCTGTAAGAAAATGAAAAAGCTATCGGTACAACTTGGCATACGGCAAGTATGAAAATAAAGCATTTATTATCTTCTTGGTCAAGCGATAGTGAATACATCAATCCCCAGTCAGAAATGAGAATGTAATGCCGGTTATTGTCCCTATAGATTTGCTTCCATACGAGAGCAAAATTATACACGCGATCTTTTTTTAATGGGGAAAATTCAGCTTCTAAAAAATAGACGCACTTTATGGGAAAACATTTATAGTTCCGTCAACACTCCCTTATGAATAAAAAAGCCTTAGACGACAAACAAGAACTTTCTCCCAATAAAATGTATACCTGCATACACCTATTTAAATGTGAGTCTATTTTAATTAATTATAATTGTTTCTGCTAGCATATATATATATATATATATATATATATATATATATATATATATATATATATATTATGTGTGTGTGTGTGTGTGTATGTATAATGAATTATGCAGAGGCTAGACAGTTTATTAAGCAAGCATTGCAATTACATACTGCACAATGTTTCAATGTAACCGCGCAAGCAGAGACGACTATCCCAACGTGGACGCGAAATGAATCACACGCTTTGGCGACAATGGCCTAGTTTATTTCAGAGATTCGACCGTGTTTTGGCCTTGCTTGTTGAACTTACTCGCTATCACACCTAAGTAAAACATAGTCAAGGGGGTTGCATTCGGGTGAAGCCGGCCTCGAATCCGACGACCAGCAGTGAAGAACCTTGTTTACCAGCCACGCCTGGGGCGTCTTGGCCTTGTGTTAAGGACAGTAGTCTTATTGGAATACGTACATGCGTCCGGCAACGATCTCATCCATCCAGAACTTCAGCACGGCCATCAGCACTTCTTGGACGATTTAAGCGGTGACTCTCAGTGTCTTATTTTGCCGCAACATTCTATGTATATCTATTCAATTATATATATATATATATATATATATATATATATATATATATATATATATATATATATATATGTGTGTGTGTGTGTGTGTGTGTGTTTGTATGTATGAAGATTTCCACTTTACAGAATAAAGGCATCTCTACAAGATTGCTATGCCCAGTTGTGGGCACGCAGATGGCTCAACATACCTGACTTATTTTTACAAGTATTTCTACAGATAAGACATACAATTCTACTGCTTTCTGTTTTTACATACCATTATAACATTTCTATTTACACTTGTTTGGTTGACATCATGTGATTCAGTAGACGAGTCATTCGAAAAGAGACTCCTACATAAACAGCATGTGGCTTAAACGTTTGGCAGAGTTTACTACCGCAAAGTCCGTTTTAAATGAAGTGCTTTGCCTCAAATCTGCCACAGCCATTATTCATGCTCTTGCGCTGGACTTATCTCTCCAGAGCAATCTATTTCCTGTTCCTCACGTTCATATCAAGAGGTTTCTAGTTGTTTATTATTACATCCTTAAAACGTGAATCAGGTGTGTCTCTCAGGCGTTTACCATGCAGCAGTCTCTCATACAACAGTTGCTTAGGGAGCCTGACATTTCCTATCGTATGTGCTGTCAAGCGCAGATCACTACGAACAGTACATACTTCGATGCTGAGCACTCCAGCTTCATCTATAACATTGGTGTCTTGTGGAAATGATTGCCACTAAATATTTAGGATTCTCCTGAGATACGTTTGGTGCAGCATATCCAGAACCTTGATTGGTATGTGATGCGTAGTCTACATCTCTGAAGAACACAGCAGAAGAGACCATACGCATACTCGTACAAACAAAGTTTTATTTTTTGCTAATCGCTCTGTCTAACCACACGCGTTTTCAAGCATACCAAAAGCTTTGTTAGCTCTTTTCATTATTAGAATTATCTCAGAGTTGACGAATCTATCTTGGGAGAGAGTGCTACCAAAATGTAAACATGTCAAGCACACTTAATCGAGTTCGCTTGACCTTAATGTTGGGCACTGCATACTAAAGTCCCGGGGTAGAGCACATTACCATAGATTTCTCCAGATTCAAAGTTAGTCCAAAAGTAGTACATGCTCGAGAGAAGAGGTCTAATATCACCTGTATATCTTCCTTTGTTTGAGCAACGAAGACCACATCATCAGAATAGAGTAGCTTACGTAGAAAGGTTTGCCATGTCTTAATACTAAGTAACAGTTCTGAAGAATATGGGAGAGATTAATTTCAAAATATATATTCCACCCTGTTTAAAACCTTTCCCAATAACGATTGGTTAAGAGAGTGCACTACCGAAATGAATGCATGCTATTATATCAGCATCTTTGCAAATCTTTAGTAGTATCTGATTTTACCGAGGATTGTTTATTAACAGTGTCAGGTCTACAAACGCTTGATATAATTCTCCTCGTTGTTCGATGACATTTTCTCGAAGAAAAAAAAGATCATATACATCGTGTCAGGACATGATCTAAAGTCGCTTCGGGATTCTGGAATAAGGGAAGAGCACCCTCAAATAGTAAGCCGGTTTTGCAAGATCTTTGAAAATACCTGACCCACCGCTTCAAGAAAGATTATACCTATAAAATTGACACAAGCCGACGTCATTCTTTTTCTCTTGTATAACGAGATCACACTTGCGTATATCCAGTCCTGTTGTACAGGTGTCCAACCATATGTTAGATATTAAATAGTGAATTTCTTCAGCAATGTTGTAACCCCCTAAAACGGAGAATCTCAACAGGAGGGTTATAAATGTCAGGTGTGCCCGATATTAATTTATTTGAGTATATTATGAAACTCGAAGATGGTAGGGGTGAGCAATCATCACATGATTGATAGGTATTCGCGGCAGACAGTTGATTACCTCTTCATCAACAACTGACGAATTATAGAATAGAATAGTGAAATACTATTTTGACTTGAGTGGTTCCAGAGATAAGGATTGTGATCTGAATACATGCTTCTTTAAATAAATATCTTTCCTATCATAGGCTTTCTGTGTGTTTTTATTTGCAAAAATATCCAGCCGCTACTGTTCATTCATTAAGCGAACATTGCGACTTTGCATTCTTGAAATATTGCTATAAAAACTCACGGTCTTCTTCGGATGCACTGAGGTACTGGTGGTACATCCTGTTATTTTATGATAAGAGCCTGTTAATCTGGAAACTGTTATCATCGAACCAGTTGAATGATTTCACTTCTTCAGACAAACAACCCCATCACTGGCGTTGTTAATCACAGGCCTCAAATAGTTCCATGTATCATTAAACTCTACATTCGTGAACTCGCCTTTAAGATCATTACGTCTATTCATGTTCTGCAGTCTGAGAACCTTTACTGCTTGAATGCGAAATGTATGCGTGATATAGAGCTTCAGTTTACCACACACACAAGTTTGTGGTCTTAAGGGTTCGACTTTGGGTAATGATATATACGAGAATGTGTTATTATGCTTTGACTGTGCGTCGACCTAAGTTGCCTGATGGCTAGCCTGCTGATGCGAGGTGTTGCAGATGACGAGAAAAAATCAGTGTAGTACTGGAGAAGATGAACACCATTGAAATTCACGCTCACTTCTACATAATTACCTCATGCAGTCCAGAATTGATGATCTACCCCACTCGGGGGTTGATGCCTCCTCGAAAAAAAATTAGGACGCTTTTGGGATTAACATTAGCACCGGCCTGATATGTTGGTAGAAGGGCATGACAGTCACTCGTAACTGGTTAGGGTTGGAGCTTAAACCGAAATCACAGTTATAACATTTATGTAGCTT
>OY744521.1:39077100-39087100 GCA_963556195.1 Sepiola atlantica | reverse complement strand
AAAAGTTATCCGCGATAAGTTCAGCTTATTCGAAATCCTCATAGTGTTTATAAAAGACTGATGCACACTTTATGTAGTCTTCGCCATCATTATTGACTGAATTAAAACATTTTCACCTTTTACGGAACAGACATGTCTTAGGAATTAATAATTATTTTAAAAGATTAAGAGCTTCATAAAAAGTCAACTTCCTTGTTTTTCGGTGTGAAATAAAGTCCACGAATTTAGTATGTTCGGTGGCTCTAAACAGTCTGAGCAGTAAGCGAACTTTCTTATAGTCTGCGCAATTTTCACAATCTATTTTGTATAGATCCTCATACCTTCTGAAATATAAATCAAAGGTTTTAACCTTCGTCTGGAGAATAAGTAAAATTGCCAATTGCACTCCAAACGACATTTTGCGAAAAATTCTTGTTTTCGTTAATTTGACCCCCGTTTGTTATTGCTTGTAATAATCCGATTTTTTAAATTTTGTAGCAGAAGTATTTCTCCTATTTTTTTTTAGCTTTCCCCGGCTTTTTTTTGTTTCAAATTGTTTTTTTATTTTGTTCTAGTAGTTTTTCTTTCGAGTTTTGTTGGTGAAAACCGAACTTTCCCTTTCTATCCTCTTATTCTTTACATTTCAGAAAACTCCGAGTTTAAACAAATTATCGGCAGGGATTTCTCTTGTACACCGGGAACCTCATTTTAAGCATGAGATAACTACGATCCTATCACATTCTGTATAGAGAATCGGTCCTTCTAAAATAGCTGTTTAGCATACAGACAGGCACGCGTTTTTCATATGCGTTTTTATTCGTTGGTGTATTTCTTTGTTTAACTTATAGGGTGAAGAAGAGTCGTTCATTTGATAAGTAAACGGGTTGTGTAATAGATATATATTTTCGAACTTGCTGGGTAAGAAGGAAAATAAGAAACCATAGTTTTGTTATAAGGACAAAGTTCTTCATTATAATTTAAATCAATTTTATTCATACAGTTTCATCTACACAACAGGCATGGTCGTGAATGAGTTATGTAGACAACAATTCGAAAATGTGTTGAGTTGTAGATGCGCATGTACGAAAACATGTGGCTGAGTCTGGGTCATTACTCCCAGCTAGCCCTAATCGAGCAAAATGGCGAGATAAAAAATATGCCGCCTTGTGAACTTAACGCTTAACCACTCAGCGTCTAAAAAGAGTACGGAAATGAAAATGAAACCTCACAAACAAAATTGTTCTGAATTGACAATGTATCACTCACTCCGCGAGTGCACATTCACTAACGCAAAAGAAAATACATCGTAATCATATAACTGCTACAACCTGTTATCATCTTTACATGAAAACAATTGATCGGCACTTTTACAAAATATTCATATATGATGTAGGAAACGCCTAATACGATAACAATGCAACTATGAGGATATAGAAATTCTTGTCACTATAAAAGCTATGACAATCTTTTTTCTAAATGCAGCTATTTGTATTCGTAATACAAAATAATTTAAATCATTGTCAAAAATAATATCAGCTGGAATCACGCACTTAAAGTTTAGATATATCTGATTTTGGTAAGTTTGTTTGAACCTGAATTAATATGAAAATATAATTGGGTCGCACATCTCGTTGTAGCAGAATCTTTAAACACAACCGGACAAATGGCAAATACGGAAGAGTAGAATGACCAGATACAGTATTGTAGGTATTGCTTATATACTGATTATACATTTACATACTTATTGTATTGCCCGACCTTTTAGAGAAGCAAATAAGGCGATGCCCAAGCGTTTTGAAATGTGAGCGCGTCACGATTAGGTAATTCTTCGTAGTCGAAATACGGTATGCTGACCAGTTTCTCATATCTCGTTTTTGGGGACACGAGTCCTGGCATAATATCCGACGTTTTCTCTCTTTTTTTGCAAAAGGCACGGAAAGAAAAAAAGGAAAGAAAGATTTTCGCCTGCCATCATTGTCGTACCTGTTAGTAATATTTGAGCAAACGCGGAGGTTCAACCGTTGTCATGGCATTCATTTCCGAATCATTAGAAGGAAACGACAGGGGCGGGTGTATATATATATATATATATATATATATATATATATATATATATATATATATATATATATATATATATATGTGTGTGTATATGACTGAGTTAAATTCTGAGAGTTGATTCACATTCTTAAAAGAAGGAACATCTCATAAGTGTTTGAATCAGATTATTGGCTCATAAATAGTACGCAGATGTTAATGATAGTTCACACAGCGATGGGAATAGTTCAAATAGATGTCTTTTCTTTTTATATTACTAGTACTAATAAAATAATGATAATTATAACAGAGTTCACATTGAAAACCAAGACAGACTTGTAACGACACAAGCAATTGCCAGTAGTGGAAAATCCAAGTCACAAAATCCTCAGTGACACATTTGTCCAAGCAAATAAACTGGTCGTAATAGTACGTAGCTTTTGCCGCCGTAGCAGTTAACAGGGTGAAGATCAAGGGGGATGAAAAACGAACCAAATATTTGGAAATTGCCAGAGAACTAAAACGAATATGGAACATGAAATGAACCACTACATTACCAACAATTGTTAGAACGTTAAGACACATTTCTGAGAACGATCGAACTATAAAACATTTAAATGGAAAGAAAAGATTGAGATGATACATAGACCTGCATCATGAAAAGAAAAGAGATCTATAGGAAAATCCGTGTATGCGGAAATAAACCAGCAATGAACACGAATCTACAACAGGAAATTGTAAATCAAAAAAGAATTAAACACCTAGTAAAAACATCACAGGTACCCAACGGAAGTAAAAACTGCTAGAAATAAATTAAACTGATACAAAGAAATATTCAATCACATACAAATTCATGTAATGACATGAAGCTCTTCTGGAAGTAAACGAAACTGTTGTTAAGTTTAAGAAAGATATAAAGACATGGTAGTGCACTGACGAGGCTTTCACTAGAGCGAAGAGTATCGGAACCATGAAAAGGCTTATCACCACTCAAATTCAAAATTTGTTTATACCGGGAAATAAATGGTAAACGACTTTTGTGATAACGCACAGTGATTTGTATTGGTTATAGCTAAGCTATTTTAAGTTATCGAAATCGAGGAGTGTTTTGTCAATTAGCAATTACCGAAAAGACTTTTATGAAAACTCCTCCTCCTCCTCCTCCTCCTCCTCCTACTACTACTACTACTACTACTACTACTATTACTACAAATAATAATAATAATAATAATAATAATAATAATAATAATAATAATACTAAATGGACTAGAATAGCTGATAAATACGACCAGAATCTTCAGCCACGACATTCAAACAGAATTTGGAATGGAAAAGTGTGCACTGCTAGAGATGAAAAGGGGGAAACTGGAGACAATAGAGGGTTTGAAATTGCCAAACGAAGGCAACTAGTTGAACAGGATAGCTATAAATATTGGGGAGTTCTGGAAGCATACACCTATAAATAAACATAAATGAAATAGAAGATTGGAAAATAATACATGAGAAGAACAAGGGGACTGTTAGAAAGGAACCTTGTGAAAGGAAATAAACACCTTGACAGTATCCCTAATCATATATTCTGGATCATTCATACGTTAGAGTAAAGAAGATCTCATGCACCTTGACCATACACTGTAATATTAATGACCATGCACAAGGCACTACACACAAAAGACGATACGGACAGACTCTGCGTGAAATCAAATGAAGGGAGAAGGGGACTGCTAAGTATAGAAGACTGTGTGGAACACACAAAAAGGGAGCTGGAAAAATACATACCCCAGAACACAGAAAGACTGATCACCGCAGCAAGAGACAACGTCCCAATGACCAACTCAGGAAGAACCGAAACTAGAAACAAAAAACAAGAAAATAAAAGTAGAAAGATAAACATTTACATCGACGTTTCATAAGAAGGACCAGAGAAGAGACAAAGCAATATTCTTGGGCATAGTTTAAAAAGAAGACACCTGAACAGAGAAACGGAATCACTACTGATGGATGTACAAAACAATGAAATTAGGGCAAACTAAATGAAAGCGAAAATAGATAAAACCCAGTAAAACAGTAAATACAGATTGTGTGGACAAAGAGACGAAACAGTAAATCACATAATAAGTGAATGCCCAAACCTGGCCCCAACAAGTATACACAAATAGGTATGACTGCGTGGGGAAAGCAGTACACTGAGAGCTATGCAAACAAATGCATTTCAAACATTCTGATAAATGGTACAAACATAAACCAGAGACAGTACTCGAAAACGAAAAACACTCCTTTTGGATATGAAGGTACAAAGAGATAAACTCATACAAGCAAGGATACCGGATGTCATATTAGTCAAGAAAAACAAATCCTGCCAAATTGTGGATTCTGCCATCCCAACCAAGCAGATAGTAAATACCAAGGAAACGGAAAACCAAAGAAAACACACTGAACTCGCCAGATAATTGATAGGGATATTAAGTATGAAGAAAGTAAATATAATACCAATAATCGTAGGAGCACTAGGAACAATTACGAAGAGCCTAGAAAAAAGACTGGGAGAAATTGAAACCAAAAGGAAAACTGAGACTATACACCGGACGGCAATGATTAAAACAACTTACATCTTAAGGAAAATTCTTAAAT
Organism: Sepiola atlantica; assembly: GCA_963556195.1. Classification (NCBI taxonomy): domain Eukaryota; kingdom Metazoa; phylum Mollusca; class Cephalopoda; order Sepiida; family Sepiolidae; genus Sepiola; species Sepiola atlantica. The sequence goes on along the minus strand of OY744521.1, from coordinate 39,082,453 downwards.
GCGGAAACCTTTCCACATAAGCTACGAAGACTAACCAATCACATGCAACGAGAAATATGAAGGAAACACAATTACATAAAGAACACCACAAGAACTCTAGTAACGGCAACTGTAAGAAATTTAATACACTACTCCCCCCACCTTAAAAAAGTGATGGAACCAGTCCCGGCTGACATCACACAAAACAATCATGAAGGTTCAAAGAGGATTGAACGACTGAGAATAGATAACACTAACCAGCCTTCCGATGAAAAAGTGTAGAAAGTATTGGGACATTGGAGAGGCGTATTGCCATCCTAATCCCAGAGAAGGTCAATGGTCGTTGCTAACGAGTTATCGATGGTTAGCGTCTGTTGTGATAACGCAAATTCATTTGCAGTAGTTATCGAAAGAGATACAGAGCACTGGAAATCTTCGGAGACGTGTAGTCACTTAGACTCCAGGGAATACCACTGGTGAGTATCAGTGAGTAATCGTATTTAGTAATAATAATAATGATAATAATAATAATAATAATAATAATAATAATAATAATAATAATAATAATAATAATAATAATAATAATAATAATAATGAATGAATTAAATTAAAAAGAACGTGTAGTTGATGTAATAGGTAATCAGAAAACATCATCCAGTGAATACTTGCCAGAAGGAGTCTAGCAAAATATAAAGACTGAAACTCCTCAAATTAAAGACTAGGAAATCACATAATTAACTGAGAAAGAATTACGAACGCATCAAATGAATTATGAACGAGGAACACATTTAAATTCACTCATTAAATAATAAGACTTGACGAAGTGAAATTTGAAATAGTAAAAACTCCCCCACACATCTCAATATATTATATTACATACCTAAACGATTTCAGATCATGAATTACGGAATAAAACAGACGCAAAAGCGTGCCAAAAGAATCTATGAACGAAGCCCGGATAAGAAGACAGCTTGGAAACTCAAATAAAAAAAGCTAAAAGTTAGTTTTTAATAAAGCAAAATAGAAGAGAAAACTGATAGAAAATGAGAAGTATGGCTAACAAAAAAGAAGCATGACGAACTAAAGCAAAATATACCTGAACACGAGGAACACTGAGAAGATATATATACAAATCTGAATGGTACAAAGACAATAGGACTTTCGAAAACAGTTTAATTGAAGTTTACTAGTACGTCAACGGAGGAAGAAGAGTAACAGAAACACTTGACACAACAGAAAAAGCGTTTCTGAGGGAAGCTATAAGAAACCATAAAATACATAATATGCCGGATAACTGAAAAAAAAAGACTTAAGAAATTGAAGAAATAATCACAAGACAAAATCTATGTAAAAACACTTAAACAAAATGTAAAACTGGGCACGACAGAATACATGATGCTTAAAACGTTCACAGTATTATATAAACTATTAATACAAAAGAAATTCAAATGCATGCAAGAAACGGATACACCTTAAAATGACTAAAAAAAGAAACACATTAATACAAAATGATACCTAGAAAGGATCGATCTCAGACATCTACAGATACATAAACAGCCTACCTAACATGTGGTGAATTTTAACGGCACAACTGAGTGAACATATCTATTACTCACTTTATAACCATGAACTACTCCCAGATGAACAGTAAGGATGCTAAAACACGCCAAGATGGACACATGCCCTGGTTTCCATCGAACACACTACCATGAATAATGTAAACAAAAACAACAATGTAAAGGAATATACTACAGATAACTAACGACCCCACTTCATTTATATAGATTATTGAATGGTTAAGAATGCACACAATTATTAAAAAAAATAAGTTTTTGGAGAATAAAAGACCAACACTTACAGATGGAGAACAACCCATGACAAACAGAGTCATACTGAGAAACACAATCATGGGATACTGTCTATCCTAACTACTCATATAATAGCTATAATGCCGCTGATAACACCTTTCACGAATGTCTAACATTCAAACTCCTCTACCTAACATTCACGGATAGTATGAATTGAAATTGATAGATAAAAGAGACTGCCAAGTATGCTGCAAAGAAGATCGGGCGTTCTACATTGCTTGAAAACATATGACACCTGTTAGTTTACTATAACTTCATAAAGCCACCATTCAGCCATGCATTGTGTATTGTTGCCACATCTAGACTTGTGCACCCACCACTATTATCTTCTCTCCATCGTGGAATAGAGTCAACAAGTGTATCTAACACAATACGTTCCGAACTGTCTACTTAACCCCCGCGTCTGTCCTATTGCCACGATGTTGCATCCCTGTACTTGTTTAACAAGTACATGAACGAAATATGCTACGACAATTTGGAAAAGCAACACAATCTAACATCTTAACTATAGATGGTCTGATATACCGCAAAACTTCTACGCTAATAACTTATTTCCTTGAAATGTTTTGCTTTCGAGTTTCGTCCCTGAACATTGTTTCCTCGACCGTACAAATATGCACAAATTTGAATTGTAATATGAACAAACATCTCGCTGAACAACTTTATACTAAAAAGCTGGGCCTTAATAACAGTAGCCCTTTACGTTTCAGTGACAATATACCTTCTTTGGGCTGAATATAAAAACAAATCCACTATAAGTATACGCAGGAGGTATCACTTCACATCCACAATAGGAAGAGCTAGTTATTTACTATAGAGGGACGACCCGAAACTATTTACGAGAAAAAGGACTACACAATCTTACAAATACAACTAGAACCTACAGTAAGTTCATTGAATTCAGAATACAAAAAAAGTGTGCGGTATTAGAGATAAAGAAGGCAAATCCAAGACTACAGAGGGATTTGGACTGCTTTTCTAACGGTTCTTAAATCAGCAGAAACGAAATATATATATATATATATATATATATATATATATATATATATATATATATAGATATTTATATAGATATTTATATAATATATATATATGTATATATATAGATAAATATATATATATATATATATATAGATATTTATATAATATATATATATATTTATATAATATATATATATATTTATATAATATATATATATATATATATATATATATATTTATATCATATATATACATATATATATATTTATATAATATATATATATATATATTTATATCATATATATATATTTATATAATATATATATATATTTATATAATATATATATATATTTATATAATATATATATATATATATATATTTATATAATATATATATATATTTATATAATATATATATATATATAATATATATATATATATATATAATATATATATATATATATATATATAATATATATATATATATATATATATATATATATATATATATATACAGTTATTATTAAATGAGGTCCATATGTTTATGGTATTTGATTTTTATTACTACTTATTTGTAGGTATTATACTGTTTCGTACATTAATACTCCTTTGGTCTTATTCAAAATAGTACTTGATTATATTAAAATATATTGATATCAATTAGAATAAAAACACTAAGTTTCACATCAAAATAATTTTAGATTAAAATAAACTATTAAAATATTAAAGAAATAGATGTATTACTCAGTTAAACTCAGAAAAGTCGTACTAAAAGTAATACGAAGTAAAGATGGGTTTCTTAGTTTTTTTTTTTAAATCGGAAGAAAAAATACACTCATAACAAAAATCAGAAAAATGAAACTTTAACACGAGTAAATTGTTTATCCATTTGTTTTACGTCTCCATATTAATCCCAGGAGTGTTGGTTACGTGTGGACCCGGGAGGTAGTAACAACATACCAACTGTAATAGCGACATAGGTGGGAAGACATGGAATTACAGTTGAAGACGCTCGATAAGTAGACACCAGACAGCGCGTGTATGTATATTGAGAGACGTGTGCGTGTCTGCCTGTCGGTATGCCGGCTTAATGTTGTTAGCCTGTAAAAACTAAGACCCTTATTTGTGTAGTTAAGATTTCTTACATAGGCAGATATTGTAAGGGATCGTATTTCAGAAAATAGAAACAATTACATTGTAGAGTCGTCCTCGCATTTCTCTAAGAGAGACTGTCTGTCGATCGGTCAAAAAAAAAAAGAATGATCAAGTTTATTCCGCCAACTTTTCACAACTAAACGCGCAGACATCTATTATGAATTAAGGTGTTATATTTGGATAACTTTCACATAGTCAGATAACAGCAACAACAACAAATAATAAGGGATCTTGAAAACTCATTCTATATTGTATAATTTAAGTTAAAAATGTAACTAGTTATGCTACATAACGTCGATACAATGGTTTCCGTCAGAGCATCGCAGTTAAACAACGTTTAACTGGGTTAATAATTAGGAGGATGCCTATTTGGGAATATCATATGCTGTAAGCTCACGCGCCATCTTGGTGTATAAATACGTTGCCGAATATTTACTTGAAACAGACTAACGTCCTGTCACAAAGATCTTTTGGACAAGACACTCTTCGGAAATGTAGAGGCTTACTGTTGCTCGATTATATCACAAGGAAAGATTAATTTTGGCTTATGTTTTTGTATTTCTAAAATGTTAACTAACTTTACAAAGTTAAATGTTCTGACTCAAACAATCTAACCGGAATGGAGGAGTCATATAGATTTCATCTGATAGTGGGTATTACTTGTATTATTCAAAGTACTGTTCTCATCTATGATGTTTACGGTAAGGACTTCTTCAGGTGTGTCTCGTCGAACTCGTGAAATCTATATATGAAACTCGGGAATATGCACGGAATTTCAAACAGAAGCCATATTTACTGCCGAATGTAACCGGCTCTACTGTTGTCAGTCATGACCGGGTAGAAGTCTCAAGTAATTCGTAACTGTATTATTATCATCGCCCGTAATGAGGATTGAACGTTAAACCTCCACACGCTTACTTCTTTAAAAGTATTGAAGACAACTTCAAAGCCCAAAATAAATATAACTAACTTTTTAATAACACACAATGAGAATGTATTTCTCTACAGAACCACACCTCGAACAACGTTAATTGAATCATATACAGATAGTATTAACAAAATTCTCAAAATGTATAATACACCTACCTTTCACGATCTAGATGAAATTGTTTAGACATAAATTATTGCCCGTTATAATATTACTGTGTACACGATAATCTATATATATGTATAATTGAGCAAAGTACTAACTAAAACGATACTACTACTACTACTAATACTACTACTACTACTACTACTACTACTACTAATAATAATAATAATAGTATTTTTAACACTAATAATAAGAATAACAATAATAATAATAATAATAATAATAGTATTTTTAACACTAATAATAAGAATAACAATAATAATAATAATAGTATTTT
>OY744521.1:39042100-39074600 GCA_963556195.1 Sepiola atlantica | reverse complement strand
ATATATATATATATGATTTTGTGTGTGTATGTAGTGTTTCTCTCTGTTTATAAAATGAAATATAGTTCTGTACTTCTTTTTTACTTATATTTTTCGATGTAGTATCCCATTTTTTTCAATTTTGTTAATGTCTTTAACTATTTATTTCAATTTTGTTTTATTTGCCTTCTTATTCGTCTACGTTTTCCACTACTACTATTACTACTATTACTACTATTACTACTATTATCACTTTTATCCTATAAATCTATCAACCTGGTTATCCACATGATCTCCATGGTAAGTAATGTCCGTTAGGATTTACTTATTTATTAAGTGAACTCTAACCAACAAACATTCATTGCCGAGAATCTAATCTCGATCTGCGATCGCCTTGAACAATTTACGTAAGGAAGTCCATATACACGTGTATTACATATGCTCCCATTTTCGATATTACGTGAACACACATGAATATGGATTGTCACGACGGAGGACCAAGTAGAACGAGTTACATCCCAGCACATAATGTGTATGCATATATGTATGCATCTACCTATCTATCTAGCAGTGTGTGGATATATATGTATTTACCTTTATATCGACGGTTAAAGTATCGCTTGCAACATGTTAGGTAGAAAATAAAGATCTAGGAATTTTCTGCCAGTTATCAATGTAGGTTTTAAATATGCATTGACCTAAAATGTTCCTAGAGCTTTCGATTTGTTTAGCACAAGACAAGCGAAAATCGAGGAAAGCGAAATCCAAGAAAACATCTTCTCAATGTTTGGCGTTTAGGTATAATACGTATTAACATTTCTCGTGTGGTTTCGTTAATCACAAAAAAAAAGAGTTACAACGGAAAACCTTTGAATTAATTGAATGAATTATATTTAATTTTCTTCAATGATATGAGGTGTTTCAAAAGATTCACAGATGTCACAACAGCCCCACATTCCACCTGCAATACCATTAACTTAAAGAAAAGGGAACAGCAGAACAGTTTATGTACATACTATCTATACAATAAGTACTTGCCGATCTTTTGCCGGATTTTGATATTGTGATGTAGTTATATTAGAAAAACGCATCCATTTTAATTGTACTAATTTGCCGTAATTTTAAATTTACTTAGAAAGTCATCCACCTCTTAACTTCTTTTCCTGTCTATATTAATCTCACCATCACAGCATGTGTTGTGACCCTACCCGATCTTATTTCATACACACTCCGTATCTCTCTTTTTCTTCTCTCTCTCTTTCTCTCTCTCTTTCTATATATATATATATATATATATATATTACTTTTTATTAGCAGGCTATAAACAGATAATTTAAATAGTCTACATACAAAACAGAATATAGCCACAATAATCATTACGAATAGATAGCTTCTTAAATTAGATATGCAAACAAAGGAGAGGAAGGAGGTATAGCAAACAGAAACAGAAGGGTTTTTGAGTTTGTCTGTTTATTTCTTCAAAGCAAACTGATTTTCTATACTCACTTTTTCATGATTCAAACAATCGAATCATAACTCAGTGTTAGACCCGACTAGTTCCATTTTTCTTGTTTATCACTCCCCCTCTCTCTATCTCTTTCTCTCTCTCTCCCTCTCTCCCTCTCTCTCTCTCTCTCTCTCTCTCTCTCTCTCTCTATATATATATATATATATATATATATATATATATATATGGTCATCCACATACAGACTGTTTCACAGCTCTTCAGTGCGGCTAAACCAGCTAGTTAATCAATCCGGGATTACAATTCAAACGTCGAGTTGACAGTCGGCGTCTCTACCCCTGTGCTATCATAGGACTCTTGTAAGATAATGAAGAGTGGCAAAAATGAATCGAGTTCATTGTCGGTGGGACGGAGAGAAAGAAAGAAATACAGAGACTTGATAACTGTTAAAAAGGAGAAGGTTCCGCAGTGTCAGCGAGACTTGATAGAGGGCAGTTTCAGAAACGCGAAAAGCCGAAATGCTAGGTGATCGGAGTATCTAAGTACCGGAAGAATGGGAGTTTACCGATGTTTATGACACCGATGAAGCTTTATTGGATGTGCTACCCAAGCCCGTCTTGCTGTTAGACTTTCATGTCAGCTGACTAAAAATGCGACTGATAAGCAAGTTGGTACCGTTAAGGAATCCCCTGACTTGTATTTCATTAACCAGACAATTGGAAGGGCTTGTAGAACAATTGTTTCAGTTCACGCTCGGATAGACAATGTAAAGCAAATTGCTTTCCAATCGGATGTATATATGAACGAGTTTATTGCGGAAACCAAGTATGTGACGTCACCAAGAAAAAGACTTCATGAGAAAACAGTATGACAATAGATGTTTATATGTGTGATAGAGGCCGACGTAAAGCATCCGGTGATGGGAAATAAAGAAAATAGATAACCAATGAATGGACAGACACACAAATAAGGTTCGTTGTATGTATACACTCTAGTACATAGATATGTACTAGAGTGCATAAAAGCAACATAAAACTCAAAGAAAATAAAAAACTGCTTGTCTGTCAACAGGTGCACTCATGCAGCAGAAGTAAGTTCAAAATAATGTCCATCTTCCAAACCCAAAACTACTCATATCTTCTAACACAAGAACAAAAACTTTATATTAAAATTCAACCCAGAATTAGACAAATAATAAAATAAATTTGACAACATGCGGGCCACGCACATCTACATACACATGAGAACGAAAGTGCGTACATGTATAGACGGGAACCTATATACTGCATGCACACACATGTGAATGTCTGCATCCACATAGATAAAAAGGATAGGTGGCACGCGTGTGTGTATGTACATACATACTTGCACAAATTTGTGGGCGCGTGCGTGCGTGTGTCTGTCTATCAATCTGTCTGCACATTCATCATTTATCTATCTATCTATCTATTCATATATCATCCGTATATCTATCAATCTATCTATCCATCTATATATCTACCTATTTGTATATCTATCCATGTACATATATACTTCACTACTTATCTATTTATCTATCTATCTACTTATCGATCTATCTATCCACTCTTCTACTTATCTATCTATATACTTATCTGTCTATCTATCGATTCATACACATATGAATCCTATTTTATCTTTCTATCTATCTATTTATCTATCTATCTATCTATGTATTTATCTATCTATATATCTATCTATTTATACATTCGTCCATATATCTACCCATTTGTCTATCTCTCTATATATATATATCTTTTATCTATCAATCTATTTACTTATCAATCTATCTATCTACTCTTTTACCTATCTATTTATTTACTTATCTGTCTATCTATCGATCCATACTCCTACCAATTCTATTCAATATATCTATCTATCTATTTATCTGTATATCTATTTGTCTATCTATATATATTTATCTACCTACCTTCTTATCTATCTATCTATCCCTCTATGTGTGTCTAATTAAATTCTACGTATATACAGGATTGTTTCATCTGCACTTTATTTCCGCTTAGAAAAGATCGAATCGCGTTATAAAATCACAAAATTATGAAATGATATAATAATAAAATAACAAACAATGGCTGAAAAAATTTTTTTTTACAGATTTTGGCAGCGTCACTTCTTTTAATATATATTTTTCTCTAGTTGGAACTGCACTGATACTGCATTACCCTCTACTCTTCCTTCTCTCTTGCTCTCTCTCTCTCTCTCTCTCTCTCTCTCTCTCTCTATATATATATATATATATATATATATGTATATATATATATATATATGTATATATATATATATATATATATATATGTATATATATATATATGTATATATATATATATATATATATGTATATATATATATATGTATATATATATATATATGTATATATATATATATATATATGTATATATATATATATGTATATATATATATGTATATATATATATATATGTATATATATATATATATATATATATATATATATATATATATATATATAGAGAGAGAGAGAGAGAGAGAGAGAGCAAGAGAGAGGGAGAGTAGAGGGTAATGCAGTATCAGTGCAGTTCCAACTAGAGAAAAATATATATTAAAAGAAGTGACGCTGCCAAAATCTGTAAAAAAAAATATATACATATATACATATATATATACACATATATACATGTATATATATATATGTATATACATATATACATATATATATATATATATATATATACATATATATCTTCATATAAATCTTTCATTTTATTGAGCTTTTTCATCTCTCTCCCATTTCTCTATATTCTCTTTGTCTCATACATATCTCGTACTTTCACCTCGCTGTATGTCATCTTTTTTGTAGTTCACAAATAATATGTGGTCCCTATATTTTTTCTGTTTTAATGGTTGATATCCCTTCATAACGAGTTTTATATATTAATGAGTCACTGCTTATCAAAGCCTAAAATCGATTTGAAGGTACGGGTTTATAAGTTTGTCAGTTGGATGGTGAGACACCACTTTCGGATTTTTAACGATGTTTTAAACTGGACAGAATTAAGGGTTTACAAAGACGGATAAACAATAATTTGTTTGATTACATTATCTAGTTTGCACGAACACAAGCAAGATCCTAAGATTTAATTATAATGAAAATAATATATATATATATATATTAGGGTAGGTCGATTTTACACTTTTTTTTAAATATTAAAAAAAGGCACGTACCGAAAGTTGTATATAGACCTATTAAATACTCATGCAAAAAATTAGATCAAAAACTTCAGCGGTTTTTTGAGCGTTTGGTATCAAATATCGGAGACAAGAATATACTGAAATTTCCTCGTTTTTGCAAGATTTGCTTGAATACTGGTGTTAAAACCAAATAATTTATGCATTTAAAATCAGCGAATGTCCTTTTATTTTATAAAAATGATATTAATTAAAGAAATCTTCAAATTAAAAATTTGCCCCCCCCCCCTCATTTTCAGTATCTGCTTTTGTAAACTACCTTTTAACGTTATGAATTAAACAGTAATATTTGAATACCTAAAAAAATGATTTTTTTCTGTTATAAGTGAAAATATAACAAGCAAAGAAATAAGGAAAAACCTAACACTATTTTAATGGAGCTTAATATTGAGAGCCAAATTGCTCCATATAAGACCCCTTAGACAAAAATGCTGGTCTCAATTTCTGACTCAAAACTTTGGCTGTAATGTGTTGATGCCTTGCTTCAAAACCATATACAGTTTGTGAAACTTCTGTTATTAACTTAACTGCCCGTTCCACGCCCTGAGAATGCCAAAAATGCAGCATAATTTTAAATCTATTAATTGTGTCCAATGTGTGGCATTAAAATTAATAGGTGGTATTCTTTTTAATCTTTTTCTGGTTGACTCCTTACTCCTGAAAGAACACATTAATTAATTGAATTATTAAAAAATTCCAATCTGTACTGCTTTAATAATTATGGTGAAATTAGATAAAATCTTTAAAAATCATTCTATAAATTGGAATAAATAATTGAGTCAGAAATATATGAATAAATATTACTTACCTAATGGCCAAAATTCTTTTTAAAGCTTCTTCTCTTACTTCAATCTCTTCAGATTTAACCATGGAATATAGAAAGTTTTCAGGCAGTAAACAAAATGTATTACCTTGTATATTTCTAAATGTGATATCTTGGATTTCCTGAGGCTGCTCCTTAATCCTCTGGATCATATTAAAAATGTGCACTTGCTGATTATGGAATTTACTATTTCTTTTAATTTCAAACCAAGAAGTGGCATACACATTTACAATAAAATTTACTACATAGTGTAGTTTTGTCGTGTGCCTTTGTTGGTATGCACCACGAGTCCATAAACACATGAGCCTGATGGCCAAAGTTAACCATCTTGCTTGGTTTAAAGGACCAATTTTCCAGGAGGTATATCTAGAGTCAACCTTACCTCTAGAAATACCTACTGTGTATTCATAAAGGAGTCTTTGGTCAGAACTAAGATCATGTATTTCATCAATTTTAAAAATTGACTCTAGAGGATTGCTAATAGTGGAAAATGATATTTGAGGTAAATCATGGCAATCATTTGAGCATAATTTCCCCAGAGGGCCACTGAATGTTGTAGGGCCCTTTGCGCAACCATCTATGTTTTTAAAAAGGGCTCTGAAAGGTAGTTCATTATGATGCAAAGAGCAACCAACTGTGTGAAGATTTTTAAAAAGTTGTTTTTCTAAAATTGCAACCATTCCACCTTCGCAACCTGTGTTGGTATTAGTGTTGTCAACAAGTATAGCCTTGATACTGTTCTCACTGTGGAATTCATGCAAAACATCCACCACTTGATCTGCATGAACAGCACCTGTTGCACCACTATTAGGAAGAACTCTGTGTCAGAGATTTACTTTCACATGGTGTTTCTTTTGTAAAAGTTAAATGGTGTTCTGGTCCCTTAGTTTTTTTCATAATTCTCTGTCTATTTTCATCCACAATTTCCTTATACATCAATGTGTCCTTATCCATTCTCCCATCAACTCCAATACATATAATATTTTAGGTGGGATAAAAACCCCTGGCTGAAATAGTTTTATTTGTCTACCTCCAACAAGGTAAGATGTGACACAGGGTCATGAAAGTGGGATTAGATAAGCCTGCGCTATAGAGGTGAGCACTCTGGCCATTAAAAAATTGACTGGGCAGCCCCGTCGGCATTCCCCTGTAGGGGCGTCTCAGACAGTGAGCAATAAACTTACTCCTCCCCAAAGAGGGAAGGCAAAGCCTGGGAGGGTGCAACTCCTAGAATTGCACAGGACGGACAAGCCCCAATAGACCGGCGTAAATCCAGACCCAAAGGCCCGGACGATATCGATTTATTTGGTGGGGTAAAATCCCCTGGCTGAACTAGATTTTATTTATCTATCTCCAACAAGGTAAGATTGACACAGGAAAGTGGGATGAGAAAGCCAGTGCTCGAGAGGTGAGCACTCTGGCCATTTAAAAATTGCCTGGGCAGCTCCGTCGGCATTCCCCGGTAGGGCCGCCTCAGACAGTAAGCAATAAACTTACTCCTCCCCAAAGAGGGAAGGCAAAACCTGGGAGGTGCACCTCCTAGAACTGCACAGGACGGACAAGCCCTAATAGACGGGCGTGAATCCAGACCCAAAGACCCGGACGATACCGGTTTATTTGGTGGGTTAAAAAACCCTGGCTGAACTAGTTTTTATTTATCTAACTCCCACAAGGTAAGGTGTGACAAAAGGTCGGGGAAGTGGGATTAGATAAGCCAGCGCTCGACAATTAATATATATTTGTGATAATTACATTTGTACACACAGGATCAACACGTGAATTCAAATTCGCTCGTTGAATTTTCAACCGGTGAATACCATAAAAAATATCCAATAAATAAAACGCCTATGTAAATAAATAATTATTTATATATAACATTCAATATTATAGTGTTTTATTCCTTTTTAATTTGAATATGTACATTTAATTTCTTAAGAAAAGGAATAATAAACTTTAAAATATTTATTGTTAAGTAATGTATTACTTTTTTTGTTAAAACCCGGGTTTAATTTAAGGCGACAGATCTGCCGGTGAAATCTAGGCTGTGAGAAAAAATCTCGATTTATTTGATCTTAAAGTTGCAATGCTCAAATAAATACAAAGTTTTGAAGAAAAATATTTCTTGTGGTAACTTTTGACATTATTTGGCAACTTTCTTCGAGTGCGATAATTTACAGTTTCAAAATCGACCTCCCCTAATATATATATATATATATATATATATATATATATATATATATAGAGAGAGAGAGAGAGAGAGATAGAGAAAGTAGGTGAGTGGCACAGACATATATATATATATATATATATATATATATATATCATATATAAATACATAACTTTTCTTAATATTAAATATAGTAACACTTACCGTTGTCCGTCATATTCACCGTATACTTTTTACTTTATTTTTCTTTTGACTTTATTCAAAATCAACTCATGTCCCGATGTATCTTAACTAAAAAGGCTTAAATGTTTATCTTTATGAAAGTTTGTTATGAATATCGCTTATCGCTGACTTCACTGATATAAACATTGACACACAAAGAAATATGGTGACATATTGGTTCCAGACGTGAAAATGCAACACCAAATATCTGTTGCTATTTCATTTCATGAATAACATTCGAAATTTCATGGGAAATGGTTAAAAATATGAAATTATTTTATGAAAGAGAATTGATGGACATTAATTTAAATATAATCTTTAGAAATGTTGTTTCAGTGAGGTGAAATACTGACCAATGTTTACAAATAATGTAGATACAATCTTGCTTTATATTCTTAGGTAAGAATATTTTTAAAGATTACAGTAAACATAGTTCACAGTTGCTATGACTTATAAAACATAATTGACTTATATATTATGTATTACGTCAACTAGAACCGCATATCAGGAATAGATAATTGATGAGTTTTCTTTACTTAGAGATGTAAGAGATATTTGAAAATTAATTTAGTTTTTACAGGTTTTAATCATATTATACGTAATGTAAGGTCTTAGGAGTAAAGGTTTCAAGAGTATTCGGTATTTCTTGTTACGAAGGACCAGTCGAACATCGTGACCTTTTGCAATATATTTCGGCCTGCTTTGAAAAAAATTAATTAACAAACTGCAAAATAAATGAGTTAAAATAACATAAAAATGTTAAATAAATAATTAAAAGTCAAATAAAAGAGAAACTACGAATAAATTGGGTGTATCCGACGAAACTTATATTCGTGTTAGTTTCTTTAGATACAGATTGCTAATTAGGATTATTTGGACTATTCGGAGTAATGTTCTGATTGTTGTTTTGTCACTCTTTGGTGCTTCTCAACACATACGAATTCAAATATAGTTACTATGTGTTCATATCTCTTTTATGGATACTATTATAGTATTGTTCTAATATGTTACTTAGCGATGGTTTCATCATCTATTTTACAGCCGTGTCGTCGTCAAATGCGGGTTATTGTGTGTCAGTGGATAAAAACTCACTCAGACGCCGATGTTTTTTATTGAAAAAGTATATTTTAATAAGGTGTCATACACAGAACGCATTATAGTGCCAAGCTACGTGAATACGCGTTTGAAAGATGATAAGACAAACAGATATATAAACGATACCTACTCTCGCATCACCCAGCCACGTTGTGCACGCTGTCCCCTCTTCCTCGGATACAAAAGACTAAACATGTATTTCCTGGGTTAAGTTTCGCGAGGCAAGAAACATCAAATTTCCTCCTGGAAATCACGTGGTTTCTGTGACCACTATCGGGTGTCCCTTCTGACTTTTAAGGTGGCACTCAAACGTTTCCATTCTAATACAGCCTTTGTTATGTAGCATTATAAGATTGAACTTCTTTGCGCATATGACACAACTATCAGGTATGTTCTAACAGTAATTACTGTAGTCAGTTTTAGAATAACAAGAATGAAAATGACGGCAATTATGCACATCAAATTAAAACCGGATGTGGGGTGAACAAACAAGTTGTGTTTATGTTGGATAATTATATTAAAAATTTGTAAAAACTCGGTTCACCTTTACATATTTTCGGCAGTGGTTTTTAATGTACACAATAGTTACTACATATAAACACCAAAAGGCACCTGAGGATAAATGTTTATGATATTGAATGGCTTTAAGTTGAATGAAGATGAATATTATCTTGAGACTGACGATGATGAATGAGATGAACTTTTAAAATTAAGTATTTTATCACATTGCATATAAAACTACTAATATGTTATCTGAGGTAGAGCAGTCTTGTGGTAGAGTGTCTTAGAGATAGACAATTTTGGGAGAAAAACCCTTGATGCTATTTCGTCCATCCGCGATTATGATTGTATGTTTCAACACGGCATTTGTTGTCCTAAACCGCCTGAAAACGACCTGCAACTTTTTTTTCCGAATGGGTCAAAGTACTTGCCATTTAGCTTTGAATCGAAAACTTTTGACAAGCCTCTTCAACTTAATCGAAAGCGACTGTATTTATGAGAATAGACTATAGTCCGATAGCGACACGTACAGATTATAGGCTGAATGCGACAGAAGTTTCACACGGTCTCATTGTTTTAAATCGGCTTCAAATTATTTTTCCTCAACTTGGTATTGAACACAATTATTTAAAATCTTCACAACCGAATCGCATTGACCAGAGATAAACACATAATATTCTGGTGTAAATCTGGATAAGGGTTCATCAAATGAAATAAACTAACTAAATATGATTGGACAATCTTACAACCACCACACACCGAACAAAATAACAAAATAACAAACGAGCATATAAATTAAGGGATACAATAAAACGTTGAAACAAATAGAAATTCTAATATTTTTGGTTTTCCTGATTTTCCCAGAGAAATAAACGAGATTTCTGGTTTGTCTAAAAGCATATTTTCGGTGTCATATCTCAAGTATCTGGTAGGCAGATGCAAGCCACATATACGCATGCGCTGAAAGGGAAAAATAAATATACAAAAAAAAACGAAAAGGATAAAACGTTTCAAACATTTGTTTTGTTTTTTACACTGGGCTGCTATAAAACATGTCCAAACTATTGAACACAGTAAGGAAACCAGAGTATGTCAAGTACGTAGTAGGGGATTATTGTTATAAACCACATCAAGTATATTATAAATCAGTTCTAGCTATTTTAACATGATTTATGTGTGACGAAGCTCCTTGACCATTTTTAGAGTTTCATGTATAGTGCTGTATGTCGTAAACACAAATAAAAAAAGTCGGGTATTTGTGATACATATGTTGTATACGATGTGGCTCACAGAAAATATGTCAGACAGAATAGTCAACGAGTGATGGACATCATTTGGAAAATAGGGATAACTTTTCTGAGAAGGACACTGGGGTGATCCGGTGGGGGTGAAAGTGGCATACGTTTTGTTGAATATCAAATTGGAAGCCGTTACAAACCGCGACTAGATAGTGGGACTAGTCGGAAGCGAGGCACATGCATGCCATTCATCTGTTATTTAAGACTTGTTCTTCTTATCGTTTGGCTAATAGAGTCCACTTACGATTACCGACACAGTTTATTAAAATAACTTGTAGAATCACATTGTTACTGGACGCAACGGTGCGATTTGTACTCACAGCTAATCCCAGAATAGAAGTTACTTGCTCAATGTTAATCCATGTGGTGCTAGGACTTTCCATCCTATCTTAACATTCGTTATCAGAAAGATGTTTGAGTTGCTATACGTCCACTGTTTTGTAAAACACTCCGAAAATATAGTATTGTAACATAAGTAATGATATTGTTACTACTACTAATAATAATAACAGTAATTATACTAATATTATTATTCGTAATCTCCCTGACGATAAATACGAGATCAGGTTTTGTTCTGAAAGTGGGCTAGTACAAACATACGTTAAATATTGGTAACATTTATGCTCACTTTTGGAATTGAATGCTGAGTCTGTTTTGACAGGTTATGCTTCATGGAAATGTATAGGTGTAGTTGTAAAATGCACATTGGATTATTTTTGTGAGATAAGAATTTGTAAAACCAATACAAAGATTTTGAGTAATACGGTTAGTCGATCAGAAACAATGACAGTGGAAATATTGGCAGCGAGTAGCGAGGATTTTCTATACTTTGCTCCCTACGGTCAGGTGTCTGCACGGAGCTCCCTGGATATAAACAAATGAGTGTATGAGAAAGATAAGTTCAACATATATTAGCAATAACAGTGACATATATTGTGGCATCACAGAATAACATCGCATTACGTTAAGCATTTTTACGTAATGCGATTTTATATAGTGATACCACTTCAGCGTCGCTGGATTTACATCGTCAAATACTTACCTGTAAGAATGCGGAAAACGTTCTCTGTACGTTTCTCGGCAGTCTTTTTAAAAATTCTCTTCTTTCTCAGATATTTTTTTGTACATTTACTTTTGACACCTGAGGCTGATTCGACCAAGAATCGAAAACGTTCGTGAAACCCATGGGACATTTATTAATCTCTTTGATTTCCATAAAAAAATAATTACCATCAGAAACACAAAGAGAACGTATGATTAAACTAACGAATTATGTTATTTTTTACAATGTTTGCACTAATGGCAAAATGTTGCCGAAATAAACAGACACACACTATATATATATATATATATATATATATATATATATATATATATATATATATATATATATATATAACTTACTGTAGATCTATTTAACATAGGTTTGACTTGCTTTATATGCAGTTGGAACGATAGAAGTTGAAACGGAAATTGTTGAAAATTGCCGAAAGCCAAACTAGTTATAAGAGAGTATATTCGTCCGCCCAATTCTGATTAATATATTAATATCTGATATAAAATGTAGGCATATGACCATACATAGATTCATAAGCAGCCGCGGACATTAAATATCCGCCGAAACATTTATTACGCGCATGTACGCATTTATACATACGCTCATATATATATATATATATATATATATATATATATATATATATATATACAGTATCTACAATAAGTGAGTACACCCAACGAGTTTTTTACTTTTTACTTCATAGAACTTTCATTTTTCGTAGGATTTAAATGAAACTCGATGTGAACATAGCCATGTAGTGGTTTAATAGCTTTATAAACTATGAAGGAACAAATATCTTTTCAATGCCAAAATATTGAACAAAAACATTTGGAACAAGTAACAAAAAGTGAGTACACATGAGCATTTTAAACAAATACGCTTATTGTTAATACTTTGTATGGCCTCCATTGTTATCAATAACAGCAGACAACCTCCTAAGCATTGATTCGACTAGTTTATGACATGTGTCCGCCGGAATTGTGTTCCATTCACACTCGATGACCTCCTTCAGTTCGTTATTATTTCTCGGATTTTTTCGTTCAATTTTCCGTTTCAGATGCTCCCACAAATGATCTATTGGGTTCAAATCAGGTGACATACTCGGCCATGGTAAGGTATTCACTCGTTTACTGTCTAAGAACGCCTTCGTAGCCCGAGACGTGTGCTTAGGGTCGTTATCTTGCTGGAAAACTCCACGTCTGCCAACACTTGTTAGACTTGGTAACATTTTTCCTCCAATATCTGGCAATAGAGTTTGGAATCCATTTTTCCTTTGATGAAAGCAAGTCGTCCAACTCCTTTGGCACACATACACCAGATGTCGGAGTGCTGCTAGCATCGCAGAAGAAATTTCGCACAGTTTAAACGTAACTGTGAGTGCTCAGACTGTGCGCAACATTCTCCATGAAGACGTGGTTAAAGGCTACATGCTCCGGAGGAAGCCTCTGCTTAAAACTTCTCACAAAATGAAGCGCTATGAATTTGCTAATGAACATAAAGACAAAGACATGCAGTTTGGGGACAAAATCCTTTGATCTGATGAGACAAAAATAAATCTATTCGGATTAGATGGCGTTAAGCGTGTGTGGCGACGAAAAGGGGAAGCTTACAAGGATAGGTGTGTCGTGCCAACTGTAAAGCATGGAGGGTGGAGCTTAATGATTTGCGGGTGTATGAGTGCCAAAGGAGTTGGACGACTTGCTTTCATCAAAGGAAAAATGGATTCCAAACTCTATTGCCAGATATTGGAGGAAAAATGTTACCAAGTCTAACAAGTGTTGGCAGACGTGGAGTTTTCCAGCAAGATAACGACCCTAAGCACACGTCTCGGGCTACGAAGGCGTTCTTAGACAGTAAACGAGTGAATACCTTACCATGGCCGAGTATGTCACCTGATTTGAACCCAATAGATCATTTGTGGGAGCATCTGAAACGGAAAATTGAACGAAAAAATCCGAGAAATAATAACGAACTGAAGGAGGTCATCGAGTGTGAATGGAACACAATTCCGGCGGACACATGTCATAAACTAGTCGAATCAATGCTTAGGAGGTTGTCTGCTGTTATTGATAACAATGGAGGCCATACAAAGTATTAACAATAAGCGTATTTGTTTAAAATGCTCATGTGTACTCACTTTTTGTTACTTGTTCCAAATGTTTTTATTCAATTTTTTGGCATTGAAAAGATATTTGTTCCTTCATAGTTTATAAAGCTATTAAACCACTACATGGCTATGTTCACATCGAGTTTCATTTAAATCCTACGAAGAATTAAAGTTCTATGAAGTAAAAAGTAAAAAACTCGTTGGGTGTACTCACTTATTGTAGATACTGTATATATATATATATATATATATAAAGTATAAAGGTATACTCAAAAAAGAATAAAAGGGAAATACCAGCAGAGTGCTCAATTCAATTAAATTAAGAGCGTAATATTTTTTATATTTTTAAATACAGATTTTAATCAGACATGGACCAGTGGTTTCTGACAAGAAAAGAGTTTAAATCCCCGATTCTGTCTTCGTCAGCATAGTCTGATATAGTAAATGGTCGAATTTCTTCAAAAAACATTTATAACCGTTATAGAACGCTATGGACAAAGAATTTGAAATGAAGGGCCGGAGAGACGCTTAACTCAGAAAAATAGCCGTTAAGTAAGAGATTCTATATTTAGAAGTGAAGAAACGGAGAGAAAGAAAGAAAGAAAGGAGAGAAAGAAAGAAAATAAGAATAAAAGAAAGGAAAATAAATAAAATAAAATAAAATTTATAATAATAAAAAAATAATTAAGAGTAAATAAAATATTATTTATATATAGTATATGGTAAAAGGTCGTAACTCTAATTAATTAAATTATCTAAAAAAAGGGAGGTAACTATTTATTATTATATAAAATATATATATGTATATATATTTCGCGATTGTTTCAATTAATAAATATCAAATTAAAGTAAAAATATAAAAATATAAAAATAAATAAATATATAAATAAAAATTCATATATAAATAAAACATCAATATATAATTAAAATATCAATATATAAATAAAAAAATCAAAACAATCAATATATAAATAAATAAAAAATCAATATATAAATAAAAATTCGATATATTAGGTATGCAGGTATATATATATATATATATATGTGTATGTATGCATCGTTTCTTTTAATTAAGTTTAACTATCTGATGACGTCAAGTGGTTCTAAATGTCGTGATTTCAGCTGTAAAATACTCGGAATCCCTGGCCTTTTGTCTAAGATCAAAGTGTCGTATATGTTCCGATAGATACTGCACCCCATAGACTGGTATTGTCTTGGCCTTCGGGAGTTGATTTACGCCGGTCTATGGGTCTGTCCTGTGCAGTTCTAAGAGGTCCAGCCTCCCACGCTTCGACTCCCCTCTTTGGGGAGGAGTAAGTTTATTGCTTACTGCCTGGGGCGTCTTTACCGGGGAATGTCGACGGGGTTGCCCAGGCAATTTTTAAACCCCACTTTCCCGACCCGACCCTGGGTCATATTTTACTTGTGGGAGTAAGATAAAAACTGGCCTTGTGCCTAACTCCTGGAGCGGAGTAAATCAATACTCGGAATCCGGGGTTTAGAATCGCATGACCAGTAGTGAATAGTTATACCTCTATGCTGATGAGTCCCGATTATAAATGGCAAAACGTATACGCACATAGATAATAAACACAGAAAAAATTATATATATATATATACATATATATATATATATATATATATATATATATATATATATATATATATATATATATATACATGTATACATATATATATATGCATATATATATATATATATATATTTATATGAGTGTGTTTATGTGTGTGTGCGTGCGTTTGTACAAAGTCATCTCTTAAACTAATTAACGAATAATCAGGAATTTTGGAATATATATTCTAGACAATACAGTAAGTAACATTCCCACATTATATTTATTTTTAATGTAACCATTTAGGTGGTGAATATATATAAAGTTTCTTATTTTTTTCATCATTTTTTTAGGAACCGATCATTATAAATTTTAGAATATTTATTTCCAGCAACACGGTGATAAGAATGGGCACATTATTTCTTGTAAATTTTACTATTTAGGACGTTCACCCACCCAAAATCCACCCGCTACCAAAACACATTTAAAATAAGTTTTATACAACAAAATAACAAAGAAAATAATTCCTGTACTTTGAATTCATAATAATATTAATTGATTTCTAAAAGTTACAATGCGCTAACGTGAGCGTTAGTAATATGTTTGTGCTTGGTACAATGCTTAACGATTCAACTTATCATTATCAATTGTAGGATATGTATTGTAGGCAACAGGGTGAGTAGCATGGGTGCATTATTTTTTTTTTTAAACTTTACAATTTAGGGGGGAATTCCACCGAAACCATAGCATACCCTCTGAAGAAAGAAAATACACCATAATTTAAACCAATGCGAGATGACAGTAACCAGATGAGGTAAATAAATAATTTACTTAAATAACGAGGACAGGAACAGAGTATAGCTGTAGTCATAGTAGCAGCAACATAATGAAATGAGAGTAACATGGTTACGTAAATAAATGACGTAAATATAAAAGAAGGAAAAATGATATATATTGTTTAGATCTAATTATTCAATGTGTAAACTAATGCACAATGTACAGACGTCAATCTAACCGGTCACCGATTGTCTAATTATGTATACATTTATTTATTTTATTTTTGTTTCATTATACTATAAGTGGAGTTCTCAGAACTTAAGGCGCCACTTCCTGGGGTTAACACTTGATCTCTATATGAGATACATGGATATCCGAGTGTTCGAGTAAAGTTCTCCCTATCTCTCAAACGTTGAGTTAATAAAGAAGTGAAGAACATTAACTTTCCTCTCCCCAATTGACCAGTTAACTTTATTATAGTATATATTCCTTTTGGTCTGTTTGCCTTACCGGATACTAGGATAATACCTCTTCTGGTCTGGTGGGTACCCAGCTAAGTACTGCTACTTGAGCTAACATCACGAGGAAAAGGTGCACCATCGCTCATAGAAGCCAGTTTATAGCTCTATCGAGGGGATCTTATTTAGGCTTCGAATACTATGTAATTTTGAATATTTGGTCAGGGTTTACATGTAGGGGTAAATATCCTCATTCAGGTTATCCTGGCAAACACTTGTACAGAGAAACCGAAGACATTCGAGGACTGTGTCTAGTAGGTTATTAAAACTATCCAAGTGTTTCAAATATGGCACCCTAATGCCCCCCCTCCCCAAACTATTAAAAGACACATATTGTATCTGATATTACTCACAATTTCTAATCACGGTAGATGCGCTCATTTATTAATTCATAAGAAGTGCATAACAATCAAACAACTGGACATGCAATGTTTTAAAAACAGCGTCTGATAAAAGCTTTTAAATGCTAAAAAAGCCTTGATTAGTAATCTTTAAACTATATTTAAATAAGTAATATATATATATATAATAAACTAAAGGAATTTTATTTTGGTACATATGTTATCACTTCTAACCTACTATTTAAAAGATTAGATCGCCTGATCGCCGATTATGCAATGCAAAGAATACTATTTTAATGTTTCATCTGATGCTCTATTCTATCGAACGTGTAACTCTAAGTAGAATACACTTTCTTTGAGTTCTGGCTATGATGAAAGAGTAATTTCTGTTTTGTCAAAAAATTGTACAATAATATCGTAGGGTATGTGGTTACGCTGGACGTTCATCTAATGGAAATCTCTCACACACTTCCACAAGACGTTCGAAGATAGACCTATATATCTATATATATATATTGAAGTAATATAAACTAGAGTACTTAGATAAGTATGTTGCAGTTTGAACAAAGGTAATTTATATAATATCGTGGACTCTATGTTCTTTCCGGCCATCAATAGAATGGAAGCATTTTTAAGCACATCAGCACTATACAGCAGATGAACGGTACAATTGTGAAATTTCAACCGGACCGTTAGTTTATAGAAACATAATCTGATAACATAATTCGTGTTAACCTTAGGCTGTAGTATCGAAAGCTATATTTTTAACATGGCTTTAAACACATATTTCCATATATTCATGTAGCGTTATTGTATTGCTTCCTAAAATCAGTTAAACGACCCCTCTCTTTCAGATTATATGCATTACGATATGTGGAATACTATATGACAAGTGTTCAAGATTCAATATCACGTGTATGGGATGAAATAAATTTAAAGCTAGGGACAAATGCGATGTTGATATGCATAAAATGAAGAAATTATATATATATATATATATATATATATATATATATATATATATATATATATATATATAATGGTAATAATCCAGGTGAAAAATATCCACAGGGTGGTAATCCAGAGAATTTTAACCGGGTTTATAAAAAGTGCTCAATATCAGAATAGAGCTTTATATATGATAATTTTATTTACACAGATATGTACAAAATCTGCGACACTGGCATGTCGATGTTATCGATCAACAGTTACTATAAACTGAGATCTCATCAGGCAGAGTTAGAATCCGATCTTAACCTCAGATCATATTTGGAGAGAAACCAAATATGATCTGAGGTTAAGATCGGATTCTAACTCTGTCTGATGAGATCTCAGTTTATAGTAACTGTTGATCGATAACATCGACATGCCAGTGTCGCAGATTTTGTACATATCTGTGTAAATAAAATTATCATATATATATATATATATATATATATATATATATATATATATATATATATATATATATATATATATATTAATAATAATAAAACTCATTTATTAAAGCTACGGGTTAAGGAGATCGATGCATCGACATTTGAGCTATCATGCATATTATGAGAGCACTGAAAGTCATGAACGGAATTAGTAAAAAATATGTTATTTAACAAAGCATATTTGAGCAATGTGATTAGCCTTATTCTCTGGATTAAAATTAAATTTACTATAAGACAAGTACACATCGGTTTCCGTTAATGTAACGAACTTTAGTTCTTGGGCGTTGGCGGAAAAAGAATAGTCTGTGATTATCTCCGTGAAATTTCCAAGAATTTAAATTCGAGAAACATATTTGTGCTGGCATTCCTTTTCGCGCTGTAATGTTCTGTATATTATTATGATAATCTTTTTTAAAATTGTAACGGTGTTTTAGTCAAGAGATTAATTCATCAGATTGCTTAATTTGCAAAAACGTAGTTATAAATCTAAAGTCGTTAAATCTTTGTCCATAGTTTATATAGTGACAAGACACGAATCAGGATGATCGTGTAATGTAAACAATCTGCGAATATAATGTACACGATGAGGTCATTACGGTGAGAGTATCGAAAAGGCCGAGACGAAAGAAGCAGGTAATTTGATAATGATATACCGTCGAAAGTGGAGACGATGCTCTTATTTTCTTGACTTGGAGAATTTTTGGATTTTTTGCTTCTTTTTCATCATTCCCGTAGAAAATAAATAGAGAATTGACAAAACAAATAAAGAAACAATAACAAGAGAAACATGAAGAAAAAACATAAGGAATACAAAAAACATTAGATATAACGGAAGAACAAGATAAATTGATACCCGCACAAGGAAAAATTAACCGTAAAAAATAAACAAGCCGCGCATGCGTGGTCCCCCTCTCTATGTGACGAGTGTAAAATGCAATAACTTTGGGTTATTTGGGGCATTTTTGACTCCCCTTTGATCTTATGGGGGCGCAAACCAGAATGTTTCTAATGTCAAGGATGTTCATTTTATATCCAGAACAATTGCCTCTACATGTTGGCTAAGTTTCAGAAAAATTGAATGGATGGATCAAACGTTATGGGAGGAAAGGGTGATTTTTTGCCATTTATGGGGGCTTTTGACCCCCTGGGGGAGCGAACCAAATTTTTTCCAAGGTCAGCGATACTTAGCTTCTATTAGGAACAATTGCCTGCACATTTTGGCCAAATATCAGAGAAATTGGAGGGATGGATGAAAAGTTATGGGGCAAAATGTCATTTTCGGCCATTTCGGGGCCTTTTGACCACCTGGGGGGCTAACCAGATTTTTTTTTTTAAATCGGAGAATGTCACTTTCTACCCTGACAAAAGTTACAACTTCATGCAAAATTTCAGAGAAATTTCAGAAAAATTGAATGTATGGTTCAAACGTTATGGGAGGAAAGGGTGATTTTTTGCCATCTTAGGGACACTGTGACCCCCTGAGGGCGCGAACCGGATTTTTCCAAGGTCAGCGATACATAGTTACTATTAGGAACAATTGCCTGCACCTTTTGGTCAAGTTTCAGATAAATTGAATGGATGGATAAAATGTTATGGGGAAATTTCGGCCATTTCGGGGACTTTTGACCCCCTGAGGGGCTAACCAGATTCTTTTGCAAAAATCAGAGAATGTCACTTTCTAACCTGACCAAAGTTACAACTTCATGCACAATTTCAGAGAGATTCAATGAATGGTTGTGAAGAAAAATACGGACGGACACACACACGGACACACACACGGACGGAAATGCCTCAAAACATAGGTCTCCCAATTTTTTTAAATCGGGGGACCAATAAAACTCTATAAGTATAGGATAACGAATGTACATATATAGAAGCATGCGAACTCACACTGCGAATATATGAGAAATTATAAATCTGCTAGTATTAGCAATTATTGTTTGCCCTGGGTAAAAGCTGTTGTTTTTGGAAGGGGTGGAAATAGCGCCTTACCCATAGAAACTATGTAATTACCTTTCATTAGAAACTTATGAGTAGAACACATCGCGTATACTATGACATGTTTCATGTTATATTTATATATATATATATATAATATATATATATCAGAATATGATATATGAAAATTTAAAAAAACATTATCACTACAATAAACACAATATTAATTGGAACATCAGAACTTCAAAAGCAAGGAATTTTGGAGTCCTTAACCCATAGACTTTCGAAGAAAAAAATCTTTTCATCATAGGATAAAACTCTGTTATGTAACTGTCAATATTATAGCGATAACATTAACATTCAAAATTAATGCACATATATATATATATATATATATATATATATATATATATATATATATATATATATATATATATATATATATATAAACACTGTTTTGGCTAAGTGGTACTTAAAGTTAGGACATGCATCGTAGACAAAATATCGTTAAGGTAAAGACACTTTGAAATAGAATACTCAAGGAACTCAGGAGTTCAGGTTTTGTCGTTAAAAAAGCTGATAGGATTTAAGGATGATACCACTCCTTGCTTTTAATACATTGTGTAGTTATACAATGTTGTTTATGTCCGTCTTCCATCTTCTCAATTTATTGCTCTATTAAATATATTGAGAATTAAAATCGCCATATATTATGATTTACAGATACATCACTTATTTTTAAATTCGCATTAATGTTATATATATATATATATATATATATATATATATATATATCAATGTATTATATCATGTACTTATAACAAATGTATATATATATATATATATATATATATATATATATAGAACAGTTTTTCATTATATTCCAATAACCATAATATGTTTTATTACTTTTATTTTTATTTTTTTCACATTTCAAAAAATTCCAAATTTCTGTGAGATATATTTAACGGTCCGTTTCATTTGTTTTGTGCCAAACCACATTTGTATGTCAATATCGTCTCTGCAACACTACAAAATCATCAGAAAAAGTTCACAAATAATAAGAGTTCTTAGATTAGAGTGTCTTGAAAAACACCCACATCATACATAAGTTTCATTTTAAGGTGAAAATAAACAAAAGAACAAACAACAAATTTTAAAGCAAACACTCACATGTGTGCGATCAAACTAATCAGCCATATTGATTTTTTTTCGTTCAAAGCTAGTATCTCCCAAAAGAATTAGTGCGATCAGTTTAAAAAACTTTAATTCGGTAATATTTGTTAAAATATTTAATATGTACTATAATTTATTTATAAAGTTCCAGTTTATTTGAAGATAATATATTTTTTTATTAAAGTTACCTGAATGTTTATGGTGTGAAACTCATTTAAACAGATAATTATAGAGCTAGTCTCATTGTGTCAAACCGTCCATTCAATCAACTATTAAAAAAGTTTCTTCTACATAAGTGTTTATATGGAATTTATATAGTATTTATTACAAAACCCTTTCTAACAATATTGAGACAAACTTACCTTCCCAGAAATTCATCACTCAAGTAGTAAGCCACTAGTGAAAATGCGAAACTAAGGGGGTTATATTCACGGCGAAATATATCCTCCTTAGCATATAGCAAAAGTTAGTAATAAAATCAATAATGTGACCGATGGTAGAATACACAAGTTCTAATAAACATCGTAGGGGCTACACAAGGCTTTTTAGAACACGATAACACTCGGTCGCTAATTTAACTACAATCTCGGAGAAATTAACGTGAAACGAGACCGAGGAATCTTTCTGGAAAAAAAACTAACCCACCGGACTTTCTCCTCAATCAATGAGGAACATTTAAACGTAATTACCGTATCTTCTACAGACACAAATCTATTATTTATGTATATATATATATATATATATATATATATATATATATATATATATATATATATATATATATATATATATATATAGTAAGTTATGAAAATATATTTATGGCAATTAAGCTACAACGAGGCTCCTGCGTTTCATCCCCGGGGGAATCTTCAAGCTAAATATAGTTTCATAGCTTACTACCTAGCTCTACCTACGTATCGAGCACTGTTGAAGTAAATACTGAAAATTGATACATAAAAAAGTATATATATTTATAAAATGTTATGTGAATACATTAAATACTATACATATATCTATCTATCTATCTATCTATCTATCTATCTATATATATATATGTATATATATATATATATATATATATATGTATATATATATGTGTGTCGGTAAGTATATATTTGTATATATATATTTCTATATAGTATATATATATATATATATATATATATATATATATATATGTACATATATATAGATGGATATATAGATAAATAATTAGATAGATAGATAGATAGATAGATAGATAGATAGATAGATAGATAGATAGATATAGAGAGAAAGAAAGAGGGAGAGGAGATAAACATATAGACATAGGAGTGCAGACAACGACATACAAAGAAAAAGACAACTAGAGAAAATAAATAAATCTCTGTAGAAACAGATCAATAGTCACGTGTTTGATTTAAACCGACGATTGTATTAAATATTAAAACTAAACGCAGACCGCTATATTTATAGGGCCACTTATTTAACGATAACATGTGGGCTTTTTATACAATTTACATGCGAAAGAATTTAACCTATCCGGCTGGATTAAACATAGTTCGATTGTCTAAAATATAGAAGGAGACCTAAAAAAATAATGAAATATTCTCATTTACGAAATTTATATTAGTAAGTCTTTAGCAAATATTTTCATTCACTTTGATAATACAGAATAAATGTGTTCTCTTCGATGCATACAATACGTCAGTGGTGTACGATGTTTTGGCGTCAAAAAGTAGTTGGCTAAAAAGTAACACAAAAAATGGCGGAACATTTTTCTAATCTTAATTATACACACTTTTAATTTTAAATAACTTCTGACATCAATAACAACGTCAGATCGAACGTGCTGATTAAAAAAAAACTTAGGTTACTTTGACTCTCAGATTACCCGTTTTATAGTGACGCCGCCAGAAAGATACACACATGCAGACAATGTTGGTTTAATGCTTTCAATTGATGAGTAATATGGTGATTTGTAATCTATACTTATGAGACCGCCCTCTCACTTCTCGGATGGTTGATTAAGTCTCCGCAGTTAAATGGAACGATTCAGGCAACTGTATTATTTGCTATTAACTCTCTTCACTTTTTATCATGACCCTTTATGTGTATTATTTCCCTTTCTTCATGTTTATCATCTATTTCTATTATTAGGTTGAATAGAAGAAGGTTGACGGCATACTACAAGTAAAGTGATGGATACTACGTAAATGTAAGAAAAAGCAGAGGAAATGTATTTAAAATAATAAACGAATTGAACTAAAGGCGAAGAAGTAGAGAGAGAGAAATAGATTCAAGTTTAGAGTTATCTTGTTCTTTTATAACATGTTATGCAATTGTGTTTTAGAGGGACACGGATTAAAGAAAATTAACGGACTAAAAGTAAAAAGAATAGTTTTAGACATTATTCATTTTGTGATGCACTTTTCATTTGTATACAAAAATAAGAACAAAGTTCCATGGGAAAAAAAACCTAGATACTTTATGTTATTAAGAAAAAAGCGGATTATGTTTACAAATTAATGGATTTATTCACAAATTAAATACATTCCTACCATCTTTGAAAATAAAATTGCTGAAATATTAACGGGCAGAGAATATGCATTAGATTAGTGGAAAAAAGGTTCGACTTATCCTTAAACTAATATCCAGGAAAAATGGCAGTTCGGGACCTCTAAAATATTGCATTTTTAGAAATACGTCAAGAACATGAATATATAATAAGTGGTAATTCCAAATTGTCCCAACTCATTAACATTTTGATATAATCAGAAAACTTGGTTGATTAAGACTCGATGTTTGTGTCCTCCCTCCAACTTTGCGTAGAGAAATACACAGTGTGTCGTGTTCTCTAGCCAGAGTTCAAACCGAATTAAAAAGAAAGGTACAACCCATCTCTGCTACTAAACCCGCCATTACGGCTTTTATGAAACTGTTGAAAAGTACATCACTTCGCCGAACAACACTTTTGTATTAAAAACACTGCACATATACAAACCGTATATAAAGATAGTTTCAGGTTCATACGTGAAGAAAAATAAACAGTGTTATTTTTATATGATTTTCTAAACTTTGTTGAAAAGCCTGATCGAAATTCGTCGCCAACTTATACCGGACATCATTCACCTTTCGACCCAGGATGGAATCTTGCTTTCAAATCAAATGCAAAGCGATTCTAGCTGTGAGTCGGTAATCTATGAGTGATATACATATTATCAGCAGGAGTAAGGTGTGTAGTGTAACGAGTCGCGAATTTTTAGCCTTGATTTTTTTAAATTATAATGTTTAGTGAATGTAAGTCTATGTCTTTTAAGTATCAAGTTAAAAGAAATCACTTGAAAATTAAAAACATACGAATCTTAAATCAAATGTCTCAGCAGCACGTATATAGATTTCATATATAGAAAAAATTGGCAATACAAATTAGTCGTGTATATTAGAGAATGTTAAATTATTAGATACATTAAACAAAATATACAGATAGGCAATATCGAGACTTGGTGTTAGAAAGTCTAGTGATAACTAAATATACAGTATTCGAAAATGTTAGAATTAAATAAGCTAAATAGGTGCTGATGTTATTTAATAAGGATAGATTGAATATCTTTAGCTGTTTATTGATAGAGAGAACGATAATATATATATATATATATATATATATATATATAAATTATATATCATCCTTTTACACATATAGCATATTATACATTATAAATATACATATATATATATAATGTATTTTTATGTTTTATTGGTGATTGCGGAGTTCGTTATTTTTGCTTACTACTACTATTTTGATTGTTTCACTCCTTGTGTGATTAAAAAGCAGTAAATTGCATTATTAGGACGTATTTTTCGTTAATATATGTATTGTAATATATCTTTATACGCACGTGTCTCTGGCTCACAGCCGCAATCAGCATGGTTAACTTAGACAAGGATTGAACCTTAGATATTGATGTCTATATATTATGTCCTTTAGTCCTTACATTCGATGAGAGATGTGTATGACAAAGGGAGGGGTGCTGTTTTCTGGGTGGGAATACATCCATTTATCGTTGGCTAGTTTGTTTTTTTTACTTTAAAGTAGTATTTTGTTTAGCTCCTCACATCAAGTAGCTTCGTGCATTGTCTGGAGCGATTTCCATAAACATAATAAATACATTTTTATTTTTGTTGAAACTAACCATAAGTTTTTTTCCTTCGATTCTTTTTTTCTAATTTCTTCATGACAAATCTATTTTGTTACTACTTTGCATTATTTCTTTGGTTCTATCTGTTATCTGTGCTTTCTTTTGTACAAATGTACTTTCTTTATTTTCTTCGTTCCTTTATTCTGTATTGGTGTCTTTCATGTTCTTTTTTCTTTCGAACTGATATATTTCTTTTGTTATTTGTCTTCGTTATTTTTCTTTGGATTTGATTGTTTTCCCTTCTAACTGATGTATGCTATTACTTTCATTTTTATTTTGTTCCTGTTTCTTTCTTCTTTCTTTGAACTTAAGTATTTCTTTTTTTTACTTCCTTCTTTAACCATTGCTTAATTTCTATCCCTTTTCAATTCTAACTTCATTTCCTCCAATGCCACCCATTTTCGTGCCATTTGATTAATGTATATTCTGATCCGAATGTTCGTAAATAAAAACAACTCTTGCAATTGATACGAAATGGGAAGTAATAATTTCTCCTGCGCGATGATATAGACGGCACTTCTTCCTGAAACTGCAAGTGTTGTCCCTATCTCGGCGCCCTCTCGATCAGAAAGGATCAGAAATTGTTGAAAAACCACTGTAAATAATAAACCGATAAATATTACACAAGTGAGCAGCAAGAGTAATTTAGTTAGGTCAGCTTGCGCTGTCACATGGCTGTATTTGGAAAACATACAGTGATGTTAAAACACAAAACACCACAGCAATGGTGAACATGGTTGTCGACTTTACTGTTGCAACAAGCAAAAGTGTGTTGTACGTAATAACATATAACTATCATTAGTTTCTAGTTTAATATACCGTTTTAAATCATTTTAGAATAAGTATCTTGTTACCTTAATTTGGTATCGCAAGAGAGGGCACGGAATGACGAATAACCTTCGCGATGTTAGCTTTTAACATTCTGTTTTTTTCTGATTACCATTATTAAATGTGATGGGAAATTTAGTGATATTATTCGAGTCTAATTCCCGCCTTTTTACAACCACTTACAGACAATTTATTATTTATAAGAATGACATGTGGAATTCGAAAGCCCTCAATAACATAATAACATATATTTTCTATTATTTGGATTACATTGACTACTCTTCATATGTTGGATATTAGTCTCACAGCGTATCGGCCTATGTAACCTCTGACCTGTTTCATAGTTTTGTCGAAATCGGACATCTTTATGTCGCCCTCAGAAATCTTTAATGAGTTTGGAACGGAATCCTTTATTCAATCCATGGAAATAGCTTGCATTTGTTCCATACACCATTATCGGGTAAAAGTCTTAAGTAATTCGTAATTTTATTCTTAATATCGCTCGTACTAAAGATCGTACATTCCACCTTCGATGATTGCCCCTAAGAACTAATTAACTTAATATTTTTATCCGTTGTGCCACGGGTCCTTCCCGAGTTCCACATAAACATTTCTGAGTTCGACTAAACGCGTCTGGAAAAGGTCGGAGGGTACATCGGCCAAAACGTCTCAAGAATAACATCCAAGATCAAAATAGTTGTCCTAATAATAAAAATAATACAAAATACTAACCCTCATCTAATAAATATCCAACACATTACAACAAACATGGTTAGAAATATTTCTTAACCTTCGAAGCAAGCAATACTATAAGATCATATATAATTTACTTTTAATGTATACATACAAACATACGATAATAGTTCTTCTATTTTACATGTGCTTTATGTAGTAACACTTCATGTTTTCTCATATTAAGAAATATAGACATTTTACAAAAAATCACATCTATTTTGCAGTTATCAGTCTGAAATCCCTTGATTACGTTTTACGGAAAAAAACTTCGTAAAGTTGTCCTGATCCTCCCACCTACGGTGTCTAATATTCCAAAATGGACATCAATCTAATACTGACTAGCGTAAGCTCGCTTACGATTTTAATAAAATGTTTTCATATCTTTAAATAGATTCACCTTAACTTCATGTATATGAAAATCGTTATATATTGATGAACATTGAATGATTCACCCAGTACATTATTGCAGAGGTAAATCATGTTCGCAGGTTAGTTCTAAATACGACCTTGCAGATTATGTTAAGACTAGCGAGCACTACAATGTGATGTAATGCAATTCGAAAGATGATATTTAACGACTTATTTACAGAGCTGGAAGCAGTCTCCCCAATTTTTAGTCAAGTTTAAACGTTCAATCTCGTTGAATCCACCCATCTCAATGACATAGCTTGTAAAGAAAGGTAAGTGCATATCGACATACAGCAGTCGTCCGTTGGTGAATAATTTGCATTGCAAATTTTGGTGGGCACGTGTTGTTTGATCCGGATGTCTAATCTTTGTGACGTCATCCCAACGTAGTGCATACTGCAACTACATTTAAATAAATAAATCATATAATTATTATGATGTGGGGGAAGGACATCTTTTCGAACGGACGTTTTACATAATACTTATGGTTCGTCGATATGTGAACATCTTATAAATAACCGCACCTGTGACTCTAAATTCAATGTCGACTTATTCTCCATTCTTAGTAAGTCAAACGCTCCCTATCACCTCGAGATCCTAGAAACAATCTATATTATGTCCTTGAGACCTTCTATTTGCAAGCAAAGAGAACATCTCCTCGGACTTAATGTTGTTTCTATTTGAATCACTTTTTTTTCTAATTTTTACCCCTTTCCCTCGCTATAATTCTCATTGCATCTTTTTTTCATATTTTTATACGATACCTCGGTATTTGGCCCTGTTGAGCAAGGTACGAAACCGGTCAGCTGCCCTTTTATTTTTAAAAAATACTTTATTCATCATGATTAATAAATATTGTCTCTTCAATGCCATTATTCACTGAAAAAAATCATGGGTTACTATATATATATATATATATATATATATATATATATATATATATATATATATATATATATATAAAATTAACTGTTCTGTTTGAATGTCTTAGAAATAATAACCCATTAAAAAGTGATGACCCCTTTTCATTTTAACTTTCAAGTGTTAGGTTTCTTGCTTATATTTACCGACATATATAGATTGGTAGTCTTTGGTATTTTGTAAATTTCCAGCTGAGATATTGTCTTATACAAGGTTTAATCTCGCAATATGCAGCTGAAGTTATTTATCTCAAGGATTCAATCACATTGATTCCATATATTGCTTTTAGAACACTACCACTGTGACTGGAATTACAAAAGAGGGGTGTACAACGGTATTGTAAGTAGTAAAAGTTGTTTCTGTAGATTGGATTTCATGTGAATGGCTTATACACTTTTCTTTTTTTGTCTTGCATTCTATTATTCATTTTGAATACACATATTTGAGCTTTTTGTTTTATTTTGTTTTTAATGTATAAATGAGTAAAATCTTTTTTAAGTAAGTATATATATATATACAGATAGATAGATGTATATATATATATATATATATATAGATACACATGTATGCTTAACCATTTACATAACCATGACAAATAATAAATGTTGTTTAAGTTTTACTACAGTTCATTTGAGGTTTTTCATCATAAATGTATTAAGGAATACATAAAATAGTTTTCAATGTCAACAATTATTGTTATGAAAAACATCTGAAAGTATATCAACCTCTGTTGTATGTGCAATGTTTTGTATATTGAGTCGGCTCTGTTCTGAAATTAAACATTGATTTTCCTGTAGTCTCTCTCTCTCTCTCTCTCTCTCTCTCTCTCTCGGTCTCTCTCTTTTTTTTAATTTTCGAATATTGACTGTCCTTATATGTCAACTTATCAATCACTACCTCCTCTGATGATAAGATTTTAACTTTTGAAAAGTCTGGCTTAAGGAATGAAATTGAGAGAGAAGAAGAATACATATTTTTATTTACTAAATCCTCCTTGTTCTGAAAAACTGAAGATATTGATTTGCTTCCATTTGCAGGTCTAATTATTTTTCACTGACTCATCATATTTTTGCTCTATCCAGTATATTGAGCTTGAGCTTTCCTCACCTCACAATAGGTCTAATTCTCTAAAAGTTACAATTTAGTTATAAACTTTCATATATATATATATATATATATATATATATATATATATATATATATATATATATATATTTTCATATATATTTATTCATATATATATATATATATTATATTCATATATATATATAGTTATATGTATATATATATATATATATATATATATATATATATATATATATATATATATATATATACACATTTGAGACCACTGTGTTCAGGATTATTTTACGGTGTATCAACTGTTATTTATACGGAAAGTGATGATAAGTTTACTTCGGTGCACATATAAACAGAATTCGACAGCTGTGTTTGTAGTGTAAGGACAGCACCGAGCCGATTAATTTAGATGGCTTCCAGCCGTGCGTATAAAACACTGTTATGCAAACCGATCTATCATACGATGATGTTGGTAGCTGTGCAAATTGATATCATCCGGATGATGTTTAATTTACGTTTAAATATTTTGCGACTTAGATCTTTTATAACGCGAATTATTTTTTTTAAAGATCCACATATTTTCATATAGATTGTGGGTCCTATTCTGTATACATCTATACATCTTTTTTTCTGCGTGGAGATAAAATTAGAAACAAAAACTTATCGTAAGATCCAACAAAGTTCACCTCAAGTATTATTTAACCAGGAACTCAATGTTGGTATTAATAGTGTCCAAAATACCGTGGGGTATGCGTTTCTGCCTGTCATTCATAAACACTAAATACAGTGTTTTACTTTATTTTATTTGTTGTATAAATGTAGTATAATTAAATTAAGTGTTTAAAAATTAAGTTTATTACAAAGTTCACGCTAAATTAGTTCAGATAGTTGATAGAATTAACCATTAGGAATCGAGTTAGATGTTGAGCGATGTATATTGGAAGTATCGTCATGGTAGGAAGTACGTTGCATAGAAGCTAGAGTAATGTCTCTACCTGTCGGGAATAGGGCGTCAATATAACCGGACGAACTTCTCGAGTATTGCACTACCATACAGGTGTTAGTCGGCAGGGTGTACTTACTGTGTCTTACTATAAGAGTTAAATCAATTCCCAGAGTTAATATTAGTGTTATTTGTTGTTCTTTTCATTTATTCTAGTAGTCAAGCCACCCAGTAACAGACAGAGAGAGACAGAGCGACAGAGAGACAGAGAGAAAAGAAATATGCCATTTCTGTGCCTACTAATCTGAACAATCAAAGAGATTTGCTTAGCAACGACATACTTGAACACGAAAGAAACAAACGCTTATTTCTGTCAAGTTGTTCACCATTGGATTTGATAAAAATTCTCCACACAATCGTACAACTCGCTAATTATCACGGTAATGTTTCATACAATTGACAGTGATAATTATAGAAATTAAAACAATTAATACAAATAATACAGGGTTAATGAATTTGAGAACGGATATGCACGTGCTCTTATTCTGTCATGGACAACACATTTGTGGGTTGCGCCATTCCTGCCAGCGATATCCACTGGGATTCGCTTTCTGGATATTTCGTCTTTTACGGAGTTTATCACTTATTTCTATTAGCTCAAAATTCTGAGAACAATTCACTCTCCATGGTATATCGGGCGTAATATATAATGGGGTGTCCTCGCGTCAGATTCAGTGTTGATATGTTTATTAGTTTCTTCAAGTCATCTTGTTTTGAAAAATATGCTTTTATGATAAGATTTCATTTTTATGCTTAGCGTCCTGTTCAGTACACTGTATTGAAAACGTATACTTACCTGTTTTAGTTTGTAATATTCCTCTTCCTCACATTAAACATAGTGACATCTTGTAAAATACGGTCTGGATCTCTCCCATGTAATAACAGAAACACCATGCCACTAAAATATATTTGCTGTTTTTCCTTGTCGTATTTCATGGGTTTATGTATAGCAATACCGGCCCCACACATTGTATTGTAGTCTTCTTACAGAGATATTGTTTAACTCTCATGTGATAAATTAATCTTTTAATTATTGTCAGTGTGTTTTGTCGTAGTAGTAAAAGAGTAGTGGGTAAGCAATATGACACGAAAAACACATTGACAGATTTTCCTAACACATATTAGATGTGCATGTTTTTGTTCCAAGGAAACTTTTTTCTGATTTTGGGGTTAGTTAAAAATGTATTTTTGCTTTACTTTATTTAAACCTTTTCCGTTGCCATTACAATACATTTCAAATGCATTGAATAATTTATAAGCAGTTTTACATCATGAGGTTATGTAGTATATAGTTTGCTTCTTCTGAATCTAATAAGATACAAAACACAGCTCTAAAAAATAAAAAAGGGTTTCTTCGTTTGTTTTAATTGTACTTATCCGGAGTTATTTAATATATATTCTTAAGGAAATTGTATTCTGATGTATTTTATTTAAGGTAAGATAAAACAACGTTTACGAATTCAATGATGTATATAAATACTTTAGATTCTTTACCACACTTAATTCTCCTATGGTGGGTTTTCTATGTATGCTTTGCAGACATACGTATCTTAATATCATGAAGCAGTATTATGGTGCAGTTCACTGATGTGTTACTCCTTATAGAAT
>OY744521.1:38974600-39034600 GCA_963556195.1 Sepiola atlantica | reverse complement strand
TTCAGTCCGTGTCGATAACCACTTAACCACCATCACTTCCCCCCTATTTAGTGAAATAACATGAAACAATTCAAAAAATAATAATTTACGATGACTAAACATCATGATTTTCTAGAGAAAAATTATAAAGCCTGCAATTTATTCTTCCTTTCCTAGTTAATCTCTTGAGATTTTTACATTTAGATTATTTTACTTAATTATTATAATGTAAAACTATTTTGCATTTAGGGCATTCGATCATTAAAATAGTTAAAGTAAGTGCCACATTTACTAGCAAATATATGCGAAAAGGGAAGACCATATTGATGTAGTTCTTCCCGGAAATTTTCAGATTTTTTAATAGTTAAGGAGTTTATTTTCAATCTCTACGGTATCACTGTATTCTTTCACAAAAAAATACAAAAACACACGTATGTCAGTTAAAAAAATGTCTAAGCAATATAATAAACAAAAATGAAGTTATTGAAATAGATTAAAACCAATGTGTATATTATGGAGATGGCAATGAAAGTGAGAGTATTTTGGTTTAATTTAAATATGAATCCCCTTATTTTAATAATCAAACAAACAACAGTTTATTATCCGATCTCAATTAAATGGTGTCTATTTATTAATTAGTAAATGAATGTTTTAATAAAGTATTTATTTTATTAAAAAAAAACTTATATGGGCGCTTAAATTACTTTATACTCGATAGTATAACGACAACATAGTATTTTAATACCCATAGTCGAAACTCCATGACAATATCTACGACATCTGAATTAGCGAATGGAAAAATAGTATATACATGCATTTATTTTTTTACATTTAAATTCTTTTTTAGCTTTATTATCGAAAGCCTTTTTATATTTTTTCATTCGTACTGTCACACTCTTATCTATTTCTAAATGTTGTCACTGATTGTCGACTATGGGTATAA
The DNA here is from genome assembly GCA_963556195.1 of Sepiola atlantica. Lineage (NCBI taxonomy): Eukaryota > Metazoa > Mollusca > Cephalopoda > Sepiida > Sepiolidae > Sepiola > Sepiola atlantica. The sequence continues at coordinate 39,033,678 of OY744521.1, read as the reverse complement.
TTAGAATTATTTCTTCATTGAAATGACGGTAGTTAAGTTATTTAAATGACCAACAATATAGATGCTTTTTAATAAAATAAATACGTGTTATAAACATTCATGTATTAAAAAATAAATACTGAAAATTATATCCTCCCCAGGATAATTCGAAGTCCACCTCTATTTTTCTGATAGCCTAAATAGTAAGTAAATAAATTTACATTTTTGGTAGATCTCTTCCTCAATCAGAGTGATTCATGTTTTGATTAAAAACAAATTACTTCCTCTTTCATGGATCGGTCATAGTATATATTGATATGGCAATAAAACAAATCTTGGTATTTTACCTAAATATTTGCTTGCTATATCGTATACATGTTACGTATTTTGTGAGCAACTCACAATAACAAACAACGTAACTTTGAACTAAACTCAGTGAGAGAGAATACAGCACAATTCTATATTTGTCTTCAGATTTTGGCCACGTTACACGTTGTATATTGGAATCATCTTAGTGAACTTCTTAGAAATGATTCTATAACTTCTATATCTAGAAATTGAATCTAAAAATGAATACGTGATCTACTTTTTTATTATCATGTATATTTTGTGCATCCATGTTTGAAAAAAACGAATAAAGTCGTAAATGACATCAATCATATTATTAATTAAGGGTCTAGTTAAAAGTATATGAAATGTTTTCTATATAATTGTTAAAAAATACAGATTGTTATTCTTTATACACCTAGATATGAGTTTCCCCATTTCGTTATTCTCCTCGCTCATCTCCTCACAGTCATACCATCTGTTTTATCTCATGTGTGTGGGCTATGAAAAACACTAACGCCGTAAACTATAGCAAAAAACAGCTCATTACTAGACTTGCATACATATGCCGACAAACAAACCAAACATTTTCACATACGCTTTATACTTTATTCCAGAGATTACAAACATCGATTTGAACTCAACTTCATTTTTTCTGATAGCCTAAATAGTAAGTGCGTATAACGAATCCATGTATTCTCGAGAGGCGTGCGTGCAGTTCACCCGTAAAACATGCGCACACGAGCATAGACAATTTTTGACTAAATAAGGCAATTCCCCAGGCGGACATGTCCAAGCAAAGAAGACAGAGAGTATGCACACTAGCTTTGTAAAATAATACTAAAACTGTTTTCAAAACGAAACAGTGAAGACAGTAAAATAGATGACACATACGAATGTAAAATAGTTTACATTAATGTAATAATTAATAATTAATAATGAGTGATAATTAATAAGTAAGCGACGATAGTTGATTAACAAAAGAAAAAACAACTGAAACATGGATCTTGAAGCTAATTTGATCAATTCTGACATTTTGGTTTACACTAAATGTAGTATCGCTTCTATTTCAGATAGCCATCACCCGTCTACTTATTTCAGAGGGGATTAAATTGTTCGCTTGACGGACGCCAGTGTAGAGGGAATGCCGATAGGTGTGTACATATTATAGTGTTACTTGTAAGGAATAAGCACCCAGACGATTTCAGTACATATATAGTCAGTACTGAATATTGACGGAGATTCTCAATCAGTTCTTAGTGTTCCCGAGACGAAATTTAAAAGCTGCGAGAAAATGTAAAAAGGCAGACACCACTAAAGCATACGTATGCACACTCAAGTTATGTTATGGTTCAAACATCTTCTGCTTCTTCCCGCTAAAAGAAATGATTTTACACCTATTCTGTACATAAGTGGAAATAATTAACCATAACCATTAATTTAACACTTAAAATATTGTCATCCTGTAGGAAAAAAGTGCAAGTCACTTTTCATTTAACAAATTCTTTGCACAAAACAATTTGTTCGTTGATCTCATGAATGACTCAGGATACTACATCAATACTTGAAGCTGACTCCGTAAGTATTTATTTCTTCTGGAGAGTCCTTTATTCTAAGTATCGTCATTTTCCCAGTGCACATGGAAATTTCGAGTAGCCGGATTCTACATAGTAAAAAAAGACTCTGTATCTCTTGTTGCACCCATGGAGAAGCGACTAAAAAAATGAGGCCATAAAGAAACAAAAAATAAAACAAAAAACGAACAGCGAGGAAGAAATGAAATGTAATATATTTAGAAAAAAAGACGAAATATTGTAATAAGACAACACAGAATACATAGACAAAGACAGAATGTAACTAAAAGACAAAAAGGAAAATACAAATTTCCAAAGAAAAAGAGAACGCATTGTAATCAAGAACATTTCCAAGATATATCAAAGAACACGACGAAATAAAAATGCAAAAGGAAATATGAAAAAAGTCAAACCGAAAACAAAGACACATAAATAAACAAACAATATTCCAAATTCGGAAAGTACAAATAAAACGTAAAATAGAAAGAAAAAGTTATGAATCTCTGGACACGGGCTTATTTTCCAACCACGATAATCCGAACGGCCATTAAAGGATTGTGCCTGCCTCGTCTTTACTCAACAAGAGATTCTTTACCGAATGACAGTGGTCATTTTAAACCTCAACATTTCTTCTCCTCACGACAGCCTCCTTTATACACCCACCTTCCTGCTGTCCACAGCACACACACGGCAACGCCCGTTATTCCATAGCGTATATCGCGTTATACATATACACGCATACATCTATATTATTAGTCTATCTTATTCTTTTAACAGTCTGGACAAGTGGCCGGACTAAATCGGTTCCATTTGACGGCTAAATGACACTGGCACGTTCCGCCGACTGAAGCGAGCGTCAACCCTAATGACAGGCTTTTGCTAAGCGACTTCCAGCTACGAAGCTGTCAATTTGCCGCCATCTTGGATTTGCGTTTAAACACAACAATGACCACCAAATATATAACTGTCTTTTTTTTCTACTTACTCTTTTCCTATTTCTTCATTCGGTTTCTGTTTCCCTTAATTATCTATTGATAAACTGATATTTAGGTTCTTTATATTATTGAAGTATTCTATCCATTTATTTTTCTTCTATCCTGATGGTATGGATATTTCTCTCCATTCGTTTATCTTTCAATCAAGCTATCTCTTTTCTGTCTCATAATATTTCTTAATGTTGAAAAGAAGGGCTGTCTATAACGGGCAATAGATTAAAATTAAGATTTAAAAAATAATATATAATCTTAATCGTGTTTAAGGAAAAGTCTTTACCATTATTTAAAAAATGGCAATGTGCCTATCAGTGGATGAGCTTAGATAACGCTCTTTCAGTATTTTAGAGAGGGTTAAACTTGAAAATATTTATAAAGCAGGAAAAGAAAGCATTGTGTATAGCAGACCTTTTAAAAATATGATTAATTATGTAGTATAATGCTTTTATACTCGTCTGTATAATAATCGAAATCTGGTCAATATTTAAGAATCAAAATGAAAACACAATGTAACACATGTTTTGTTTATTTGTATTTGTATGTTTTTATATTTATATTTCGCTACTACATCGAAAAACCACATTCGTTTTAGCATAACAGCGATAGTTATTTTAGTTTTTCTTAATTTAATATTTCGCGTTATATACACACACTTTCACTACAGCAGTATGTTGCAAAGATAATTACACAGCATTTAGTACTTGTTATCATATATTGAATGGTATTTAGTAAATACAACGTTTTTTAGAACAAAACAAACTATACACCTTTGCAATGTAAACTATTTGATAGCTCTTTTCTTAAGATAAGAAGTGCTTTGACGCTCGAGATTTTTAAAAGTGCACATGTTCATCTTTTCTGACAAGAGACCATGTATAATCTCTCATCATGGCAGTATCCAATCGTCCCTGATATCTTCTTTCCATTGTTGTGATGTCCTGATACTATCACTCGTCATGTTCTTCATAGGAATCACTCAAGTTTTCGGGGATGAAATCTAGATGAAAATGCAAAAAATGAACCTTTAAGGACATACGACAACCCACTTTCCTGAAGTTGTCAACAAGTTTTGATACCAGTTAGTGAAATTAGAATCCTTGTGATTTCCTAAGAATCCAGAAACTACATCACAAAATGCGCACCAAGCTTTTCTTTCAACTTTTGTCATCGCTCTTTCCAGTTTCCTCAACTTCAACATTGCATTTACTTGGCGTTCAACAAATATACCACCTTTGATCTTAGTCTATAATAGCTTTCGAAACATGAGACGCATTTCTTAAGAAGCTTCTCCTCCAAAATCTTAGGCATTCGCAATTTTTTTTACCAATCTTAGTTTAATATGAAGTGGGATAATAAGGACTCTTGGAATCTACTAGCGGCTGTCTGAACACATTGTTCAATCCTGGATGCAGTTCCACTCGTGGGGTCAATGAACTTTCTTGTAATGATCATCATCAGCTCTGCTGTCCCATAAGCAAAGGAAACATGAGTAATGGGTGTATCCCCGTTGTAAGCCTAGCAAGAAAAAAAGTATCTTGAAATCACCACAAATATCCCAATTGGATTCAGAATAATTTATTTTGTTGTTTTACATTGTTATAGTTTTCTTTCTTCTCCACGGAGTGTGCAAGAATCAAAGATGGGTACCTATTTCCATTGTGGAGCAATACTGCTTTGAGACTTCGTGTTGAGCTATCTATGAACAGTCGCCATTCTGCTGGATCATGTGTGAGTCCAAGAGCAGTAAAAAAAAAACAGTAACATAATGACAATAATACAGATTATCACTAATGTCATAGTAAATTTCAAATTCTTCATGTCATTTTCGGTACATAGATGTCGTGTAGTTTTCCCCAACTAGATGCCATCCCTTCAGTCTTGATGTAAGAAGTTCAGCTCCTGAATTAGTGAGACCAAAATCTCTGATTAAATATTCTAGCTTACTTTGATTTAGAAAGTTAATGCATTGTAAATAATTAATATTCAAGTTTGTTAAAAGTAAACATGTTGGAGAGTATGATGAGAAGTAAACTTACATTTTCTACTGGTTGTGGTACTGGCATGCTGTCATTATGTGGGACATGTGCTCTACATTATGGTATGTCTGGATACTGAAGAGCTTGTCTTCATTAAACTTTTCTGTACTTTGTCACATCAATTATACAAACGTAACAGTCATAGTGATGGTTTTCGGTTCTCTCCATACTATGGAAATACCCAAAGGCATTGTTCTTCCTGTACTTCTTAGCCATCCTTCTAGAGTAGATCGACAGCTTCCACATATCACACGATGGGCCCATGAGTTGTCATGGTCACCCATGAGAATTCCGAAATAGAGTCTGTATGCTGTCCACAATTTGGTCCCTTTCACGATCTTATGTAATACCTGTTTTTTTCCAATATAATAACCACACACATAGCAAAATGTGTCTGGAGAATTTTTACATCCTCAAGTAACAATTCTTAATGTGAAAATAACTTATTAATTGATCTGAAAGAGAAAATTCGATCTACATTTAGTAGCGGAACATATAGCAATTTATAATATATGATGACATTGCAAAGCGATGTATTTCTATAACGGTCGATGATACAGATACAATCATAACATTTTTGGAATCACCAGAGGAAATTTATTAACAAACAGTAAAAAAAAAATTCAATAAACAACACTTTTTGTAAGAAATTGTTAGGTTGTGTAATGTATGCCGAGTTTGAAGCAGAGAGTGATAGAAATTTAGTTTGGATTTGTTTTTATATTTGATGTTCGTTATATATATATATATATATATATATATATATATATATATATATATATATATATATATATATATATATAATCCAGGTAAAACGACTTTCGGAAAAATATCACAATCATTAAAACCGGTATATATATATATATATATATATATATATATATATATATATATATATATATATATATATATATATATATATATATATATATACGTGTGTGTGTGTGTGTGTGTGTGTATTAGGATAATTAATAATGAAAATGAAAGGTGTACAATAGCAATATTTATTAAATCATCAGAAGTTCAAAACCAAGAGGGGATCTCATTATCATACATCCATGGATTTTACAAATAAACTTATTTTCATCAGAGGATAAATATTTGTAATGTAAGTATGACCGGTTACATTACACTTTTAAAATGAATACACACACATACACACACACACATATATATATATATATATATATATATATATATATATATATATAACACATTTTTCTGGCCGAGGTTACAGATTTAGTTGGCTTATTACTCGTGTATGTACTTGTAGATAGATTCAAAATATCCTGGGAAATGTATACAGAAATGATGCCCTTTTTTATCTTCAGGCGAAGATTATAAAGATGCGACAAAACCATTGAGCAATTACGTACATTTTGTTTAATTCGGCTTTTTCGTAACCATCGACCCAGAGCAAAATCATATAATTTCCTTGACGTTACTATCAAACTAAATGCTGGATCTTATCGCCCCTACCACAGACCCAACCTAAATCGATTGTATGTGTATATTCTTCTAAAACTATAATTACTGCTAATAATGATAACATTGAATTTTCTCAATCAACGAGCATCACATTTGTCCCTAGTAATAATTGCAATTGTCGATAAACCCAGATTTCCCACCTAATAATAATTGCATGCTCAAAAATGTGGTCTATGCATGTACTGTAACTCAATTGTCCCCGCAGACAATTGATCTTAATCATACCATTGGATCTCTAGTACTTCAACCGGAAGCTTTTTTAAAATCAGGAGACTTGCACCAACATAATTTCCATAACATCCCAGCACATGATTATAATTGTCTAATACCACCCTCTAACCTATACCCTATCATATTACCTCGTAATAGACCCATTAATAGGAAAAACATACTCACTGAAAGAATAACTAATCCGAATATATTTACGTACATAGGCTCGTTATTCCAACCAAAATAGAACCGCATCTCACTCCACATTTATTCGTTCAAGAATAATACAATAAATAATAATATTTCTCTAACTTATCTAATTTAAAAAAATTAAGTAAAAAATATCCCATACTCTCTATATTAGTCTATTCTAAAAAAATAAAATTCTTACGCTCCAGTTGCCATTTATATACTTCGGAGGCAGTAATGATAGTCACTCCTTCGAGGAAGTATCATATTGTTGATATATATATAATTTTTCATTCAAACAGACACCGGACCACCACCCAATTCTTAAATAAATCCAATTTGATAATATGTGTCTTGAATAATATATACTCCTTGCGGGGTTTTCCCTCGGATAATTATGTTAATTTAATACTAACCTTAACTTACTTATCTCCTCATACCCCTCATTTGGATTTTAATTATGGATGTTATTTTTTTGTTTTTAGTCTATGATTTTAATTGTACATTTTCTAATTTTAGTTTAACATTTGAATTGAGACTTTGATTTTTATCTTAAATTGTTAATTAACGATCTATATTTTCTCTTTCATTTTCTTGATATGTTATACTTTATTATATATATATATATATATATATATATATATACTGTAACTGAGAGATACATATATATATATATATATATATATATATATATATATATATATATATATACATGTTACATGGTAAACAGCTGATGATCCCCGTGTTAATATTAGATTCTTACGTTAAGCTCTCCTGTTTGTGTTTCACTGATAGATACTTAATCCCCCTTTTTATTTCATTTACTTCCTATTATATTTTTTATTTATTTATAAATTTTCCAACGAATGTCAAGTCTGCACTATTTTGGTTTTAGTTAGTTTCTCTGGGAATTCAAACTGCATGTTCCTTTCTTTTTTTTGTCTTTTTGTTTAAAATAACTCAAAGCTTATTTAGACTATATATTGGGTATTTAGATCTGTATGGCTAGGTTTCCTTCCTCTTATCTAATTGCCTTTCTGGTACCTAAGGTACTTAAGCTTTTTTTTAAAATGCAACTTTAATTCCTATATAATTTAATTTCAAGCTACCATATCGCAGAATGGTTCTTTGAATGTAGTGTTTAGATAGTATTATTATTATTATTATTATTATTATTATTATTATTATTATTATTATTATTATTATTATTATTATTATTATGACTAGTATTATTATTGTTATAATGAATTTTATTTGATATGCAAATTACCATATCACACGGTAGTCTTAAGGGTAGTATATTATTATTATTATTATTATTATTATTATTATTATTATTATTATTATTATTATTTGATTATTATTATTATTTATTTATTTATGTATATATAAGTGAGATTTTAAGCTGAATTATTTCGACACTTGATTATTTGGGAAATGGTAGTTTGATCAGTACCATTGGAGAGCCATGCATATTATAACTGTCCTGTTTTTAAATCTCCGAAACAATTACATGGTAAACAGCTGATGATCCCCGTGTTAATATTAGATGCTTACATTAAGCTCTCCTGTTTTTGTTTCACTGTGAGATACTTAATCCTCCTTTTTATTTTATTTACTTACTATTATATTTTTTTATTTATTTATAAATTTTCCAACGAATGTCAAGTCTGCACTATGTTGGATTTAGTAAGTTTCTCTGGAATTCAAACTGCATTTTCCTTTTTTTTGTTTGTCTTTTTGTTTAAAATAACTCAAAGTAACTTTAGACTATATATATATATATATATATATATATATATATATATATATATATATATATATATATATATATATATATATAAAGTAGTATAAGTGTCGTTTAAATGAAGGAAGACAAATAAATATTGATGAAGCTTCCTGCGTGAATCGAGAATTTGAATTTTAAATGAATATGTTTATTTAAAAAAAACTATCTGCATTTTACTGGTTCTAAAAACCGTTTCAAATTACAAAATTTAAATGCAGTGGAACTCTTTACTAATACTTATATCATGCGACCAGAGCACACACCACTTGGACATTATTACACAACGAGCTTCGTTAACAACTGAGGCACAGGATCAAGCGACACCATGCCGTTTAAAAAAAGGAAGAAAATATATTGTCTATTATCCTGATGAAGAGTCCTGTGTGAATCGAAACATTTAACTTTAAATAAATAATATGTTTATTTCAAAAAAAAGTATCTTCATTTTACTGGTTTGAAAAACCGTTTCAAATTACAAAATTTAAATGCATTCTATACAGTGGAAACATTTTACTAATATTTTTAAAATAATTTATTTCCCTTTACTCTTGTCACTTTGTCAATAGTACAATGACTACTTTGAAGTATTCATTTTTTCCTCTCCCCACTCTCATTTTAAATCACTCCCTGTCTTTTTAATTAAAATTACATCACTTCCTAACAGTTGATTCCGCACAGCTCGCTTTTCTCAATCAGCATAACGCTGGACGTTTACTCAGTATATATCTTGCTTCCGCTAAGATTGACACCTTCTAACCCATTCTCTCCCCTCCCATACCCTTTCGTTTCTCTTTACCCAATCTATTTTCTACTCCCTTTCTTTACACCCTCGTGACCTTTTTCCCCTATATTTACTTCTTTCTAACCTTCTATCAAATACTTTCTTTTGTCATATTTTTAAAATGCAAATATATTAATATGTTTGTCAACATTTCTTGCTGTCATCCATCTTTTCTTTTTCCTTCTCTTTTCTGCTTTTCTCTCTTCCAATTATTCATTTTCAATTTTTTAAATGATTATTTGTTACTCATTTTGCCTTAGCTATAGGACTGTTGACTCCAATATTTAAAATCTTTATTTTGAACTCTGTTGAACTTTGCTACTATGCCTTGAAGCTGAAATCGGCAATGACTATAGTATTATAAATCTGGATTCGACCTATAACTTTCATTCTTCATCTTTCGAAAACAGACTATACAAAATGCTCCGAGTGCTATGGAATACTAAGCCTTTTATTTACCACATTGTTACATATGAGTATTTTGAGTATTACTTTTTCTATTTTCTTTACCATAACAACATTTTTATTGGATTTGATTCCCTTAATTGAGTATCTTTTTATGCTAAAAAAGGTTTTATATATCTATATATGCATTAATTTTCAATGTTTGATGTTACCGCTAATATTATCGATGTGTACCCTATGATGAAAAACATTTTTTTTTAATCCATGGATTAAGGATAATGAGATACCTCAATGTTTTTAAACGTCTGATGATTTAATAAATATCGTAATTGTACAACTTTATTTTTATCATCTATTTTCATCATTCATTGCTCTATCCAGTATATATAGCTTTCTACTATCACGATAGATTATTATTTAAAGATACATCAGCTATCTTTAAATTTTTATTCAGTTTTATATATATATATATATATATATATATATATATATATATATATATATATATATATATGAATGAGAATAATGTTGTCATTTGCTTGAAACATTGTGCGTTATATGAAATAAGTCTTGTTAGAAGGCTAAAACAATGCGTTTCTTATGTAACACCGTCGGTACGTGAAATGGTAAACAATCAATAGTGACAATATTGGGGAATCAACAATTTTCAAATAATGTTATTATATTTACCAGTGTTAAGTTCGGACTATGATGGTAGGGTGGTGTGCTTTCCTTTTTTAAAAACTTTTTTAATTTAAATATGCGGGAGAATCCCCCATCTTCAGAAATTATATTCACTCGTTGACGTTTAACTAATTATATCTACCATAAATAAAAATATAAACAAATTATGGCGAGATTTATAGCGCGTTAAACTATTTCAACTACAAACCAAATGCGTGGCTGAGTGGTAGAACATCGGAGAGAATTCACTGGGGTCCCAATCTTTGATTACGCTGATCAGTTGTAGTTGACTATGAACGTGTCTCTGGATAACAAATATATATATATATATATATATATATATATATATATATATATATATATAGAGAGAGAGAGAGAGAGAGAGAGAGAGAGAGAGAGTGAGAGAAAGAGAGAGAGACAGGAGTCGTAGTAAAAGTAGCAAAAATAACACACTTTTCTAATTTTGTTAGCACTGTGAAACATTCAACACCCAAAGGGTGCTACATGCCAAATGTGATTAATTTCTAACCAATAGTTTAAACACATGTATGTGCTTATTAGTATAATTAATAATGTTAGTATTATTACTATAAGTGGTTGGAGTTCATAGTGCTCACTTCTGAGGCTTATGTTGGTATTCAGTCAACGGTTAATCAACGCAAACCACAGTAGTAAAAATGGAAACAGAGACGGAAGCCATACTTGTTTGAGTTCAGTAGCTTTGCTCACGTAACGATTAAAGAAGCAAATATTACGTATACACTTTGGCTAATCAACGTACGAATTGACGAAGCAAGGAAATACAATTACACTGACTATTCTATGAGTGTCTTCCAATACTAGACTTTTATATATGCCCCCCCCCAAAAAAAAAGTGTTGTCTTCAGCTTGACACAATAGATAGACATTAATATTTAGTGTGCCATCACATTAGTATCTATCCAGCTCTTCAATTCATAGACTAATACGTAGGAATAAAGCATAACTGTAAGACTCATAAGTATAAGAATGAATTTAAATTACCTAGTTCATTGCTATTAAATGTAAAACTAATGCCAAATAATTCTATATTTGAATTATTATTTCGTATAATGTAATAGTTTTTTTTCTAATATAGGGTCTTTTGTAGAATAACCCTGTCACAAATGGACAAATAACAGTTGTCAAAAAATATTTTCTCAAGTCATACACATTGCTCGTATACGACTTCAATCAGCGTTTGTGATGTCTATTCAGACATGCGTAGGGTTAAGTTAGGGTTTACTTAGAGGTATCGTACGGTTAGGGTTAGGATTAGGCTGTATACGATGTAGAATAAAAACGATTTTTGGACGAATTGTGAAATGGTTGATAGGTATCTGTGTGAGTGTTCGGATATGCTAAAGTAAAATAGAAGCGTTATTTGTATGCAAATACTCAATGACATAATGACATCCTTACTCTTAAGTAATAAATTGTTTTCTCCTACAAGACGTGTTTATTGTTGCTTTTTAATTGTGGCCTGGTATTTGTGGATGTCTCTTCTACTAAATATGCCTAATATGCTCAATAGAATACGAAGAGTAAAACCTAGAGAAGAAATACGAGTGGTTATTATAGAAGAGTGTGAATGCAATACGTGATAAACCCAATTTCTTGACATTAAGACATTTGACATTACAAAAACGAATATTTAAAACTTAATATTAGACCGTAAAATCTTATTTCAATTAAAAGCACAAATATTTGTAAACTATAATATGATTTAAAGAAAATGATTGCAGGTTTATCAAATGCAAGTACATTTTATAGCGGGAATTTTACAATTGTGAAAATGGCGTTCATCGCGGTTTGCATTCGTACTAACATGGACCTTTAGAACCATTTTAAGATTGTATTAAGTCAATGTTGTTTTTGTTGACTTATTTTGTATTTAAATATTATACTAGATTGTTTATAAATATATATATATATATATATATATATATATATATATATATATATATATATAAGTGAATACATGCGAAAGTTTTTTCCATCTATTTTAACTATACTAACATCAAAACAAGTCGTGCTTATTTAATTCTATGATACAACGTAAACATGTTAAATATTGTATATATAAGAAACTGAAACTACCTTCAATACATGTAGTTCTTCTCAATTTGCATGTTTTTTTAAATAAAGATCTTCTACCAAATAAAAATGATGTAATGCACAGTTGTAATTTTGCATTGCCATATTTCTCATATATACGAAATATTTTCGTTGATAGTAAAACGTCTACAGTTATTGGGATGGCCAGAACAGATGTTGAGAACACATACTACACTCTGATCTAAGCCAAAAGGTCAAGTAACCAGAAAACTAATGACTTTTATTACTAGGCATGTTGAATTAATAGAAAATAAATTGATTTTTATAAATTATTGTTAAATTTTTAAATGGAATGGGTAATGTAGTATCGGTTCTGTTGTCATCAGACGGTCTTCCAGGGAAATACCTCATTTGTTAAATGCTGGGGTAATCCTCCTAAGTATTAAATTCTCCTTGGGGAAGAGGTAATGTAGTATCGGTACTGGTTCTATTAGACTATCGTCCAAAAAACTACTATCTTTTTTAAGGGGGAAGGGTAGTGAAATAGCTGTTCTCTTTTCAATTATACGATACTCACATTTCCTAATATTTTTATGGAGGCGATACTTCTATCTATTACCTTCTATTTTGGAAAAGCAGTAGAGTCTAACTTCGTTCCTTATGATACCATGTTTCCATGATTTAATTCTGCCTTTGTTATGTAGGGGGCATCAGTGTTCTATCTGTTGTTCTCATGATATAATCCCCCCCCGGGATTTAATCCTCGTTTTTGTGAGGGGTGACATTTATCATGATACCATCCTCTCAGTCAGTATTTCCTCCTTTGAGGATCAGTGTAGAATATGTTCGGTCACCATGATATCATCCTCCCAGTCTAGCAATATATGCGACCGTAGGGAGCATATATTTGCATGTATATATATATATATATATATATATATATATATATATATATCAGCATGCATTCTATTGTATTTGATATCTTGTCAGCGTGTGGTAGTTGGGTTAGTATGCATATACATACATTAGAACCAAGCTAAGTATTTTGAGGTTGGCGTATTCACTCTGCGGTAAAAATCATACTGTACATATAGTGACAGTAGAGAAACGGTTCTACATTTTAATGCCTGGTAGACACTGTCCGTCGATCATGCATCAATGGGAACATTCCTTTGAACTGTGCGTGTGTATGAGTTACTCTCTTTTTTTTTCATTTTTAGGCTGGAGCATCCATTCTTTCTTTTAACGGATGCAACGAGATAAATGTGGCCTTTCCTGACAACATAATTTGCAAGTGTGAGATAAAACTCCGCCGATTACATTTCTTTGGAAATGGTTTCCAGTAGAGAGCAAAGAGGGTTTGTTGGGCGGATTGCTGGCATTTTAGGGAGCTTAATAAGAAGGTAGTTGCTACTTTTCGAATCACAAATCCTAGCAAACCACAAATACATTTTGATCTGATCTGAAGAAATAAAGAAAAACAAACACAATAATAATTAACCGGAGCACTATACTTTAATACAACACTTAAATTATTATTATTATTATTATTATTATTATTATTATTATTATTATTATTATTATTATTATTATTATTATTATTATTATTATTATTATTATTATTATTATTATTATTATTATTACCTGTGTGAGAACTCCTAGATTATAATAATAATAATAATAATAATAATAATTTATTATTATTATTATTATTATTATTATTATTATTATTATTATTATTATTATTATTATTATTATTATTATTATTATCTAGGAGTTCTCACACAGGTCATCAGTGATTGATCACCGATAACCGGTGGTATTCCCTGGAATCTGAGTTACAATAATTCTCCCCAGATTTCCAGTATTCTCCACCTCTTTTCGATAGCCACCGCAAATAAACTTCCTGTATCACAACAACCGTTTACCATGCATTTCTCGCTGGGAAGGACCATTAGTCTTCTCTGGGATTTGGGTTGCAGTAAGCCTCCCCAAGGTCCCAGTAGTCTCTGCACTTCCAGTGGAGGTCTGGTTTGTACTGTCTCTCCTCGGTTTTGTCATCCTCCTTGACCCTATGCAACTATTTTGTGTGGTGTCAGCCTAGGCTGGTTCAATTTTTATTAAAAAAAATAATTTTAATTTAAAATTACACTTTTTTTTATTATTTACTTATTTATTTATTTATTATTATTATTATTATTATTATTATTATTATTATTATTATTATTATTATTATTATTATTATTATTATTGTTGTTGTTGTTGTTTTTGTTATTATTGTTAGTATTGTTAGTAGTGTTATTACTCTCGTTATTGCTATCGGTATTATTATTAGGAGGAGGAGGACTAGGGGCGGATAAAATGGGGGAGAAGGAGACGAAATCACGCACAGATCATTCCCGGTCGTGTCTCAGTCGAAATACTGTTTTTCCCCCTCGAGTCTGCGTGAAAATAAGTCTCCGCGGGTTTCCAATACTCTCCGCTTTTTTCGATCATTATTGTAACTACTTTGGGTTCAACCAACAGCTGTTTAACATTATTTTTCTGGTAACAGCCAATTACTTTCTTTAAGAGTTGAGCGACAATTAGCCTTTTCAGGATTTTAGTAATTTCTGTGCCATTCCATTCGAGTGCTGGAGGGTGTCCTCACACTCCTTTCTATTTCTATTGTCTCATACCCTCCACGCCATTTTGGTAGTACCACTCGATCGTAGTTCTGCCATAATTTTTACTACCATTTTTATAAATTCCATTATGGTCATCATTATAAATACAATTATGGTATTTATAATTATATCATTTTATTAATTGCTCAATAACATTATGCAATTATTAGTGATATAGACAACACTTTTGTACAATTACCAGAGGTTTGCTGACACTTCCTCATCAATGATTGCTCACAAGTCGTATCCCCTTAAATCTTGATGATAACACATCCCCCCAGATGTCTACAACTCACCGCCTCTTAGTAAAAACGGTGTATATTCAATGTTTTTTCACCGCAACAGGCGTTACCGTCTTTCTACTCTGGGGTTTGAGTGGCAATAAGCTCTCTCACCAAGATGCAGCACTCTCCGTACCTTTTAAATAAAGGTCTGGTTGGTACTTGTGTATTCCACCACCCTTGACCATTCATAGCAATCATGTGTGGTATTATTCGAGGCTAATACCATAACATGGGTGTGCGTGTATGGGCGGGTGTAAGATTCAAACATTCCTGGCACTCTGCGTTCCCTTTGAAACGTCTAATATAATTTCTAGTTCCATTTATATTTGAACTTCGTGTAGCTTATTGGTGTTCGTTCGTAATGTGCGTTGGTTTCTGCATTCGATTTCAGATGTTTTCATCATTGCAAGCGCTGCATGGTTACAATTTAGTCTTTGATTCCAATTTCAAATTGCCATTTTCCAGGTTGTGCTGAACTGTTACTAATGCACCTACACTTATTTGTATTACAATAATTTTCTGTTAAATTCGATGTATTTGCTTAGATGTTTTGCCTTCTTTATCTTTAAAATGTTTACTGTTGGGACGACGAAATCTACGATTGGACAAGTTTTATCCTTCTTCTTTAGTATTTTCATATTCGACATCATTGGTTTAATGCTTTTGTCCGCTTGCACTATCATATTCCAGAGAATAGTATGGCTTTCATATCCCAATACTGTATCGCATATTAGTCATATTTTTTTGCAAGTACAAAGTACAGATGTTAGCATTGTTCCCATGTGTACGCCTGCGCATGTCATCATGTCTGTTATTTTCTCAACGGTGTATTGCAAATAGAGTCAGCATTTCCTGTTTTCCTGGATTTTGTATATCTTGGTTGTTATATAGTGTGTCGGTATAAGAATGATTTGTACAGATGTAAGTAACAATTTTGCTTCTCTGCTAAAGTGTTATTTTCGTATTCATGTCAAAATGTCGTGTGCGGGCCTTCCTCGGTAAGTCTTATTAATCGTCCAGCTAGCTTCTTCCTCTCCCATTTTGCTTTCTCGATTTTTGTTTCCAATGTCGCTACTCATTGTATATTTCATTTTGGCGTTTTCTTTTATAGAGGTATTCTATATTTTTGCACACATTTTTCTATTTCTCCAATCGCCCTTTGAAGCACTTGTCTATACTTACCTTGTCTCTTTTTTACATATAGTCGGATGTATCTCGTTGTGCGTATTTATTAGTCATCAAGTTATTTTTTGTTCCAGACGATTGAGTTCTTCTTTTGTCTAGCCTATGAAGACTCCAGAGTATCTGTCAAAAGAATACTGTTCAGGTAGGAATTATTTTTATTGTTTAAATTATATAATTAGTGTTGAGGTAATATTCTTGTTTTCATCACGTACTTTTTTTCGACAGTCTTCTACATTCCTGGTGAGTTGATAGCATCCACTTTCAGAGCTTCCAAATATTTTAAGATACTCTGTTCACCAAGTGTCCTCAGCGCCTTTCAGTTAGCCACTCTTATGATTACCCGCGTTTTAAATGTCCTCGTTAACATGTGTTTTTATCTGTGTGTTTCTATTATTTTCTTCTCGCGTATAGTGTTTAGTAGCATAAATGCGATGATAGAATTCGTAATGGTAAAAAGGCGGCTTGGAAAATGTCTCTCTGTATTTTCATCGCTCTCATTTGCTCTCCTCTAGATGTCAGTTGTTGTATGCTATTTTGTTTTTTGTTTTCTCTTTACAGTTGATACTTTTAAGATATTTAGTACACCATTAAGCAGTTAATTATCCACGTGTCCAGTATTGAATTGTAGGTTTTCTTATAGCCGATCAATACCATGCCTATATTATATATTTTTCTATGCTTTCTCCCGCCGAGATTATTTGGTCGATGATAGTACGTCATGCGTTTCTATTGTTGTTTTTCGACATCTATTATGTTACCCGTTGAGTATTCAACAGTTGTTAAGGGATGCATACCCATTCACTTAATTGCGCAGTTAAAAATGTCCACGTGTTTAGTCGACAGCATATCGCTCTGTTGTTGCCTGTGTTCGTTTCCTTGTTATTATTAGTCGTAGTAACAGTCGTCAAAATTTTATTTTGTATAAACATCACATGCTATATCGGACATTCCAATTGACCGTCATGTTGAATTTAGTGCAATTCTTATTGTTTTGTTTTAGTGTTTTACTATTTCGCTACCAACTTATCAAGACGGCGATAGACTTGAGAATAAGAATAAATTAGACGGGAGCGATTGCTAGCTTAAAGTATGCAAACACTACTGACTTTTATTGCTGATGGAGCTATTTCTGATAATCATTTGATGTTATTGGATTTAAAGAATTGTACCAGATTTTTGTTTGATTTTCTTTGCTATTTTGTTTTGTAGTATTCTCTACAAAGTCGGAGAAGAAAAAAAATTCTTCTGGTTTAATTATTTTTGACAAAGGGATGTCTTTTCCCGAAATATCAAATAGTGATTTTTAATCACCCGGATATCACACGAACAGCTAAAAACACTCTTGCTGTTATGTAAGATTTTAGAAAAAAGGAAAAATAAATAGCAAGTCATATTTCATATTCGATTTATTGTTATTGTTTTTGTTCCTTACAACTTGCATCTTACCCGGAACTTGCATTGCCCACAGCCTTTCAAAAACTTACTACTACTATACCCAGCAATGCTTCAAGGAAACTACCATTCTCTACTATATATATATATATATATATACATATATATATATATATATATATATATATATATATATATATATATATATGTATATATATGTAAATATATATATGTATATATATATGTATATATATATATATATATATATATGTATATACATATATGTATATATATATGTATATATATATGTATATATATATGTATACATATATATATGTATATATATATAGATATATATGTATATGTATATATATGTATACATGTATATATATGTATACATGTATATACATATATATATACATATATATATATGTATATATATATATATATATATATATATATATAAATG
Source organism: Sepiola atlantica (assembly GCA_963556195.1). Taxonomy (NCBI): domain Eukaryota; kingdom Metazoa; phylum Mollusca; class Cephalopoda; order Sepiida; family Sepiolidae; genus Sepiola; species Sepiola atlantica. The sequence continues at coordinate 39,015,152 of OY744521.1, read as the reverse complement.
TATATACAGGGTGGCGCAAAAGTCACGCATTAGTTTCAATCTGTAACAACTTTCATATTCAATCAAATTTTCTCCTTATTTTTCAGAATATTACAGATATAAACATTGATAATTCATCATGGAAAAATATAGCACTGACCAACGAACCAGAATTATTGAACCTTACTTCAGAAACCATCGTTCAATAACCTCAACCCAAAGAGCCTATCGTCGGCATTATAATGTCAGACAATCTCCCAGTCAGACCACAATTGATCGTCTTGTTGCCCGATTTCGGCAGCAGGGTTCAGTCAGTTATCTTCAACGATCTGGCAGACCACGTCTAGTACGGACAGCGGAAATGTAGCACTCGTTAAGGATAGCATTGATGAAAATCCAGACACCTTAACTCGAAGACGAACCACTCAGATTGGGATGTCCAGAAGGTAACTTCAAAGAATTTTGTGTGAATTGCATCTATTTCCATACACAATTCAATTGGTACAGGCATTACAACCCACAGATTTGCAATCACGCGTAGCTTATGCTGTTCACATTCAGCAATTAGCCAGAGAAAAAATGAGTTCATCCATAAGCTGATAATGAGCGACGAAGCCCATTTTCATCTGAACGGGTTCGTAAATAAGCAAAACTGCAGAATATGGGCCATTGAAAATACAAGAACAGTTCATCACCCTGAATTACATCCACTAAAATGTACCGTATGGTGTGGTGTTACCTCGGAAAGAGTGATCGGTCCATATTTCTTTGAAGACGAAGAAGGTGTCGCGGTGACGATAACTGCACAGCGATATCAACAAATGATTGAAATTTTTTTAAGGCCAGCTGCTCAGGACAACCCAGAAATGTCGTTCCAACAAGATGGAGCTACTGCCCACACTGCCCGACAAAGTATTGCGCTCTTAAAGGGATTGTTTGGCGAGCGCTTAATTAGCAGATTTTCTGATTTTAACTGACCTTCACGTTCACCGGATTTAACAGCCCCTGACCTTTTCCTTTGTGGTAATCTTAAGGAAAGGGTATATGTGAACAACCATACAACGATTCAAGAGCTTAAAAACAATATCATACATGAAATCCAAGAACTAGAGCCAGTTATTCTAAGGACTGTAATGGAAAATGCCCTAACTAGGGCCCGTCTTTGTGAGGCCGAAGATTGTGCCCATTTAAAGGATATTATTTTTAAAACCTACTGCAACAACATTACCGAGTAAATGTATTATTTATCAGAAAAGCCTAGTGAATTACTTGAAATGTTGTAGTTTCTATCACCTAAACAAACCAATGCGCGACTTTTGCACAACCCTGTATATATGCATACGAATATATATATATATATATATATATATATATATATATATATATGAATATATATATATGTATATATATGCATACATATATATATGTACATATATATATGTATACATATATATATATGTATGTATATATATATATATATATATATATATATATATATATATATATATATATATATGTACACACATATATATATACATATATATATATATATATATATATATATATATATATATATATATATAGAGAGAGAGAGAGAGAGAGAGAGAGAGAGTATAGTGTCTACATTAGCTTTAGGTTCAGATAGATATTTGTCGTTTTTCGACATCTATTATGCTACCCGTTGAGTATTCAACAGTTGTTAAGGGATGCATACTCATTCACTTAATTGCGCAGTTAAAAATGTCCACGTGTTTAGTCGACAGCATATCGCTCCGTTGTTGCCTGGGTCTGTTATTTCTCGCTTCCGTATTAATGTGGTTCGTCTCCTTGTTATTATTAGTCGTAGTAACAGTCGTCAAAATTTTATTTTGTATAAACATCACATGCTATATCGGACATTCCAATTGACCGTCATGTTGAATTTAGTGCAATTCTTATTGTTTTGTTTTAGTGTTTTACTATTTCGCTACCAACTTATCAAGACGGCGATAGACTTGAGAATAAGAATAAATTAGACGGGAGCGATTGCTAGCTTAAAGTATGCAAACACTACTGACTTTTATTGCTGATGGAGCTATTTCTGATAATCATTTGATGTTATTGGATTTAAAGAATTGTACCAGATTTTTGTTTGATTTTCTTTGCCATTTTGTTTTGTAGTATTCTCTACAAAGTCGGAGAAGAAAAAAAATTCTTCTGGTTTAATTATTTTTGACAAAGGGATGTCTTTTCCCGAAATATAAAATAGTGATTTTTAATCACCCGGATATCACACGAACAGCTAAAAACACTCTTGCTGTTATGTAAGATTTTAGAAAAAAGGAAAAATAAATAGTAAGTCATATTTCATATTCGATTTATTGTTATTGTTTTTGTTCCTTACAACTTGCATCTTACCCGGAACTTGCATTGCCCACAGCCTTTCAAAAACTTACTACTACTATACCCAGCAATGCTTCAAGGAAACTACCATTCTCTACTATATATATATATATATACATATATGTATATATATATATATCTATATATATATGTATATATATGTAAATATATATATGTAATTATATATGTATATATATATATATATATATATATATATGTATATACATATATGTATATATATATATGTATATATATATGTATATATATGTATACATATATATATGTATATATATATAGATATATATGTATATGTATATATATGTATACATGTATATATATGTATACATGTATATACATATATATATATATATACATATATATATATGTATATATATATATATATATATATATATATATATAAATGTATATACAGGGTGGCGCAAAAGTCACGCATTAGTTTCAATCTGTAACAACTTTCATATTCAATCAAATTTTCTCCTTATTTTTCAGAATATTACAGATATAAACATTGATAATTCATCATGGAAAAATATAGAATTGACCAACGAACCAGAATTATTGAACCTTACTTCAGAAACCATCGTTCAATAACCTCAACCCAAAGAGCCTATCGTCGGCATTATAATGTCAGACAATCTCCCAGTCAGACCACAATTGATCGTCTTGTGGCCCGATTTCGGCAGCAGGGTTCAGTCAGTTATCTTCAACGATGTGGCAGACCACGTTCAGTACGGACAGCGGAAATGTAGCACTCGTTGAGGATAGCATTGATGAAAATCCAGACACCTTAACTCGAAGACGAACCACTCAGATTGGGATGTCCAGAAGGTAACTTCAAAGAATTTTGTGTGAATTGCATCTATTTGCATACACAATTCAATTGGTACAGGCATTACAACCCACAGATTTGCAATCACGCGTAGCTTATGCTGTTCACATTCAGCAATTAGCCAGAGAAAAAATGAGTTCATCCATAAGCTGATAATGAGCGACGAAGCCCATTTTCATCTGAACGGGTTCGTAAATAAGCAAAACTGCAGAATATGGGCCATTGAAAATACAAGAACAGTTCATCACCCTGAATTACATCCACTAAAATGTACCGTATGGTGTGGTGTTACCTCGGAAAGAGTGATCGGTCCATATTTCTTTGAAGACGAAGAAGGTGTCGCGGTGACGATAACTGCACAGCGATATCAACAAATGATTGAAATTTTTTTAAGGCCAGCTGCTCAGGACAACCCAGAAATGTCGTTCCAACAAGATGGAGCTACTGCCCACACTGCCCGACAAAGTATTGCGCTCTTAAAGGGATTGTTTGGCGAGCGCTTAATTAGCAGATTTTCTGATTTTAACTGACCTTCACGTTCACCGGATTTAACAGCCCCTGACCTTTTCCTTTGTGGTAATCTTAAGGAAAGGGTATATGTGAACAACCATACAACGATTCAAGAGCTTAAAAACAATATCATACATGAAATCCAAGAACTAGAGCCAGTTATTCTAAGGACTGTAATGGAAAATGCCCTAACTAGGGCCCGTCTTTGTGAGGCCGAAGATTGTGCCCATTTAAAGGATATTATTTTAAAAACCTACTGCAACAACATTACCGAGTAAATGTATTATTTATCAGAAAAGCCTAGTGAATTACTTGAAATGTTGTAGTTTCTATCACCTAAACAAACCAATGCGCGACTTTTGCACAACCCTGTATATATGCATACGAATATATATATATATATATACATATATATGAATATATATATATGTATATATATGCATACATATATATATGTACATATATATATGTATACATATATATATATGTATGTATATATATATATATATATATATATGTACATACATATATATATACATATATATATATATATATATATATATATATATATATATATATATAGAGAGAGAGAGAGAGAGAGAGAGAGAGAGTATAGTGTCTACATTAGCTTTAGGTTCAGATAGATATTTGTCGTTTTTCGACATCTATTATGCTACCCGTTGAGTATTCAACAGTGGTTAAGGGATGCATACTCATTCACTTAATTGCGCAGTTAAAAATGTCCACGTGTTTAGTCGACAGCATATCGCTCCGTTGTTGCCTGGGTCTGTTATTTCTCGCTTCCGTATTAATGTGGTTCGTCTCCTTGTTATTATTAGTCGTAGTAACAGTCGTCAAAATTTTATTTTGTATAAACATCACATGCTATATCGGACATTCCAATTAACCGTCATGTTGAATTTAGTGCAATTCTTATTGTTTTGTTTTAGTGTTTTACTATTTCGCTACCAACTTATCAAGACGGCGATAGACTTGAGAATAAGAATAAATTAGACGGGAGCGATTGCTAGCTTAAAGTATGCAAACAGTACTGAGTTTTATTGCTTATTGAGCTGTTTCTGATAATCATTTGATGTTATTGGATATAAAGAATTGTACCTGATTTTTGTTTAATTTTCTTTGCGTAGATTTCTTTTTCTATTAGTGTCCTTGTTTCTAACAGTGTTCATTTATCCATGATTCGGATGTATTTCTCCAGTTTACAAAACTAAAGAAGCAGGTATAAAAGTAAATGTTCAAGTTGAATTCTGAGTGTTTGTTGCCAGAGCCGACAAAGAGAAAAAGACGAAATCGTGTGTCAAACAATATACATAATCCAGATAGTGTGAGTGAAAATATTATTGTTTTTATGTTCATAGCATCACAAAATATATTTCTCTTGGTGTGTGATTCAACTAGTGAACCATGCCGTAAATTTAAGAGTGGACCAACAGATATAGTGTCATATCGTACCCGGAACAGATAATATTTGATTCATTGCGTTGTCGCTGACAGATAGTGTGACGCCACATCAGAGTGGACCTTTTATAATGGAAATAATGGGTGACTGCAAACCACGCAAAACTCAAAAAAATGTGTCTCCACCACCGCAGAGAGTTTTGTTGCATACTCCGAATAGTGCAATACTGTTAAATACTTTATAATTGGAAATGCTCAGTCTCAGCCATAGTAGTAGTAACAGTAGTAGTATTGATATACGTTATAGCAGCGATAGTATACATTGGTTCTATTCTATACACATGTAATCCCAAGTAATCTTCATGCCAGATTTCCTGAAATTACGCGCAATAGTTAGATTACGTATACTTGTCTATTGTTATGAGTAGTAATTGCATAGTAGTATATGTAGCAGTAGTAACACTGGGAATATACGTAGTATCACTGTTATCAGTATTGGTATTAACCTATTGACCCCCTACAAACATGGCCAGAATCACAGGGATATTCTATGCCATTCATTCGAGTAGTTCTAGTTTATTATTATCTTCTAATAACACCCGTTTCAAGAAACTAATATATATATATATATATATATATGTGTATATATATGTATGTATATATATGTATATATATACATATATATATATGTATATATATATATGTATACATATGTATATATATGCATATATATGTATATATATATATATATGTATACATATATATATATAAATATATGCGTCTACATATATTTGTATAAATATGTGTCTATATATATATATGTATATATATATGTATATATATATATATGTATACATATATATATGTATATATATGTATATATATATGCATACATATACATATATATATGTACATATATGTATATATATATGTATATATGTGTATACATATATATATATATATGTATATATATGTATATATATATATGTTTTCATGTATATATAAATGCATACATATATAAATATATGTATATATATGTATACATATATATATATATGTATATATATATATATATATATATATATATATTAGTACTCCATGTATCCACATAAAATATTATGAGGAGATATAATATTTTATGTGTCAGTTTTCAGTATTTACTTCAACAGTACTCGATACGTAAGTAGAGCTAGGTAGTAAAGAATGAACATATATATGGCAATCAAGCTACACAGAGGCTCCCGTGTTTCATGTAGCCTGACGATTTCCTACTATATATATATATATATATATATATATATATATATATATATATACAGAGAGAGGGCGTATAGTGTCTACATATGCTTCAGGTTCAGATAGATATTTGCCGTTTTCAAGAACTCTGGTAACATATACTTGAAGAAGGTAATTGTTCCCGAAAATTTTGTACGGTCTATCCCAACACAGAATAAAAAGAAAAACTGAAATTGGGATTTACTTTGCTTCTTAAATCATCAACTAAACTCGGTAGCAACTGTAAATTGCACGTTTATTAAAAAAAAATAATACTTTAATTTTTCATGTTTTATTGTTCTCTACTACAACTTCTGCGTTTATAATTTTTATTGACTGGTAAAATCTATGAACATATATATATATATATATATATATATATATATATATATATATATATATATATGTATATATATATAAAGAGAAAGAGATTTACATATATATATATATTTATATATATATATATATATATATATTTATACTCATATAGTACATCATTATATTACTATTATTAAAAACTTTATGGAAGCGGACAGTCACCTATAGTTAAATTGGGAAATGTTAAGATGTCTTAGGGGATGAAGATATTGTAACGATTCTTTAAGATTGTATTTAAGAAACAAAATAGAAATGTTTATTTGAATGTTGTCAAGAAATCCGTAAATCGTAAAAGCGAAAAAGAAAATGACTGTAGACAAATAGTATACGTTATTTGGGATAATTACTTCATATAATTAAATACAAAACTAACGCTGTTAAAATACATCAATACATTATAATAAATAAATAATCATACAAAGTCTTCTCTGGTACGAAAATGGAAATTCTAAAACCATACTAATATATCGATACGTAATAAGATAAAATGAGACACATTTAATTTTTTCAGCCTTTCATGTTTGACCTACTAAAACGGGATATGCTTATGTACTAGAAAATAGATAGGCGGTGTGTGGTAATTAAACCAAGGATTCAAGTAGCTGAGGAGGTAGAGTACAACATTGTTTTGCTATGAAAACACACCTAAAATATAAATTAAGCTATTAGACTGGGGATTTCCCTAGGGAATTGAACTTCAACGTTTTTTGTGCAGTTTATTTGCCATAAATTATGTTAATACGATATATATATATATATATATGTATATATATATATATATATATATATATATATATATATATATATATATATATATATATATATTGTGTATACATGTTTATATGAAATTGCTAAGAATAAATTATTTAATTAACTGTATTCCCCTGTGCGGTCTGAAGTGTGGGTTGTCGACGAAAGAAGCAGACTCTCTAAATATGATATGATAATTTACTTTAGCAAATTACGTCGATATATATATATATATATATATATATATATATATATATATATATATATATATATATATATGTGAGTGTGGGTGTGTGTGGGTGTGCGGGTAAGAGGAAGGATTAGAGTAATCACATTTAATGGAAAATGAAAAGGAAAAAAAAACAAGAGATATTTGTTATATATTTATCAACGCTTTGTTTTTATTGTAAGACTTCCTCAGGATGATTAATTGAAGAAAAATGTAACGCAAGTACATCGAAATGCTGGGTTGACATGATAGGGTGATAAGAAAAAGCAGTAACCGTGGCTACTGTGAACGCTGGAGGAGAGTCCAGGCTGCGAGAAGTGACGAAGAATGAAATGAATATGGAAAGCTTTGAGTGGGTACCATTTAGGCAGCATTGAAAAATTGAGAAGTGAGAGTATTAATGAATTTGCTTTAGGGTGGAAGAACGGAAATGGGGGGGGGAGGAGTTTTTTGTCGTGTTGCTGTGTGGCATAGATTTTGAGAGGCTGGAAAAAGAGGAAGGAAGGGGCAAACTCTGTGTGTTTTGTAAGTAGATGGTATCATAGTTTTAGAAAAGATTTGAAGAAATGAAGATTACGTGAAAATGGGTGGGCGTAAGATTGTGAAGGAAATAGTCAAAAGGGTGTGATAAGTGAGAGAGGAGAGGGGGATATTTGTTGTTGTCATGTGTGACATTGTTTTTTGAGGCTGAGGGAGGGATGAGTATTGACCAGGTGGCTGTGTCAGGAATGTGTGAGTATAAGTGTGTTTAGAGAAAAATGTGTTCTAAAAAAATAATACACTAAAATCAAATACCAAACACCTCCCTCATAGACATACCTCTTCTCCTACCCACGCATTCCAATAACACACCACACTGCAACCCACTTAACAAACTAGGCATGCCAACAGTACAAACAACATCACAAACCATAAAACAAACATTAAACGCAGCAAGACATTTCCGAAAAAAATTATGCCGGCTCATATACCGTCCCATGTAACAACTGCCATCAAATTTAAAACACAATGTGAATTGAAAAAAAATAGTGAGTGAACACAAAAAGGACATAATTAACAATAACTCTCTCAGTGAACTTTGCCCCACGTATTAGAGCACGATCATCTGTCAAGTGTTAACAGGCTAAAATCATACAACCACCCTCATAACAAAGTTCGGTAAATACTACTTGAAACAACACTCATCACAGACACTAACCCCCTTAGACAACGAAATGGTTTCTACAATCTATCCCCTTAATAAGCAAAATTATCCTGACCGAATAAAATCTAAACCTAGATCATGGCTAACCCTTCTTTTGATCGTTCTCAATTGCACTTATACACAACTCCCTGCTTACACACTTATATATTCATTCACATACTCATGAATCACCCACTACTAATCAAAACTACTTAACCACAAATCACACCCTTACAAATTAACACAATCTACACATCCTTACAAATATTTACATATTTAAACCCCCTCAGGTCTCAATTTTCTCTCAAACCATCAACACATTCTGAACGAAACCACATTTTACTCATTACTCACCCAAAATTAAATTCATTTTCCTTTCTTCTCATGCTCACAGCACACCTTTACACCTTATTTCAAACACACTTATATTCAGACATTCCTGACATATCCACCTGGTCAATACTCCCTTCCCCACCCTCCCTCCCTCCCTCCAGCCTAAACAATGCATGACATTTTACTTTAAATTATCATTCTGAGGAAGTCTTACAATAAAGACGAAACGTTGATAAACATATAAAAAAATATCTCTAGGTTTTTACTTTTTCACTTCCCATAATATATATATATATATATATATATATATATATATATATATATATATATATATATATAGAGAGAGAGAGAGAGAGAGAGAGAGAGAGAGAGAATGAAAGTAAGTTGAGACAAATACAGTTCCGACAATTCAAGATCAACCATGACTATGCGTACGATCGTTTCAAAGCCGATTATAATTTTTTATTTTCTTATTTTTTATATTTTCTTTCTAAATCATTAAGTTACTTCCTCTGATGTGTTATCGAATTCATGATGTTTGTATTTGTTTTCTTTGCTGTCATTTTTCATACTGAATAATTCTCCTTGTTTAATTATTGTTCTAATTTCACTATTATTATTATTATTATTATTATTATTATTATTATTATTATTATTATTATTATTATTATTATTATTATTATTATTATTATTATTATAATTATTATTATTATTATTATTATTATTATTATTATTATTGTTTATTTTTTCTTTCAATATTTAATTCATTTATATTATAGTGAATTATTTAAAAAAATACTGGAAGTATTCCGATGTTTTTGATTAACATCTTTGAAAACTTAACGTTGTAATGTTACCGTGCAAGTATACTCACACACATTTCTTCCCTGTTGAAGAACAGAATAACTAAGTTTCAACATTGATTGAGGAAGCAATTCGTTACCTTTGTAACTTGAACATTGAACAAGAGAAATAGGTTTTGAGACAACATTTCCAAGTTATGTCACCATGAATAGTTGGCAAAATGTTTATGAGTCGGAAATACTTGTCCTAGCATTCGAATATTTAGCCACATCTCGGTTTCTTTATAACAAACTTCGAGATCATTACAAATTACCTAGCATGAAAACACTTATTTATTATATATTTTCTAATAATTTATTTCATTATTATTGTTATTATTATTTTTTTTTTTTTTGTAATTATTATTAGTAGACGTATTATACGTTTAAGTACTTATGCTTTTCTTTTTACTTCTAATAATTTGGTATATACAGGGTGGGCCACAATAAGGGTCCTATCTTTAAATTTGAATAACTTGAATTTGAATAACTTCCACAAAATAAAAGTTAAACTCACCAAACTTTATGTGTGTGTAGACTGACCCTTCCGAGATTTTCTGAAATAAACAAAACAAATTTTAGCCGAAAAACACTTCTTAAAACTTACAAAAACTAAAGTATTGTTTTTTACACTGTTTTGAGTTTTTTAAGCAAAAATAATGTTTTCTAAATGAGGGTACGTTCCTTAGGGCTAATACGGCTCATGCTTGCTTCGGAAGGGGTCCTTTACTTATTCTAAAAAAAAATTTAAAAAAATCAATAAATAAAAAAGTTATGAATTTTAAAAAATAGAACCCTTATTTTTGCCCACCCTGTATTATTTCTTAAATAAGAAGAACTGTTGTGTGTTTTTTTTTACTTCTACGTTTGCTTATTTTTAAAAGCCGCAGAAGAATACAATTAAAACGTTAAAATAAGAGAGAAAAAATGATAATTGTCTTAGACACAATCGTACGGCTAATCATTGTTGATCCTGCATTCTTGGAATTGAAATAAATAGTGATATGGATTTTATTTACCGTCACAATAGCTTTGCTTGATTTTTGACCTGCTTTTAATACATGCAATATTTGCGTATAATAATCTCATAATTTTCTTCGAGCTTCCTTTATATTTGAAGCTTTCTTTTCATTGTTCATTTATAATTTACTTATATCTATAGTTTTTACTTTCATCATATATATATATATATATATATATATATATATATATATATATATATATATATATATATATATATATATATATTGGATTCTTAATTCTTAAAAATATAAGAAAAGCTCATGTAGAAACATATTTATCTATAAGAAGAAGCGTTGTAAAAGATAATATTTGTAATTCAAAATGCAATACAATCTATTAAAAGCCTTTTCGTTTGACCCTCTTTAGGGGATGAAAAGTAATAGAATGTTGGATTAGGAAATGTGTAGAAATTGGTACGTTAGAGATATTAATTGAGATGAAGTGAGATAAAATGTTGGTAAACCTCGAAGCTAATTTTATCATATATATATATATATATATATATATATATATATATATATATATATATATATATATATATATATACATATATATATATATATATATATATATATATATATATATATATATATATATATATATATATACTACCATCTCATCACATAAATGTTAGCGTGTTTAATGCGTGCATTTTTCCAGTTTCTCGTCGAACTCATTTCATGTAAGATAGCGGCAAAGCACATAACAAATACAAAAATTAAAAATAGACTTGAATAAATGATGATAATAATAATTTATATATAAGAAATTAAATCATTGACGTGATTTTATATAAATGTTTACGTAATTGATCTGAATAAATAGCGATTGTGAAACTGGTGAAAAAAATAAATAGATTGGGAGCTGCAATACAATCAATGGGGCTACACAGATATGATTCAAAGTGAATACTGCAACTATACAAACGATTATGGAATATAAATACATGCCCCTAACTCTGTGATTTGTTTTGGAATTGATCGGAAACGTGTCTATGTACATTATGTTCTTTACGTATATTTTATACAACTACTAAGCTCTACTTGTGTATTAAGCACCTTTAAAGAAATCTAATATAATTTGAAAATATTATTTATATATATATATATATATATATATATATATATATATATAGAGAGAGAGAGAGAGAGAGAGAGAGATAGGAAGAGAGGAGGAGAGATATATGTATATATATATATATATGTTTAACACAACATTGTTAAAAATAACATATTTTTGCTTGATCATATCTATTTATTTTTTCAATTTTGCAAATGATTTGTTTTGTGTCTAAACAAAAAATAAATGCAGCTTCCTCATGTAATATCTAACGGTGCGTGCTCTATCAGAGTCATCTTCATGTGACGAAAACAAATGAACAACAAAGCTAGAGAAAAGAAGAGAATTTTAAACAGCAACTAAAAACGCTAATGTGAAGTCAGTTTGATATTAAAACAACAAATCGGTGCTGATTGCAGAGAAACGTTAAGAATTCAAATTCAAGGACGCCAGAATTAGCGTCAAATGATGAATTTTATTACGTTAAGCATCTTTAAATGTTGTTACTAGTTTTATACGTAATGTTATTCATTATAAGTTTATAGGTGTTAGTAAAGATAGCTTCAAGTATTCTTAATTGTTTAACATTTGTTTCAGAAGTTTATACTTTAACAAACATTTATTGTAAATCGAAGGAGATAAGTTATGTATTTGTAGATGTTGGTAAATTAAGCTAGAGGTTACAAAGTGTATGGTAAATTGGTGGAAAAGGTTAGTGATAGTAGACCCTATATAGCTATTAGCTCTATTAATGTTTAGTATCTGTAGTAGTGGTAGTCTTTTTTTTATTATTATTATTGTTATTATTATGGTAGTTGGATTCTCTCACAGGGCATTTGAACGTATGAATCCTATTTGTTATTTGCAATGTTTCATGGGGTGAGGAGGAGTTGTTTTATTACAAGATTCTGGGTGTTAATTTCTTCTACTAAATAATTAGTCTAATTTTATTGTTATTGCCTGCAGATATATGCCGGTGTTCACTGTTTTCATGTCTTTTCCTTCAATCTCAAAGCGTGCCTATATTCGATTACAATATATCAATAATATAGAGAAAAAATAAAATCATCACTCTTCTCAAACCTGTTTTAGCTGTTTTAGCGCCTTATCCTGAACAGATTGGCTTCAGTTGCTAAACCAGCCATCATCCCCCAACAAGCTTGATTCCTGCCTAGAAAATAAAGAGCTAGCCAGCATTTGAATCTCACTCAGCACATCGAATATAGGTTTCAGAAAGGACTGGCAACAAGAGCCGTCTTTGTCGATCTGTCTGCTGCATACGACATTGTAAACCACCGTTTCGCCATGAAAACTATCTTTGAGCTGACAAAAGACCTAGCACTCACAGATGTAATCGGAGCGATCTAAAAATAGAGGCGCTTTTATGTTACCCTAAACAACACACAAGGTTGCTGGTGTCGACAAAAATGGCTTACGTAAAGGTAGTGTGCTGGCTCCATTACTGTACATCATATACACTAATGACCAATCAATGAACTAGACCACTGAGCGGTTCATCTATGTTGACGATCCCTGCGTAACACCCCAAGAGATTACGTTTGAGTCAGCAGAAACAAACCTCAACTCAGCTTAAGATTAGCTACACCTCTACTACAAGAGTAACCACCTGCATGCAAAACCTGCAAAACTCAAGTGTGCTCGTTTCATCTCCGGAACCAACAGGCCAACCGACTCGTAGACATCACGTGGTCTGGAATACAATTTTAGAATCGCACTAACCCTTTCTACCTTGTCGTAACCCTGGACAGCACCGTTTAATTCAGAGAACATGTAAAGAATACCAACATAAAAGTCAGCTTCCGGAACAACATCCTACGAAAAGTGGCCAACTCTAAGTCGGGAGCCACAACACACACACTAAGATGTACTGCCTTAGCCTTGTGCTATCTTTCTACAGAGTATGCTGGCTCTGTTTGGGAAAGATCAACGGATGCTAAAAACCTAGACTCAGCATTCAACAACACCTGTCGCTTGATCACTGTCTGTCTGAAGCCCACCAACCTGAACAACCTGCATCTTCTCACTCGCATTGCCCCTTCAGATGTGAGATGGAAAGTTTCCAGCCGAGTTGAATCACAAAGGCTATCAGTAATGAACGCTATTTCCTTCACGACGTAAACCAACAGTCCAGCGACTGAAATCAAAGAGCAGCCATGTCGAACCCCTTAAAACACTTAGGAAAAGACACGACTATAGCTGTGGACCCTCATAATAACATGGAAATCCCTGCATCTGAAGAACTTCCTCCTCGTTCAGAGGCCCCCTGGCTCCAATGGAAAACAGTAAACCGCCTGGAAAAGGTCTGGGGCGAAAAAAAAGTTGCTATGAGTGGATAAAGAAACAAAACCGAGCCAACCATCTGTGAATGAAGAGAGGAAGACTATACGATTGTTCACTGCTTTGTCTTCCCCCTACTGCCTAACCACTGTAGCTTGACCGAACTTGCAGATACACAACCATTGCAAAGAACTACATAAAGTGGTGGGAAACTGTAATATGACCCCATGCTTCAAAGACACGCAAAGAATAATAATAAGAATTAATATTGTTTTCATGAAGGAGGACCTTATTTTCGCACGGTTTAGTTTGTTTTAATAACGAATAACAAATTTGGAAATATAACGTTGAACGTCATGAACTTCAAAAGAAGCTGAAATACCTCAATAGTAATTAATAATATGCGTAACTCCAAAACCGAGTTGCAGATATCATAACCAATTATGAATTCGCTTACAGGATAACTATAAAAATGTTCGCTATACAAAGGATCTATTTTATTACCCAACTACACGCAAAACTACATTAATTTATCTGCTTACAAACTTATACAAGACCAAAAATAATTCTTAAATCTTGGGTTTAATTGCTACTTTTTTAAACGATTCAAGCATAAAAACAAGAAAGCAGAAATAGTATTATTTATGGAAACTAGAGACAGAAAATAGAATTACCCAAATACCCGGCTTACGGGATCTCTTCAAAGCAGAAGCTATAACACTTCGACACGATAAAAAAAAGTTCAATAATATCATTGACCCCGCACTAATCGTAACGTTATTATAAAAAACAGGGCAAAACAAACATATTTGTACTTCTTAATAAATACAACTATCACATTAAACTACAACATTCAAAGGAATAAACAATCTATCCACAAATACATTAAAACACATATTAACGTACTTATCACTTCTAAGAACCCACAAATAGATAAACACTAACTTCCGAATAGATTACACACCTAGTTATTTATACGGAAGAGTAAAGATACATACACCCACTTCCTCTCTTTGACCTATCATATTCGAAATTACAACTTCCATCGATTCATTAAATAAAAGTAAATGAACTTATCAGCCCGTATTTACCCTGTAAATATAGCGTCAAGTCCACACCAGAAATCTTACAAATCTTAAAAACCAAACAACTTGACAATAAAAACATTGCTTCTCTTGATGTAAAAAGCTTATTCACGATTTCATTGAGATAACTACTAATGATATATGAACTTATTCATACCTACCTCCACTTTAAATCATTAAAAAATACTAAAAATGCTACTATTAATTTGAACCACTGAAGTATTTTACGTAACTTCAAGAGCAACATTCATACTCCACTTCACGGGGTTTCCATCGACTCGCTTCCCGAAACTGGTTTTAGCGAATTCTACATGGAAAACATAAAAATGAAACATATTTAATTACATTATATAACCGTCTCTTTACATAGGTTTACGTACGCTATGTTGATGATATTCTTATTTTTGATGCAAATACTGATCAAAAACATAAACTACAAATGCTTTCCAAAAATATCCGTTCTTATGTTTCCCGTAGTACTCAACGTAGGAATTCAAATCCCTATCCTTGATGTTCTTATTAACACCTAATATATTTAACAGCTATTTCTATAAGAAACCGACCATTGTCAACTTCAGTCTCTTTAATTACAAGAGCGAAACACGCATCGCTTCAAAAGTAGTCATTGTTCCAAAACTTACTAGTCCGTGCAAAACTAATGTATTCCACCCGATTAAACACTATTCATTGAATTAAAATATAAAATAAGTATTTATTAATAACGAATTCCTTAATTATATCGTTTATGAACGAATGAAAAAAACATACACACATAACACGCCGATACATATCTCTAATTGACAATAACAGTAGCATTAGACTCTTTTGTTACTGAAGAAATTTAAAACGCAAAATCTAGTAAAAAAAACAACTCCTTCCTTACGCATAAACCATTTGAAAGAACAAATGTTATTCATGAGTTCAAATGTATTTATGAGAAAGAAAACGCGAATAATAATAATAATAATAATAATAATAATAATAATAATAATAATAATGATGATGATGATGATGATGATGATGATGATGATGATGATGATGATGATGATGATGATGATGATGATGATTATAATGATGATGATGATGATGATGATGATAATAATAATAATAATAATGGTAATAAAACCAATAGCTGCATATGTTTAACTACTACTACCGTTTCCCGCCAGATCACAATGCACTATGCAAACTCTAGCTAAATTTACCAACAGCTACTAACACATAAATGCCTCTGTTGGATGTACGACACATGTTTGTTCATAACACGAAAGTAATACATTCTACAACGAACTAAAAGTAACTTACAATGAATAGAATTGCGTACAAATATTGTAAAATATCTAACGTGATGCAATTTATCCTAATTTTAATGTTTAACCATTCCCCTTGAACAGTACAGTTCGTTCTTTTGACGTCTAACTGACTTCACATGCGCGTTCTCAGCTGCTTTTTGAAATCAGTTTTCTTTTCTCTATCTCTTTTTTAAAAATTGTCATCGTCACCTGAAGATGATTCGACGAAGAATCAAAAGAGTTAGTGATATATATTAGAAATAATTTGATTTTCACAGATAAAAACATTGAAAAATAACAAAAGAATTAAAAAGGAAAGATAAAGCAATGGATTTCTGTTATATTATACCATGATTGCTTAAATGAAATGATGCTTCCTCAAAACACATTATATATATATATATATATATATATATATATATATATATATATATATATACATTTGTGACCGCGAACTTATATATACATATGTAAATGTATGTTTCGACCAGTGTATTAATATCTATCTATCTATCTATCTATCTATCTATCTATCTATCTATCTATCTATCTATCTATCTATCTATCTATCTATCTATCTCTCTCTTTCACTCTCTCTCTCTCTCTCTCTCTCTCTCTCTATATATATATATATATATATATATATATATATATATATGGGGGTGTCATATGTATGTGTGTGTTTTTAGAATAAACTTGCTGATATAAATCAGAGGGTGGGGCTAACAGTGCATTATCAAGGATGAGGTGGGGTGTCGTCCGTGTGCCCCGCCTTTTCTGCGAACAATATTCCCTAGATAGGCACCCCGCTACTCCGACATCGATCCAGAAACCTTACTAATTGAATCAGTGGACATTAAATTTAATCCTATTCTCTTCTGCCCAATTAAGAGGAATTGAGTAGCGTACATACCGCTTTCTTATTCCCCATGTCCGGCCCTTCTCTCGACTAGATCTCCCGACCCCTTAACCTAGACCTACTCCGTGTTCTCACCTGCTCCTCCTATCTTACTTCTACTTCGCTTTCGTAAGCCAACGATCATCATCGTCGTCGAAAGGTTCGTATTAAACGTGTAACGTCTTCTTTTCTTTACATCTACGCATATATACTACCGACTCTCGTAACGCTGTAGACTACTAAAGACTTACATCCAAATAAGAAAACCGCACAGAGAGATCTACATTAACTCATATGAAAGCCAATACACATACTCCGACGAATACATTCACACTTAGTATACTTACTCAGAAGACAGTATACCGTAATACACATTTATATTTATCGTATAACACAAACACAGGAACACCCATACACACACACACATACACACACACACACACACACACACATATATATATATATATATATATTTATATATTCATATATCAAGCAAACTACCAGGTGTATATGTATATATTTGCGTAGTATGTATTATAGCATAATTCTGTAATTTAAGAAAACCTTATTAAATATAACAGAATTCCCTGCTTTATATACATTTTTATTTATTTCAATTCTTCTAATAACTTTTTTTGTGTAAAAATAAAACTCTAACTGACTTCACATGCGCGTTCTCTGTTGTTTTTTTTTAATTCTCTATGTTTTCCCAGCTACCTATTCATTATATTTCGTAACATGAAGATAATTCGGCGGAGAATCGAAAATTTTAGCGATTTATTTTGAACATATATTACCTTTATTGCGATTTTGACACAAAAAAAATCATTACAAAATTTAAAAAATATAAAAAGCAATAATCAAGCAAGAGAAAGTATGTCATGTTTAAAAATTCTTGCATATATATAAATATATATACATTTTTATGTATATGTATATGTATATATATGTATGTATATATATATATATATATATATATATACATTTTTATTTATACAGGGTGGGCAAAAATAAGGGTCGTATTTTTAAAAATTCATAACTTTTTTATTTATTGATTTTTTAAACTTTTTTTTTTTAGAATAAGTAAAGGACCCCTTCCGAAGCAAGCATGAGCCGTATTAGCCCTATGGAACGTACCCTCATTTAGAAAACATTATTTTTGCTTAAAAAACTCAAAACAGTGTAAAAAACAATACTTTAGTTTTGGTAAGTTTTAAGAAGTGTTTTTCGGCTAAAATTTGTTTTGTTTATTTCAAAAAATCTCGGAAGGGTCAGTCTACACACACATAAAGTTTGGTGAGTTTAACTTTTATTTTGTGGAAGTTATTCAAATTCAACTTATTCAAATTTAAAGATAAGACCCTTATTTTGGCCCACCCTGTATTTAGAATTTTTCTTAGATATATGTATATTCTAATATAACTTTAATAACATAAAGTAATTATAATAGCTGAATAGTTTAAGACCAGAGCTATAAGATATTCAATATTCTGTGTGTAATTTTATACAATATCAATGTTATAAAGGACAGATTAACGTCATTTCATGAAACTTGTTTTTTTATTCAGCATACAATTGTTTCGGCTAACGGCAAGACATTTGTAAAAGTTTTGTACAATTCGCACTGAAGATAGCAAATTAAGAAATAAATGCTCAGGATCATTTTACAAATATATTGGTGTTTGCCGCAACAATTTTATACTGAATAAAAATAAGTTTTATGAGATGACGTGAATTTGTTCTTTAAAACATTGATATGGTATAAAATTACACCATATATATATATATATATATATATATATATATATATATATATATATATATATATATATATATATATATATATATATATGGTACGTCAATGAAAATAAATAAGACCTGCAAATGGAAGAAAATCGATATCTTCAGTTGTTCAAAACAAGGAGCAGTTTAGTTAATAAAAACATTTATTTTTCTTCTCTTTCATTCCTTAAACCAGGCTTTTCAAAGATTAAAATCTTATCATCAGGGGAAAAATTATGATTGATAAGTTGACAGGATAGGACTGTCAAAGTTCCAAATTTGAAAAAGTTTTTTTTTTAATTTTAAAGTTCAAACGGGCATGGGAATCACCAATAACGAAATCAAAAAAAACGTAGGGCTCAGAAATATTGGTAAATCCAGAGGAATCTGTATAAAAAAACTCTTTCAAATTTGGAACTTTGACAGTCCTATCCTGTCAACTTATCAACCATAATTTTACCTCTGATGATAAGATTTTAATCTTTGAAAAGCCTGGTTTAAGGAATGAAAGAGAAGAAAAATAAATGTTTTTATTAACTAAACTGCTACTTGTTTTGAACAACTGAAGATATCGATTTGCTTCCATTTGCAGGTCTTATTTATTTTCATTGACGTAGCATATTTTTGCTTTATCCAGTATATTGAGCTTTCCTTATTTCACAATAGGTCCAACTCTCTAAAAGTTTACCTTTTAGTTATAATTCACACACACACACACACACACACACACACACATATATATATATATATATATATATATATATATATATATATATATATATATATATTAATCTGAATAAGTTCGATCCACCTACGATTTGAACTCAACATCTTACTATCTTGAATGTTGGCTTTTCCGCCGCCAACTTATCTATCTATGTAATTCCTCTGATAATAAGATTTTGATCTTTGAAAAGCCTTGACTTAAGGAAAGAATAATAAACATAATTTTATTACTAAATATACCTTGCATTGAACAATCTAAATTGAAATAAATTTGTTATCTGTACATGTCTATCCCTCTTATTCTATATATATATATATATATATATATATATATATATATATATATATATATATATGGTTATGGGATAAATATCCATATTTTCGACTCTTTTATCTTCTGTTTAGAGAAACAAATCCTTTTTGAGGGGGCAATCTTTTTATTTTTGTTTTATCTAGAGTGTCTCTTCTTAGACACTTGCGTATCACCACATGAAAATACTGGACCTTGTGTGTACATTTGCCCTCATGAAGTGGCAAATAATTATGGACAAAACCCTGTACCTTTCAATTTATTGTACACATGTATAGTATACTTCTCCCACCATTTCTATATAAACATATTCTTCGGAATAACTTTTTATCGATCTGTTTAGTTAGTGTAGATTTTATGATATATAAATATATATAAAAAAACGACTATTGACTAATCAATTACCTCAACAAAATTACTGAACTGATTCACGTTTTTAAAACATGGTACTTTCATTTGTATTCATTCAACATCATAGACGCACCACGCGTTTAAGATTTCAACTTCTTATTTTTTTTCTTTCAGACATCTTAAAAATTATTTAAACAGAAAAGACCAAACATCAATTTACAAATAACTAATTTTCAGTGTTCCCTTTATATATATATATATATATATATATATATATATATATATATATATATATATATATATATATATATATATATATATTTAATTTTGTTATTTAGTCTTGATTCTAAAGCCAGTGAAGTCATTTTTCTGAGATTTGGAAAAGCGATTCTTTGCTTTACAACGATTTAGCTAGAACCGTAAATAAGCCGGGCAATGCAATGATGCATATACGTTTAGTGTTCGATGTCACATTATGCTTATATAACTGTATCGCCGGATTCAAACAAATATGATCCAACATTTTAAATCACTAGACACTAATCACATCACAGTCATATTAAACGTGAGAGGAATAAACTCTGTATTTTAATTTACGAACACAGTAATTCACAACAAGCGTTTGATCTACGAATAGAGAGACCTAGCACTATTGCTTAATTAGAAACTTTTCCTATTTCTCTTAGTTCTGGCTTTAAACGGAGCTTTAATAATCAGTTTTTATAATTAAATATTTCCATCCATATACACATATGTTTCATCTTAACTAAAAATCATCAGTGTGGCTTATATAACTGTATCACTAGTAGCAAGATTTGAACCTAGGATCTTAAGAACCTAGCAGCCAACATCTTTAACTACTCAGACACCGTGACAGTCAAATTTCAATGTGAAAGATATAAACTCTATATTTTAATTTACAAACAAAATTAGCCTCATAAACTGTACATTAAATTGCTGAAAGTAAAACCAAAGAGGGACATAATGAATTACACATACAAAGTGGTGCACATAACATGACGTAATTACTAAAGGTAAGAAAGTAGAGTGTTAGACAGTAGTCGAGGGCGACTCGAGGTTTCCTTTTTCATTAGAAGCTGAAAAACCTCAATACACCTCCAAAACCGAGTTGCGGTTAACTATAACAATGCTCGCTATACAAAGGGTTTATTTGATTACCCAACTACACGCAAAACTACATTAATATATCTGCCTACAAACTTACACTATACCAAAAATACTTCCTAAATCTTGGGTTTAATTGCTACTTTTTAATCGATTCAAGCATCAAGACAAAAAAGCAGAAACAGTATTATTCATGAAAACTAGAACCATAAAATAGAATTACCTAAATACCCGGCTTACGGGATCTCTTCAAAGCAGAAGCTTTAAAAATTCGACATGATAAAAAAATCCAATAATATCATTAACCCTTAGTCTAAAATAATTTGATAATGAACCCTGCACTCATCGTAACTTTATTATCAAAAACAGGAGAAAACAAACATATTTGTTGTACTTAATAAATACGACTATAACACAAAACTACAAATATGTTAAGTAACTACACAAAATGAAAAAGAATAAACAATCATTCTACAAATACATTAAAAAAATGTAGATGGGTCGCTAGCGTTTTCCTAGGGTTACTAAACCTATCCTTTTTTTCTCACCTTATAATAGTGGGTATTTACAAGGAGCGGACTCAAGTATATATTTTCCAGTATGGCTTAACTTCGATTTCATAGTCAATTTGGAACACTTTAAATATCATGAAAAATGGAAGCGTAATTAGAGGTAAATGTTTATGTAATATTCGAAATGCGTATATTGCCAAAGCTAAACATACACTAAATAGTGTCCTACGTAAATTAAAATGTTTTAGGATATCTGAGAACTGGTTTACGCAACATTGCAACGAAGTTGTGAAAATGCCATGTTTAAATGGCTAGCTATCTATGGAGTCCAGTCAAAACTGTTACACAAATCCGGCTTCGACGGCGCGATAACTATGTATGAACTAGAAAGTCAGACTGATACGTTCGCTGGCCTGAAATGCACACAGCCTCAATTTCGAGCCATATAGCTACCAATGAACATACATGTATTCGTTGGAAACCATTATTATTGTTCGCAGCCACATTAGAAACGCCTATATACAAATGGTTCTCAAACAGAACTACTTGCATATGTTAGTGTGTATATCAGCATTTATATATATATATATATATATATATATATATATTACATATATATATATATATATATATATATATATATATATATATATATATATATATAGGAAGAGAAGGATGAAGGTAATCCGACGTGATGGGTAAATGAAAAAGGAAAACCTAAAAAATGGATGTTTTTTATGTGTACATCAACGTTTCGTCTTTATTTATAAGACTTCATCGGGATGATAATATAGAGAAAAAATGTCATGCAAGTACAGATACATGTAGGGTAGACATATTGGGAGGAAAAATAAAATAAAATAATGGCCACTACTGGGTGGACGTCCGTACTTGTAGGAGAATAAAAATGAATGTTGAAGAAAATGAGTGGGGAAAAAATGGAAGGATGGGGTGAGCAAGCACTACTGTGGCTGGTGGTAAGAGAAAGAGGTGGGGGATGAGCAGGGGTAAAGTGGATGGGAGAGAGGGAGTGGAGGAGAGGGAGGAGGGAGGTGTTTTACCAGATGGCTGCGGTCAAGATTGTAGGGGAAAAGTAAGTTGGAATGTTTGTGTATGGGGGTGTATGCAGGGAAAGGAGGATGGGTAGAGAGGGAGGGGGGCTGGTATTTTGGTGGATGGGCGAAAGTTATGGTCTTAGAGAGCGTTTTGAGAAAATGAGGGAATTTAAGAAGGGGGTATGGGAGAAAATAGTTGAGAGGGGGAATGGGTGAGGGGGAGAGGGATGATTTGTTGTGATAGGGTATGAAATATTTGGAAAATGATAGCAGTGATTGAAAGGGTGGGTATGGAATATTTGAAATATTTGGAACATGAGAAAGTTTATTTGGACTGCAGTGTTAAAAATGTGAGGGAAAAACGGAAACAGTAAGGAGAAAGTGAAGATTCACGGAGAAAAAGGAAGGGTGTGGGTAAATAGAAGAGTGTCATAAAGGTTAGAGATGAAAATAAAAGTTATCTGTGATCAGGCAAGAGTCTTTGTTCTGTGAGGATGATCTTGCTTATTAAGGGTGATAGGTTAAAGAAACCATTTCGTTGCTTGATGGTGGTGGAGGCGGTGATGAGGGCAGTTTCCAATAATGGTCGCCGAGATTTGTTGTGGATGCATTTAGTGATTTTGGCTTGTTCAAATTTGAACGCATTACCATGTTCTAGTGCATGGGAGAAAAGTGCACTAAGAGGGTTGTTGTTTTTTATGTCCCTTTTGTGTTCATTTAATCGTTTCTTTAATTCACGTTGTGTTTCTCCCACGTAAAATTGATGGCAATCATTGCAAGGGACAGTATATAAGCCCTCACCCATTCCCCCTCTCAACTATTTTCTCCCATACCCCCTTCTTAAATTCCCTCATTTTCTCAAAACGCCTTCTAAGACCATAACTTTCGCCCATCCACCAAAATCACAGCCCCCTCCCTCTCTACCCATCCTCCTTTCCCTGCATACACCCCCCATACACAAACATTCCAACTTACTTTTCCCCTTCAATCTTGACCGCAGCCATCTGGTCAAACACCTCCCTCCTCCATCTCCTCCACTCCCTCTCTGCCATCCACTTTATTCCTGCTCATCCCCCACCTCTTTCTCTTACCACCAGCCACAGTAGTCCTTGCTCACCCCATCCTTCCATTTTTTCCCCACTCATTTTCTTCAACATTCATTTGTATTCTCCTACAAGTACGGACGTCCATCCAGTAGTGCCCATTATTTTATTTCATTTTTCCTCCCAATATGTCTACCCTACATGTATCTGTACTTGCATGACATTTTTTCTCTATATTATCATCCTGATGAAGTCTTATAAATAAAGACGAAACGTTGATGTACACATAAAAAACATCCATTTTTTTGGTTTTCCTTTTTCATTTTCCCATATATATATATATATATATATATATATATATATATATATATATATATATATATATATATATATATATATATCAGTTGGCCTTGTAAACAATACATGTTTTAGAGAAAATAATTTACAAATATAAAGTAGGTGACTCTATAAGCTTAGCGGACGTTACTTCAGACGGGAAATTGAGTTTCTATAATAGTCGGATGGAATCATCGAAGCTAAGATGTATATTAAAACGTTGTAATTTTATAGATAAATATATTTTTCTGGCCGTTATTTTCTCTCTCTCTCTCTCACCCACTTTTTCTTACTCTCACTCCATCTCTCGCGGTTCACTCTTTCTTTAGTTCTTCTCTCTTTGATTTTCAGCGCTAGGTTACAAACGCGCCGAAAATAACGAGTCATTTTCTATATAAACGCGTGGTGTTAATGTATGAAATAATGTTATTAATGATGGGTGACTGTAATAGTTTATAATGTATCTAACGGTGTAGTATCGGTCTATGGAAGCGCAGAATGTGCGCACAATTTAACGCTGGTCAGAACAAGGTATGATTTAGAATTAAGATTATTTGAACTGTCAATAACCAGTGACTAAATTAAAAGAGTAAATAGTAATCCGTAACATAGTGATCGAGAAGCTATCATATTCAGGCATAAATAAATCAAACAATGATTTAACATAAAACAAAATGAAAAATAAACAAAATATTTTCTCACACACATAAGCTTTGTATTGTTTGGAATTGGTTCATAGCAAACATTGTTTAATCGGGTACAAATATTTTTTGAGACGAAATGATGGCAAATCAAACAGATTCGAACAGAGATCTTTGATCAGAATACAAGTCGCTGAGAAATGTGAATGTATACTCTGCTTTTTAGTGGCAATTACGAAGGTAACTAAACAGAATTACGTGAACAAACTAGTAGGGCGTACATCTTCAAGAACAAGAATTAGTTAATTTGCGTTGGAAAACCTGCAACATTCTTCTTACAGTTCACATATGACAACTACGTGTTTGTTTACCAAAATTATGTATCCATGAAACAACGTTTCAAATCAATGATGAAGTAAATAGCGCATTAGATAATGGCTAAGACTTTATCACAGAGGTATTCTGAAGACATCCGTAAAAACTTGTATTTCGATTGGAAAAATGTGTTTTTAACAATGCACTTCATATTCAAAAAATAATGTGTAAAATTCCTCACTTGGAGAAATGAGCGTCATTTTATGATAATCTAGCTTTACATACCCGGCGTTACCTCAGATGCAGTGAGATCATTTTAGTTTTTCATTTTCATTCATTTTCACATTTAAAAAATTAATATAACCAACGCCTAAAATAGTCTTGAAATTAAAATGAGTCATCCTCCTTTGTTGATCTGATTTTTGAGAAAATTATTTTGAAATGTTTCATACTAATTGTCGAAATAAAGTGTACTCAAATACGTTATTGTATTCCCTATAACAAGCTACAACAATAACAAATGATAAGAAACAAAGAATACATTGTCAGCTTAAATTATGTTTGAGTCTAACATCATAGATCCGACAAGATAACTTTATATGTTAGATTAACTTTATTTATTAGATATGTGTGGTATATCACGACCGACAACAAATAATTCTCTAAAGACCACCACATTTTTGAGTGAGGCGTGTTAGACAATCTTTTTTTCTTTCTGTAGATTATACAAACTAATGCAACAATCCAATCTATCTCCGCTTCTCTCTTCTAAGCAACAGAATGCGTTTTCCACACGACCGTCTCGTCCTAACCACGTGTGGGTCTGTATAAGCGGATTGGGAGGGCTTGGGATTGCTCTTCCGGTGATTTAGTCCCGTCGGCCCTGCGTTCTGTTTAAGATCAGTTTGACGTTTTTATTAGATATCAGTGGTAGGAGCGATCGTCTAAGTGGGTTAGGCGCTCCCAAACCGAGACTGGCGTTGTCTACGATCGGCGTATTAATATTTCGCTGGTTTGCTTCAATGTTCAGATGATGTCACGGAGGCTCTTCAGTCGAACCAGAAGTGATAGAAATATTCGTCAAGTGGCCCGTGAGCGGTTCAGAGGCAAGCAAACACACATCTACAACAACACTGCCATTACGATGTAGGGCAAGTATACACACATAATAATTCAAGTTAAAATAATGATAACAATATTGGTAATAGTAATCATGAT
This sequence comes from Sepiola atlantica, assembly GCA_963556195.1. NCBI lineage: Eukaryota > Metazoa > Mollusca > Cephalopoda > Sepiida > Sepiolidae > Sepiola > Sepiola atlantica. Next base: position 38,987,953 of record OY744521.1, on the reverse strand, counting down.
AATGATAATAAAAAAATACTACTACTACTACTACTACTACTACTACTACTAATAATAATAATAATACTAACTACCAGTAGAAGTAATATGTAGTTGTATTACAACAACGAGGCAATATCATATTCAATAATTACTTAACTACCTGTCAACTACACTAACAATACATAAATAGAGGTTTGTATTAATCTTCTTTTTCTCATCCTCATTTTTTATCCGTCATTATTTTCTCTTTTTCTTCATCGTTTTCTTCTTCTTCTTCTTCTTCTTCTTCTTCTTCTTCTTCCTCTTCTTCTTCTTCTTCTTTTTTTCTTCTTTTTCTTCTTCTTCTATTTTTTCTTATTATTATTTACTCACAAGTAGTTTCCAAATGACTCCATATCAGTTATTCCTAGCTGACAATATTACATAGTGGTCCCTGCAGTCTGAGTGGCAACACGTGTCGTAATATTTACATAACTTCGCCTCTTTTAATAACAGTTACAGATCATTCTGCGTTATAGCAACAGTCGTTTTCCATTGATTTTTCTCTGGAAAATACCGTGCCTCTGATCAGGAATTTAAGTGTCAATAAACCTCTCTGAGGTTCCAGTATTTTCGAACCCTTCCAATAAAGGCTGGTTGGTAGTTTCCCTTCTCGGGTTTTTCCATCTGGCTGGAATCTTCATGGATATTTTGTGTTGTGTCAGTAGAGGGTTAGGTGTTAGGGTTAGGGTTAGGGTTTAGGGTTAGGGTTAGGGTTAGGGTTAGGGTTAGGTGTCAGCTGTAGACTTTTTTTAGGAACGGATTCGTCATTTTATATAATTTTCTAGCAGTTCAATTTGTTGTTATGATGCTGTTTTTGTTTTTATCCATTTCCAAATCATATTAGTGATGTCGTTATAATTCTGTATTATAAAACTACATCTAACCATTGTGTGTGTCTGTGCCCGTCGGGTTTTTCTAGTGACTACGTGACTTAGACATTGAATTATTTTTTTTTAATTTATTTACTATTGATTGAGTATTTATTGGGACCAAAATGCAATTACAAGGAATTCCTAAAATTCCCAAAGTCAAAGACTTTGCTTTCGTCTCTGTTGCGTGCCATGTTAGAATTCCTCCCATGACGTTGCTTACTTTACACGTAGCCCTAGATGTAATCTAATTTTTTAAACATATTTTGAATACACTTAATTTAAAATTTTGATGAACAATTTCCGATTCTAACTTCATTGTTACACACTCACATCTTAGCATTGCTCAAAGACAACGTCGAGTAAATACAGCTAGATTAAATTATAATAGTCAAAATATTTACTTCATGAAGAATTACGTTGTAAAACACTCCCACACTCCAACCATATATATATATATATATATATATATATATATATATATATATATATATATATATATTGGTATGATTGGGCAGCATTCCATCCCTTATACATGTTTGATTAAACAGGAGTGCCAACTTCTGCTTATTCAACTTTTGATCCATGCTTTCTAGTCTTTGCACGATGGATTTTATGTTATAATCCAAGGAGTGTAAAAAATCTCTGTATTTTGTGCGAACGTTTTCGACCGACAGGCGATAGCAAAATGAAATAAATTGGTGAATCTATCAAGAGGGACCCCTTTTAAATTATTTCAACAGCACTTCGATGCACCTTAACCCCCCTCCCCTCATAACGGGATGGTTGATGTTTGGTGTGTTAATGCGTATAAACAATGTTTCCATTGTGGGGAGGCGAACACTGCAACCCGAAACCGGCAGAATGGATGTGTTATGTGTTAAAATGTTCATAACTTCGTTCTTTGGGATGCCATGATTTATAAAATGTTGATATATGGAGCTTTGATGGGAGGTGGGGTGGCAAGTAAGTCGGCGTGATATGGTAGTCCTAGTCATGCCAATATACGTGCTGTTTGCAGAGACACATTCTCCAATAGGGCATTAAAACACATATATGGCATAACCAGTTTTAAATAGCCCACTATCAGCCCGGTTATTTGTTATTAATAACTTACTAATTTTTGACTTTTTGTAGTATATAATGAATCAGATTTTAGAGTTGTCATCTACCGGGGTTACATGTTTGTGTATCATTTTTTTCTTCGGCTTTATAGTTGGGGTGCCTTTGGTTACAGTAGAATATCTTAATATTATATATATTGTGTTTGTTGGAGTTTTTATTTATGGCGGTAAGGGTGTGTTTTATTTCTTGATCAACATAAAGCCATTAAAAGTGTTCAACAATTTAAGGGAACTCTGCAATTTCAGGTTATTTTTTATAATTGTTCTTATTTTTGTTAAAGTGCCCATCCGTATTTCAAATAAATACTGTTTATTATCAATATACATATATGTGTCAGCTTACTAAAATCATAAGTGTTGAGATAACTGTTCCGCCAGTTGTACGATTCGAAATGTATGCTAGCTGTACGATCCGGAGTTGTCCGAGAACCATTCGGTTAACATTGATTTGTAAATATTTCGATTTTGTATAACAATGCTTATTTTTAGTTCAGTATCTAATCAAAAATGCAAATATAAAATAACATTCTTTCTTACTAATAGGATCAGTGTTAGCTGCCCAATCAACGTAAGTATTTTCTTCAAACAAATTGTAGCGACATACGTTAGCTTATTGCCAATACAATGGCACAGAATAAACAGATGAAACTTACCTAGTCATATTCAAATTTTGATTTATCAGCTTGAATACGATTTGGGTCCAACTGTAATCCCAGCCGACATAATATTATATATATATATATATATATATATATATATATATATATACACACATATATATATAGCATTGTTTTAGTGCGATTCTTGCTAGGAACCTGCTTAGGGTATAAGATCTTATAACCTAAGCAGGATCCTAGCAAATATATATATATATATATATATATATATATATATATATATATATATATATATATTAATAATAGAGTTTATGTATCTGTCTATCTGTCTGAAGCCGAAACTCCATCAGAGTAGTATGACTATTTATTAAGTCCGCCAGTTAATGAACTGGCGGACTTAATAAATAGTCATATACTATTAAAATACCGACATAAACACTTTCCGCTTTTCCAAATTAAATAATCAATTACTTCTGAACTTCTAATAAATTAGTATTCACAAATATACACTCATGATTGTTCTCTTCAGATTTAAACATCTATTTACGCTAATAATCTTACTCATAAATTATAATTATCTATTTTTATTATTTATTTATGAAATGAATTACGTAGTTATTTCCTCTACGTCCATCTGATTGAACAACGCACCTCCCTCTGAACGGGGCGTTAATACTTTACTGATTTATTTTATTAAAACGTTCTGAGTTTGTTTATTTTCTTAATCTTATTAGCCATTATGTTTTAAAACACACATTTATTGAATCAAATTGTTTAATTAAAATAATAATTGATAAACACACACGCATTATAAAGAATTCAGTTTCGCTAAACATTTTTTTTAGAAAGTTATCGCGTGTCCTGCAGTAAAAGAGTACCGATTTTTTATTGATAATTTTCAGATACACCTTTTTTCCGATTTGAAAATTAGTGTTCGCTGTATTTAGTTTTTTAAATTGTTGATTTTGCCAAATTTATTGAATAAAATTGTTTAATTAAAATAGGCCCTTGTAGAGATCGAATATACGAGAGAAATTTATTTTAGAAGAGTGCTAATGGTGTAAGGGGCAGTAACTCTCTTTTTTTAGTTCGCAAGGTCTCCGAAAATGGACAATATCCATTTTTCAAATAAGAAATCATGCAAATTTAATTAATAGAACATTTTCCGAAGACCCGATCTATACAAGAGCCAATATCTGCGATAATTTAATATTTTAAACTATAAAAAAATCAAAAAATATGTTAATCAAAACAATAGGACTGTTCGTTTTGCTGGTTTTGAAATGAAAAAATATACGGTTGATTTTCCCAAATTCTATTTTGTTCAATAAATGTTCTATCAATATACTGTTGATTTTCTCAAATTGTTATTTCTTCGAAAAATGTTCTATTAATTGAATGTGGATGACTTCTTATTTAAAAAAGTGATATTTTCCATTTTCGGAGACATTGCGTACTAAAAAAAGAGAGTTACTGCCCCTTACACCATTAGCACTCTTCTAAAATAAATTTCGCTCGTGTATTCGATCTTTACAAGAGCCTAAAATAATAATTTATTTTAAAATTACTATTTTAAAAAAACACACACACATTATAATGAATTTATTTTTTTTGTCAACAAAAAAAAAACCCATTGTACTGGAAAACAACATAACTAATTTTAGAATAGTTTTCGCTGTATTTTGTTTTTTTTTGATTGTTGATTTAAATTTACGTACAACTTTTTGTCCGCTTTGAAATACATAAAATAATACTTATTATATTCTGACGTGGATTTGGCGCAAAACGATTGAGTGTAAAGAAAAGGGAGCAGATGATAACTTGGGGGGGGGGGGCACCTTTTACTGGGCAAGTAAATAACTGTTTTTAGAATCGTATTCGCTGTATTTTTTTATGTTAATTTTATTTTAGGTACACTTTTCTTTTTCTCTTTGAAACACTAAAACTATTATTATTTATTATTTTGTAAATTCTTACGTGAACTTGACGCGAAACGATTGGGTTAAAAGAAAATCGAGCAGACGATAACAATGCACACTTAATTTTTCTTTTTATTAATGTTGTTATTTATCATGTGCAATATATTATTTAAATTAATTGTAGTTATAAAAAGCTCTACCTAAATTACATACTAGCGTCATTTCTGACGCGGCAGCCAAGCAAAAATATGCGACCGGAGGAAGCATATTTTTGTTAGTATATATAATTAACGATAAGTGAAGTACCGTTAAAGTGATATATCGTGATAAAGTAACGCTCAATACGTTGAGTAGAGCAATCAACTTAAAGAAGCAAAGACGAAGATAAACAAATGCATAACGTTACATAAAATTATATAAAATTGATACAACTTTCGATATAATAAAATTTGTATCAATGTGTTGTAATTTTCTGCAATTTTTTTATCCTCATCTTTCCTTTTTAAAATTTATACATATATATATATATATATATATATATATATATATATATCAATATATTTATAGAGATAGAAAGAAAGATATAAATATATATATAGAGAGAGACGCATATATATATATATATATATATATATATATATATATATATATATATATATATATATATATATATATATGTAAGTTCATGTGAGTGTGAGATAGATGAATAGAGAGTAGGTGTGAAAGAAAAATATTGTAAGAACTTGGATAATCGAAGAATTTTAGTAAATTCATATTCTCAGGCGAACAGGTAATATATATGTAGGCAGGGGAATACACAATGCAATATGCAAGTATGTCTTCGCAAACCTATTTTTTATTGACGTCTTCACTCTGTGGCATTCGTTTTTGCTAGTATCTCAGGCTTAAAATTGCTACGTCGATAGTTGAGTGCTCGGTTTTCTTTGTCTAGTGACCGGCCCAGCGAAGCGTGCTCGCTATATTTCCATCCCGAGGTAGGGAACCTGAAAATTGTATATTTAATAAAATGTCTTAAATTGTATTTGTGCTTCGCTTTATTAAGACGTACGTGCTTCTTCGCCCAATCTCAAAGGCTACTCATGTAGACAACACACTAGATATCAGTTTTTATATTGAGCTGACACTCCATCTTGGCGAATGGACAATTATGCAATTTAGAAGCGTATGAATGTCTGCACACGCCGGTAAGTGGCTTAAGACATCGGCCTGTCTTCATTTTTTTCTCGTCTCTTCCACAGCCTTTTACTCTGTCTCTGGAAAAGACGTAGCAGAGTGGTTACCGATGTGGGCAATGCTATCGGTAAACTGAGTTCAAATTGAGTCAAATTTACTATATGTGTAGTAAAGTACTAATATATTTCAAAAGTTATAAACACTGTGTTGGGTAAAATAGCAAATCTTGTTCGGACACTTGTCTACAAATGAATGGATACTATATTATTTTAAATCGCCGAGAGTCGGGCCATAATGTACCATGTTCAAACAAATAAACTTCTTCTCCTCTCATTTCTTCATATAGATAGTAGATTTACCCGTACCCCACTGGCCGACAACAATCCCCACTATTTTAAATTGATTGTATTCAGATACTTATGAACTATGATATAACTTTAAATACATTGTAATTGCATAAATACAATAAATAACATAATAATAATTATTATTATTATTATCATTATAATTATTATTATTACATAAACGTATCTAATTTATTATATTTATATTGAAGTAAACATATGTATTAGTGTGCCTTCTTAGTTACATATGTGTGTGTTGTGTGTACAGCTACACGTATGTAAATTAGTTTCAAAATTTATCTAAACTCTGTTTCCTTCAGTAACACATATGTATACTTAGACACATATACATTTGTGTGTGTTTATTTTTTGCAGTAAAACAATGGATAATATAATCGCATGATGCAATTTTATATTATGTTATTTTAGAGCAATTGTAATTTGATTTCGTTTCGGACACGGCTTAAAACACTTGTAAAGCTAATTGGCTATTAAATCTCCTTTCACTGGACACCTTATCAACGGACATTTACTAACTGGTCATACCCAATATATTTTTACACGCACGTTCTCACTCTCCATTACTTAATATTTTTTTTAAATTTCGAATTTTGGCTTTTCCACTGCCAACTTATCTATCTATGTAATTCCTCTGATGATAAGGTTTTAATCTTTGAAAAGACTTGATGTGTCAAATTAAACTCGAATCCGAGTTCTTTCTGTCTGTTTCTGTCTCTCTGCCCGTCTGCTCGTCTGCCCCCCTCTCTCTCTCTCTCTTTATATATATATATATATTTATATATATATACATATATATATACATATATATATAAAGATATACATATATATATATATATATATATATATATATATAGAGAGAGAGAGAGAGAGAGAGAGAGAAAGAGTGACAGACAGACAGACAGATAGACATAAAAAGAGGCCTCATATTTGTGCGCGGTTCTATGATTTGAAACCGATTGTATCGATGTTGTAGTGATATTGTGTAATTTTGTATATATATATATATATATATATATATATATATATATAGCGTAGTATGCCCTCTCTATAGTAATTGCTTACTAAACGAGAATTTATACAAAAGTTAATATTAAAAGATATATAGCATATTATCTCTTTGCATCTATGTCATATGTTTTTATTTTGGTTTTTCGTAATTCCTCTGCATGCGCGACAAAACGTAGGCGTGTAGTAATATAAAGAGTATTGGCGCCAGTTCGATTTATGATGGTTGTTAAATGCATTTTTACCGGAAGTTAATGAGAATAAAATTAATTAAAAAATACAAATCTTAAGCATCTTTAATATGAAGTACAGCTTCATCAACAAACCGAATAAACAAACCCACTTAATATGTAAGAAATATATTGTTTTCTGTTCCAATAAAAAAAAATATTCTCAATCGATGCTTTATTTTGTAGTTTTAATTCCGACTAAGAGGTTTTGTTTTGATGTGATGTGTTCTGACAGAGAAACAGTTGTAGAAGATATTCCTCTGTAAGTCTGATCTCTCCATCGCACTATATGAATTATCAGTTACAATATTGCATATGATAATTTTGCATCTTAAAATCTAAGTAGAAAGTTTGAGAGTGTATTTAATTGACATTTCATGCTTAAAATTAAAGTTATATTGGAATCCAAGAATATATATATATATATATATATATATATATATATATCAGCAAAAACATATGGATTGGAACGGAGCATATTGGAATTATGAGAGAACTGTCAATTACTCAGATTTCAGAGACATTCACCGCAGGCTATCAAGAGAAATCACTGTCGGAATTCAAGGTGATGTAGATATTATTTCTTCGTACTCATGAATCACAACACGTTATTTTTTTTGCGGGGGGAGGAGTGTTTAGAAGTTCCCTTGTGTTCGTCATAGTATGTTCCTATTGTATTTACGAAGTACAATTCTATTCTAAGTTGACTGTGTTTATATTTAGACTGTAGTTTGTATGATGTCCATCTTTCTTTTGATTACAACTTCCTTTCGTATATTCTAGTTATTTTTAACTCTACGATCTCTGGAATAAGCGACTGCGACTGGAAAGTTGAAAAGTAGCTTAGGTTTACTTTCGGCAGCCTCGTAACCCTCGCTTCTCTTAGTTTGTCCTTTAGTCCTCATATTTCATGAGCGATGTTTCTGACAAAGAGGGAAGATTGCTGATTTCATTGTCGGAATCTATCCATCTAACACTTATCGTTGGCTAGGTTTTGACCTTGAAATAGTATTTTTTTACTCCTTACATCAAGTAGTTGTATGCCTTGTCTGAAGCGACTTCCATAAAACGAAACTCCTATGGGGTTCCTTATCCCTGGCAAACTAGTTGTATTTAGTTGTTTTTTTCTGTACACAAATGTCTGGCTCTATTACTTGGATCATGTTTCCATTTGCAATTTTATAACAATAATAATAATAATAATAATAATAATAATAATAATAATAATAATAATAATAATAAGAAGAAGAAGAAGAAGAAGAAGAAGAAGAATAATACAATCACATGCGATTATAACATATATAACACACAGAACAACAGAAAATGTAGACTCGGTGGAAAAGAGATGAAACGGCTAATCCCATAAGTGACTGCAGCAAACTAGCACAAAAACAAGGACAGAAAAAAAACTATATAGGGAAGTTAGTACACTGAGAAATATGCAAATGACATCATTTTGGACACACATGGTACATCCACACACCGGAGGTATTACTTGGAAAAAGAAAATAACAAAATCCTCTGGGGCATGAAGGTACAAACAGATACTCTGAGACATGAAAGTACAGACATATATAGTCATCAAAACAAGGAGACCGGGTGTCATAATAAGAATGACAAAATATTGCCAAATTTGTAATGTTACAGTCGTAGCAGACCACAGGGTGATGATAAAAGAGACAGAAACACGTAGAAAATAGACGGAACTTGACAGAAAACGGAATGGGATTCGGAACATGATATTTTAGATGATACTAACACGAATATGAGCTCTAGTAATAGTTCAGTAAAGAACCGGAAAAAACGTATGGGAGAAATTAGAATCAGATGGACGACTGCGACCATACAACGTACGACAATAGCTTAAATCTTACAGAAAACCAACCAACATAAACTGCGAACACTAACCAGTCATATAGAAGTTTAAATAGAAAGAATAAAACATATTAAGAAAACCAACAGCATAAATCCAAGGGTACTGACACTACAAGTAATTTGATAAGCTGTCCTCGATCCACCCCAAAATGAAGTGACGGTACCAGCTTCCGTTTATACCACAACAAATAGTCGTGAAGGTTCAAGGAGGACAGAAACCCCGAGGTGGTAGAGCACTAATATGACTTTCAATCGAAGGGTGAGAAAAGTTTTCTTGATGAGGTTTACTTCCATATAAATGCGACAGAAGAGCAATGACCGCTACCGGCGAGAAATCAATAGTAAGCGGCATTTCTGATAACGCAAAATCATTAGCAATAGTTATCGAATTAGGTGGAAAGTAATGAAAATATTTAGAGACGTGTTGTCAGTAAGACTCCAAAGAACTCCACCAGTTATGATCACTGAATAAATCAATGCAAATGACTATGTGATAACTCCTAGTGAATTGATGATGATGATGATGATGATGATGATGATGATTAATGGCTTCAGTTGTTGATTGAGTAACGAAATTGCTTGTTTCGTTTAGTCCTGTTAAGACTCAGCTCGTGGCTTTCAACTGCATTGTTGTTTTACAATGTTTCTGAGGTGTGGGTTTCTTTTTGGATATTTCAGATTCCATCCCTATAAAGTTGTTGCCGATTTCACAAGCATCGATGGTTATATTCTCTGGCCTTCCTTACGCCCAGGTTTGTTGTATTCGATAAACTTTCTAGTACATTTAAATTGAGACTTATATTTAATTTCTTCCTAAGAGTGTCATCGATGCCTCTGCTCTTTAGGGGAAATCGACACAGAAACCACGTGGTCTATCTCACTCATCAAATCTTTCTCAGAGTTCATGCATTAGATGCATTGCTCTTTCTTCTTTTCGTAAAATCGGTTCTCGTTATCTCTCCAACCACTTTCTCACACTTGCGGCGATTCTCTATCTCGACAAATTTACTATCAGACCATGTATGGAGTACTGTTGTTATATTTTGACTGGTGAATCTCTGTCTCAGTTGAAGGTTTCTGATAAGTGCGGAAACGTATCTACAATTGATTGGCCACACCCGTTCTTCTTCTTATCCGCACCCTTTCTTTTCACAGCCATGATGCTGCTAGGCTCATTCTTTTCTATAAATAGTAGTATTATACTGGAGAAGTATATTATCTATTTCCTGTTTCTTTATTTCCAGCTCGTTTGACTCGTTGGCTCGTGATCTTTATCAAATCTATTTTTTGATACCTCATTGTAATACAACTTCCTATTTCCGTAGCTTCTTTCCAAGAACTGCAGGGGGTATTATATATTTCTGCTGACTGTTTTTCTCCTATCTATTACCTTAGTCTTTTCAAGACTAAGGCCGATAGACATCTGTCTTAGCGATATCATATTTCGTTATTGTTAGTACATTACATTAAGTGACGTCATGCCTTGTCCGGAGCGATTTCTATTAAACAACGCATGTTGCTTTGTACGTAATCACCATGAGCAATCAACTTGACATGATTTCGGTAGTTTCGTAGTTTATAAAAATATAAATACGAACACGTGGGCATTTTACTTTATTTTTATAAAAAGAACAAAACTACATGCTGATGATACCAGATCAGGCTGCCCTGTGGCTCCCTGAGACGAAATTCACCTACATTGACGTTTTTTTGTTTTTTTTTTTGTTTTTTTTGTAAAACTTAATTATGTTCTACAAAACCAAAAACAAAAACAACAGCCCCTCTCCCTTTCTCCCTCCCCTTTTTTATTTTATTTTTAGAACTAGAAGCATAAATCTTTTACTATAATGACCAGATTCGGCATTAAATAACCCAAAAAGGGTTGATATGCCGTAAAACAAAACTACCAAACCAAAAACGATGATTAAACATTTGAAGATATAAAGAACTTGAAGCATAAAAACATTTACTATAATGACCAGATTCGGCATTAAATAACCCAAAAAGGGTTGATATGCCGTAAAACAAAACTACCAAACCAAAACTACATGTGTTTCACAATGTTTCTGAGCTGGGATTTTTTATATACTTCAGATTCCATCTCTATAAGCTTGTTGCTGATGTGACAATACCTCGATGGTTGTATTCTCGGGCTTTCTTTACGCCCATTCTGTTGCATTCGATAAACTTTCTAGTAAATTTAAATTGAAACCTATATTTAATGGACTGCCTGCTTATGTCTATAGCAGAACATTATAACTATATAAATACAAACACATTGAAATAAATCATTATTTGTGTTCATATGTTTCACAATGGTTTTTGTGTAAAAATCGATTTACTTATTTAAGATTTTATTCCCTATCAAACTTTTGCCGATTTTCAACATTCCTGTTGTTGTATTGTTCTGCCTTCTTCATGTGAGTTTTGTTGTATTCGAGAACCTTCTAGGAATGAGAACGTGAAACTTATCTTTAATACACTTAATGCCTTAAATTTAGATATCGAGTATTAGTTCATTTTAACTCTAGAAAGACTAAGCTCATAACCAATGTGTGGACAGCAATCTAGAATTATCATTTACTTGTTGAGCGTGGGGCATGACGCATGGGAATCAGTCACTTCAGGTGTTTGCAAAAGTACTATTTTTAGTACCATTTTGAAGCTTAGGCCTAAGTATCAAGTCGGGTACCCGTGGACAAAGATCACATTCATTTATTATACATCCCCGCCATTTTCCAAGATGGCAGCCATCAAAATTAAATAATGCTAATATATCGGTAACTATTAAACCTAGAAACATGAATTGGTGTCTATACCTTGGTGTTAATGGTTGGGGAATCAGATAAAAACATTTTTCGCGACATGAAAGTATTTATATCTTCTGAAATGGTACATTTCACAATAAACGTAATATTATCATTATCCTATAAAATCATTACTCATTCTTACAACAATTATAGTCATTTAGTAAGGAGCTTTGCACTTGTATAAACGTTGGCAATTAATCAACATTTTTGCACTCGCATGACGAGCAAGGTTGTGTGCACCGTGTTTTATATGGGAACTAGTTAGCCATCTTTTTCAATCTATCAATTTCTTGAGCTTGGGGCGAGTAGTCTGTAGTCCAGATCCTCAGAATACTCGTAATACTTCTGTGTAACTTCCACCATATCAAAGCGGTGAATGCGGAGTCAGACATCTAGATTTCCTTCAAAACAGAAAATACATTCAAAATGATCTCCCTCAAGTTTAGATGTAACAACGTACAAAGCCTTTCTTTATTTCATGAACTCACTGTCATCTGTCAAATTTAAAGTCAAAAGGTAATGCTTCAAGCAGAAAGATTAGGTTTCGCAGATTTTGAGTAAGGTTGCAAAACTTGATACAACCCCGTTTCTTGAATCGACAGAGTTGAGGAAAGTAGTAGGTCAATTTGTTTGCAGAAATGTACTCCAACCAACATATCACTGATGACACCCACATTGAACGTGTTTATATGAGGGATTTATGTTGCAGAAATAGTACTGTGGAAACAATACCTCCTACAAGTTATGCGCTGGACCAACATCTCACACGGAGAGTTTTCTAGGCGAGAATCTGGACTACAACGCACGCACCACTGGCAATAGTCCTAAGCGCAAGCAATATTTGATAGCTGGAACAAGATGGTCAACTGGTTCCCATATAGAACACGTAGCTCCTTGACAGGTATGTGTTAATCTAGACGTAAAATACGTGTGTACAAACTTTGCTCGTCATAAGTGCATAAAGGCTGATTTGAAGTACTAACGTTTATGCAAGTGCAAATGACTACGATCGTTGTCCGAATGAGTCATGATTTTATGTGATAATGATGTTATAACTTTATTGTGTAATTTTCTATTTCGGGACACATAACTACTCTGACGTAATGAGGCATGCGTTTATCTTATTCTTTGACTGATGTAAACTTGTAATAATTGCAGAAAGAAGAGACACACTCAGGATTAAGTGAAACAAAGTATACTAAATAAATGTAAAAACAACATATAAAGACAGTGTGAACGTTAGCATGACTTCAGTATTAGACTGTGGTAGTTCCCACAATGAAAGGCATGTGCTCCCAATATTTATAGTTTTATTAGAGAG
>OY744521.1:38949600-38969600 GCA_963556195.1 Sepiola atlantica | reverse complement strand
ATGAGCTATGTAATTGGTCTGTCTCGAATGCACATAACATAGTTGTATACAACACACGAATCCAGAAATCGCAAGTACCTTGTTTCTGTGACGTAATGTGTTTCCAGGTCATCTCTGTATACCCTATTTGTTTGCTTCATCTAGTAAAAGTACAAAACTACATACACTTCTTTAAAAGTAAACACATTGCAATAATCAATCTAATATATTAAAACGCACAAGTTAGACTTATCACTTCTAATAACGCACAAATAGATACTTACCAAATTCCAAAAATAATTTGGGATTTTAAATCTGGTTATTTATATGAAACAGTTAAGATACATGAACCTAATTCTCCCCTCGGGCCTATCATATTTCAAATAACTACTCCAATATATTCATGCAATTTTATCTATCATTTGAATTGACCCGCTTGCGGAATAATTTTGAGGTGTTTTAAACAATATTTTCATTATGTCGTTATTGTTAATAATAATAATAATAATAATAATAATAATAATAATAATAATAATAATAATAATAATAATCATGATGATGATGATAATAATAATAAAGATATTTTCTATATTACGTATTACTAGAAGAGTGGAACATTGGAAAAACTTATTGGCATCCAAATCCTCAAGAAGATCAATGGTCGTTGCCAACGAGAAATCGATGGTAAGCGTCTGTTGTGATAACCCAAATTCATTTGCAGTAGTTATCGAAAGAGGTTGAGAACACTGGACATCTGCGGAGACCTGTTGTCACTCAGACTCTAGGGAACACCAGTGACGGTCTGTCTGAGGACTCCTAGTGAGTAGTAATATTACTAATAAAGCTGGGTATTATTTGCATGCTTTAAATACAGCTATTATTTTTTATATATTTTAACTTGTAATCTAATTTGATTGTATTTATTTTCTATGATTGTATTTAATTTTTGTTTTGTTCCGTGTGCTTTTTATTAATAACTCGTCAATGATTTCCTTTTCCATGTGTCTTTTAGTTTTATCCTACTGGCCAGAGAAATGTCCGTTTCAATGTTCTTACAGTTAAATCACAAGAAAAATTGAAATAAATAGGGATCTTAAGATGCGAGTGAATAAAAAGTCTGAGCACCCATAGAATGATCCACCCCTACCCTCTTATTCTTAGATATATGGTATCTTATTACTCACCGGGTAATTTTAAAAGTGGCCAAAACACTAAAAAGTGAATAGATTCGCCAAACTTCAGCTAAGTTTTCTATGAATGCTTTAATATGACTTGTAGTTTTATTAATTTTAACTTGTTATCTTATCTATTTTTTAAAGTGCGGGGACTCTCAAATATCTGACAAATACACGGGCTCAGGATAACCCCTCTTGGTGTGATCGACCCGTAGATCTTGTCTAGTCATCTCTAAAAGACGGAAAACTCTGATATAAAAATTGCGCTACTGACTACTTACGGCTTAGCAGCACACCGTTGGGGGAAGGAGGCGTCTTTAGTGCTGATCGACAACGTTTCTACTGCTGCAGACTAAAACAATATATACTGTTTGAAAACTTACATTTGCTTCATGAGTAGATGGTCTCTACCTATCATCTGGCTTTTGCCCCCTTCTTAATATATTGGCAAGGCACACAGGTACTAGTGTAAGGACACCTCAAAGACACCCAATGTTTGCTATTGTTTCCTGACTAGTACAATGAACACCGTTTGTCTATTTTTCTATAAAAGCCACTTCCGGAAAATATTTTGCCACTAAGTCTCACATGATTAGCATGAGTTACTTTTGATACGACAGGTTGAGGGTACATGTTAGACAGCTTGTCTGGCTACTGTTTCCGACTGGTAGTACATGAGCAACAACTTTAACGAAGCGCTAAGAGCAGCTGCTCTATTAACAGCTGTACACTATCGTATGTAACTGTACGTGCAATAACGCACATAGTAAATTACCTTACATGTATCCCCAATTGGCTTTCCCAAGGCCACAACCTTCATGAAGCAAGCCCTGATTCATAGTCCAGTTGTGTGAACTTATTGGCACACTACAAGCACCCAAATAAAAGTACAAAGAAAAAGTAACAAAAATGAACCACACACTGACCAAAATCATCTTCATCTCCGCCCCTGAGGCTAGCATTCACAAATATCCGGTGACTTACAACCAACATAAATTAGGTGAACACATTTCTCCTCGTACACTCCCAGGATATTCTAGCACTAAGTTAAACAAATCTACACTCCTCAATATCCTCACACTATTTTAACATGACTGTGGAAAACATATGCACGGACTAGGAGTTAATAATCGGAACATGTTCCCCTTGACTAGAAGAACATATACTGGAATCAAATGATCCAGTAAACATGTGTGTTTAGCTTAACCTTACAACACAGCGTGAGTTACTTATAATTTCATATACCCTTCTCGTTCGACCCAGGACTGTATCCTGTTTAACTTTGTTTCTGAAACCATAGATACATCACTCTCACTGGGCTCGTTGCCAAAATAAATGTATTTGGGGAATTTAATGTACATCGTTGAGATTAGCTTGAAGTCTCCAGCGACACAGACGCAGCTGGTAACGCTACGTATAGTTTATCCATAGCGAACTCTCTCTCACAGATTGTAACTCTCCTCCGCCGCCTCTATGATCGTTTGGACCAGCAAGTCTTACTTCTCCACATGGTCTTGACCTCACTGTCCGAGGCTTGTGTTACGAATGCGCATAGCCTGCTCGGGAACGCTGATTGATATCACCCTAAAATACTGCCCCAACGTTCATGAGCCGTTGCTGAAAACGACGAGATATAACAAGCGGGTTGATTGGAAATCCAGGGGAGATAACATCAGCGACGCCCTATAGAGTGACATTGTTTCTCTCCCTGCTGATGATGCATCAAAAGAGTAATCGAATATTTCAAAGCAGACATTATAGTGCATGTCCCAATGCGAAATTTTACAACAAGTCCTACTCTCCATAATGTCAGAGTCAGCAAACATTCCGACAATTCAACCGGCACTAGTCAACTACAGATATACATAAACTTATAGATTTCATTGTGAGCTTTTAATAGATGAAGCAAACAAAGAGGGTATACAAAGATGACCAGAAAACAAGAAACAACGTACTCGCGATTTCTGGAAAATCTTCAATAGTACGGTAACTATGAACAAGCAACACTTCTCCCTGCTATCCAACCACAACATACCGCCGATATCCTAACGGTAATTTCTGAACGCATATACCATACACTGGGCAAGGCAGGTTAAGCTAGGGCGTTAGTGCTTGATATATCTAAAGCCTTGGTCAAGATCTTGCGTAAAGGTTTTCTAATATAAATTAACTTATATGGTATTACTAGACTAATATAATTAGATACTTCCTATCCAATAGAAAGATCCAGGTGTTCGTCGATGGCCGTTAATCAAAACAACATGATTTTCATAAACAACATCTCTAATGACATTGTGTCTGAGATGGGTATATTTGCTGACGACACTACGCTCTACTCCGGTTATACGAGTAAAACGTACGCGCACATATCAGAGGCAATGGCTTAATACTTCAAAATTAATCGCCAGTCTGTAGTTGACTGAGGTCATAAATTGATGGTAACATTGAATGCTGCTAAACAAGTCTCTTTTCCTTTAATAACTACAAGTTACCCCTATCAACCATCGACCCCTATGTCTACTAGCACCCTACCTGTAGATAAGGGAAGAATAAATTTTGGCGTCTAACTCTGTTCTCGTAAATTCATCTTCCCCAAAACAAGTATTTCTGGATTGTAAATAACAATGAATTTGTTCGATCCAGGAGAATTTTTACATTTACTGACGGTGGAGAAAAAAGGAAGCGAAGAAAAAGAACATATATCAATTGGTAGGCGGAAAAGTTCAACTTTATATACATTCAAAGCGTCTTTGTAATCTGCATAACACCAACCACTGTGACATAAGCATTACAAATACGAGATTCAATAGAAGTCTATTTTATGTATGAATTCCACAGTTCTAATCACCATGGTAAATTTAACTTTTCAAAAAATGTGTATTTCCAAAGAGAATCATGCTCGAACACCGTGGACACTTTAACTACCTTAGTCAGCTTGTGACGATGTATATTATTATTATATTTACAGAAATGTGACTTATTTATTAATTTTTAATTTAAATTGAAAATAAAATAAGGAATGCACTAACAGTTTCAATGCAAATTATTTGTATGGTTCAATTGTATTTATAGTTACAGGATTGTTGTAAAATTACAAATAGTAAGGTTATAAAAAAATTGTTTCTCTTATATTTAGATGAGAGAGAAATATCAGTTCGCTAGGTAAATTTGACGTAAATTGACCTCCATGGAGTATTAGGTTACATTCTTGTTGGAGCTAGTTTATTAACGTTACACTAACATAGTAAACTAGATCAACTCCGTGACTATCTAACAATTTAACAACTAAGCTTTTTAAAAAATATTTTTATGAATTCAAAGTTGTTACTTAATTTTGTGTAAAAACATGTAATGTGCGCACCTATGAAATGTTTGTAGGTGATTTGCAGCATATAACATGTTCAAAAGATCGTCTACCAATGTAAAATTCACACCATAAACATTTCAGAATTTCGAGACGTAAGTAACTGATTTTAATGTTAAGTTGTAGTTAGCATAATTTCACTTGTTAAGAACTGACGCGATTACATGTTTATTAATTGAGTAAATGCAACAGGTCAATTTAATTTGTGAAACATACATTTCAATATTTCCTTAGAAGTAATGGCACCAAATGTAGGGTTTAGATATGTCTTTAATGTTGACTACACCTCACCTACACACGTAGGGATACTGTGTAACCTTCTAAGTAAAAAGCGAACTTTTTGTGTCCATTTTTTCATTTCTCTTTGTAGTATTTTATTCCAAAAATAAGTACCTTTATTGTCTATTTAAAAAATAATAAAAACTACTTCAATCGGCTATGTTAAATTGGCTATGCGAAAATTCGGTGTTCATATATCGGATGCCCGAAAAAATTGTGTATCTTTAATTTTAAAAAGTCAAATAGGAGGGAGATAACTCAAAGTGTTCAACCACGATTTATCTTGAAATGGGTTTTACTATTGTAATTGATGTAAAATAAAATAAATTAAAATAAAATAAAGTGGACGAGTGGTTATAGCACTTGTCTTTGGGCTGGACGACCCGGGTTCGATCCCACTCACGGCATGCAGATTTTCGGGTCTGAAAAATCCCTCTGTCCACCCAGCAGTAAATGGGTACCTGACTAAAACTCAGGGAAGGTTCAAGGCAGCGGAAGGAGAGGGATGGGCTTCGCCTTCCATATGCTGTGCCCTAGACACGGTGATTCTTAACAAATGTGCGATGTCGGCAACGACACTCGTGCGCGCCCAGGCTATGCGACCTTTACATTTAAAGAAAACGCAATCCATATGTAAAAAAGATACGTTAAAAATAAAACAATTACAACGCTTTATGGTATTCGGCAAAAAGTGAAAATACAATGATTTATTAAAATAAATTTATTATCAACAAAGAATAAGTTAAAATAGAAAAACATGTTAATCGAAGGGAAAAACATGAAACAAGGGAAATGAAGTTTTTGAAATAAATGAAAGTTTTACACTGGATAAAATTGAGCAATTTGTTCGAGAAACTTGCCCTTGTATAACATTGGGCATTATATCTAGTAAAATATAAAATATCTTGAAAGTTCGGAGTGTTAAAATCCGTTTTAAGATAAACCGTGGTTGAAAACTTTGAGTTATTCCCCCCTTATTTGACTCTTGAGAATTAAAGATGAAGCCATTTGTTTCGGCCCTACGATACAAACGCACCAACAATTCAAATAGCATTTTCTGAACTTACGACGAACGACTGAAAATCAGCTTTGTTTTCACAGAGAATCATATTTTTAGTTTCTTAACTATTTTCAATCACTTGCGGGTAAGACATTTAAAACAACATAAGTTAGAACGATGTACTCTTGTAATTATACTCATATTGGAAAGATATATGCACACATAAAACGGGTTATTACGGTAATTCAAAAATTTAAATTAAAAACACTCTATTAGTTAATTTGTAGAAATTTAAAAAAAAGAAACAGCATCGGTAAGTGTATTGGAATCGAGAGTTTTTAGCAGAATCAGTAATTGTATCGGAATCGGGAAAATATTGGAATCGTCCATTCAGTATATTTTAAAGTAAAATGATTACTAGGAACATTGGAAAAGTAAAAAAAGGCATGATCAGGCAGTGAAAATTTATATATATATATATAGTCTCGGAAGTTTCTCAACCATTAAAACTAAAAAAAAAACATAAGTCCCAAGTCGTTCAGTGGAAAATCACTCATGTAAGTCAATTAAGTTTGTACAGTTATAATATTAGTTTGCTTCTAACATTATTTAAGGGATCATCAGTTGTTTACCATAAAAAACTGGTTCGGGAATTTAAAAACAAGACAGTATTTAATTTCATGGCTTCCCAGCAGAGTTGATAAGACCCCACTTCCCTTAAAAAGCAACAACATAAACGTTTCGTATACTAAATCTAAGTTTTGTTCCGTATAAATGTTTTGCTAACTTATATATGTTATTAATATATATATATATATATATATATATATATATATATATATATATATATATATATATATATATATATATATATATATGTGTAAATAAATAAATGAATACATGAATAAAAAATAAAACTTCCTCCTTACCTGTGTTGTTCGTTTGTCTAATGAAATGTATCCGTTAATTACAAAAATGTTGCTGCATTTTAAAGTGTTTAGACGAATCCATTAACTACTTTTTAGATGATTAATGTATTTTTAGTGTTATATTAAAAGTATTAAAAATATCAACATATCAAAATATTTAAAAAAAAAAAAAAATATATATATATTTTTAAAAAATTATATATATATACATATGTATACTTTAAGTCCTTTCCTTATAAATACTAAGATTCCTTGCCCACTCACAGCGTATATAAGCTTAACTCTTATATATATATATATATATATATATATATATATATATATATATATATATATATATATATATATATATATAATCAAATATAAACCAAAAGTAAACTTTTAGTAAATAGAATCTATAGTGAAAAGTTTAAGCTCAATATACGAGATAGAGCAATCATAAGGATAGAAGAAATAAGAGTGATAAACATGTTTGAATGTTCAAATTTATTTCAAATTTCGATTGTTCAATGCAAAGTGTATTTGGCTTAAGAAAAGAATAATAAACACTGGTTTATTACAGAATACACCTAGCATTGAACAATCGAAATTTGAAATAAATTTGGACATTCGAACATGTTTATCACTCTTATTTCTTATATATATATATATATATATATATATATATATATATATATATATATATATATATACAGTCATATGATGGTTATGACTGCAACGTCTTATCAGACGAGTGCTACTTCTATATTCAGGAAAAATGTCAATATTTGAAGGAGTTTCTGTCCTGAGATTGTAAATAAACAAATATAATAATACGACAGCTAGATCCTTCTGTCGGTTTAAAATGAAACAAATAAAAGCAATATAACCAGTTGCAAGTTTCAACTACAGAGAAACATCCATGTTTGTTTAAATAAAAACATGGAAACTTACACATCGAAAAGTCGAACGTAAATAAACATTCTTTAATATTGTACATCGAGTAATACCCTGGTTTCAACGTTGCATCGTTTCAACAGTATATTATAAATTTTTTTAAAAATGAAACAGGTATTATAAAATGTTTGAATTCTGTTATTTTAAGCAATATTTGCTTAAATGAAAGAATGCTGTCTAAATGCACACAATATATGTGTGTGTATTTCTGTGTCTTATGCTGTCAAATTAAAGTACCAAACTATAATTGTAATTCTATATAAAAAGGAGTACGTCTCTCTCTCTCTCTCTCTCTCTCTCTCTCTCTCTCTCTCTCTCTCTCTCTCTCTGTATGTGTGTTCCTTTATACAAAAAAAAACACAAGCGAGAGAGTGTACTTAAAATATAAAAGAATTTAACAAAGGGCATCCTGGGAGTAGTATTGACACTCTACGAACTTATTTAAGGGAATTACGGGCCCTTTCCAACAGTTTACACTAGGAATATACGATATTATCCGTGTTATTTAAAAAGACGACTTAACAAATATTATTATTATTATTATTGAGTTGGGAAGATCATAGGATTATATCCTCGAGTGTGCTTTTTTGACCATACCTGATTTTATGAACAAATAAATACATAGAATATCGCGTTTCTGTTTTAATATAATTAAATGTTAGTGAAAATCCTCTTTGGATTTTGTACCATTTGTGTGTCTTTGTGTTCGTCTGTGCATATATCTCTAATTCTCCCTCTCACACCCTCTCGCCGTCTCTCTCTCTCTCTCTCTCTCTCTCTCTCTCTCTCTCTATATATATATATATATATATATATATATATAAGAAATTTTATTTTTTAAATATACCAATATGCAAAAATGTTTGATACCCCCCCCCAACTGTCAGTGTGGGAAATGACTATCCCTGCCGTTCACACTCCTCGACCCCAAATACGAAGGTCATGTTTTCCTCAGTAGCCGAGGTGCGTTCAACTGCTCCAGCGTGCAGTGTCTAGTAATGTGTGGTAAGTTAACATCTAAACAACACACAGCAGCTATGCAGATAGCGCCTGTCTTCTGGTTCTGGTGTGGCTGTAAGTTCTTTAATATGAAAACAATGGGTTGTACATTATCTATAAATATTTAACCTGAAATATTTTCATATAAAATGAGAGAAACAGTTATGTGGCTATAGATGATTTCCAACATGGTCCAGACTGAAATTCATTTATTCATAATCATAATTTTAAGAATATTAACACATATATATATATATATATATATATATATATATATATATATATATATATATATATATATATATATATATATATATATACATAGCTTGTTGGTTAATATATAAGGCTGATAACTTCAAAATTGCTGTTAAAGTAAACTATTTTCAACTGCGTACGATGCTATCCCATATTCGAACACATTAGACGCGGGGTAAATGTGCTATTACATATATATATATATATATATATATATATATATATATATATATATAGATTTAGATTTTTCACTTATAAAATAGCTCATTCACTGAAGACCGGGGTTGTTCCAATAAAAACAAGCTCGATGATACTCGATTGCAGAATACAGAGCATTTATATGTGATTTTATGAAGGCTTACCGAAGCATTCCTTTCAGGACACCAATGATCACCATTAAAGATATTTTTCTTACAAATATTATTTATTCAAATTAAATGTTTTTCCTACACGTGTTTCACTACCAAGCAGGTACTTGCTTGGCAGATCATCAGGGAAATTAAATGTTTGGAATACGGGTTTACACTGCCGACAATTCACAATGTGGCGTTGCAATAGTTGAGGTCACTTAAGAAGAGAAGAGGAAAAAATAAAAATAAAAGTTAAAATTAAAAAATGAGGAAGAACAACGATAAATAAAAGAATGTCCTAGAAAAAGTCTTAGAAAAGACGCTCGTGTATTATTTCTTCCACCAAGCCAACAAGCAAATAATCGGTTCCAAATACATTTATTCATCATTGTGCCGGCCGACGTGAAAGTGTATTATCGCACATTGTTGCGGTTTTTTTTTTTAATGTATTTGGGACCGATTATTTGCGTATTCCAGCCATTTAATTTCCTGATGATCTGCCAAGCAAGTACCTGCTTGGAAGTGAAACACGTGTAGGAAAAAGCATTTCATTTGAATAAATAATATTTGTAAGAAAAAATATCTTTAATGGTGATCATTGGTGTCCTGAAAGGAATGCTTTGGTAAGCCTTCATAACATCACACACACACGCACACACACACACACACACACACACACACACACACACACACACACATATATATATATATATTTATATATATATATATTTATATATATATATATTTATTTATAAGTATTTTAAGTAGTTATGCATGGCTACAAACATGCGAGCAACGGTTGCATATTATTTCTACTACTATCCACATCAAAAAAGAACAAAAAAACACTGGGTGTATAGTATCATTACTACAGAACATATACTACACTGAACCCCACAACAAAAAGAGGTAATGCTTGTGAGGGTGGTATCATAGTAAACGAACATACATTACATTGTCTCAAAAAGAAGAGATACTGCCTTGGAGAATATCATCATGACAACCGAACGAATGCTAAACTAACTCCTCCCTAAAAAAGTATGTAATACTTGAGAAGATCATCTAATGATACCAAAAACAGATACCACACTACTCCTTAAAGGAGGAGCTTATACCCATTGTTCTTATTACTGACAGAAAGACGAAACATATTATCAAGAAAAAACACTCCGTGTTATTTAATAATGTTTGCCTAAATGAAAATATGCCGCATACACACACTACATATATGCATACATATTATAATAATTATTAATTAAAATCAATTCGATACTCTGCTCTGTGTAGATATCTATATTTATGTTATAATCAACTTGCAAACATATGAATCTTTATATTTCATGATATGGTGAAATAGAGCTTATTCCCTATGTTATGCACACTAATTATATGGTTGAGGAGAGTGAACACTACAATAGTATTTTTTACATAATGGGTTATGAGTACAGAAAACGTATACCATGAAGAGTAGAGAGAAAGTGTCGCCGTCAAAAAGAAAGATCATGGTAAAACATAATTAAGCAAAAGTCACATAGCGACGAATGGATACACATTTTGCATAATATGGAGGTGATGCGTGAAAAGTAGAAAGATTCAAGAACTAATTATTACATTTCTTTACCTTTTATTCCGTCATTAAAAAAATATATTGTAGAATTCGTTAATATTTTTAATTAATTAATCATTGCTCAACGTATCTGCTTTAAGAAAGAGCAATGTGTTTGCGAAAACAAATCATTAGTCGCTAAGGAAGGCTAGCAGTTATGTATCGTTGTTTGTAGTTTAATTGCTGGCCTGGACTGCGTGGAAAATATTTTTGCAAAACTTATATTTCCTTCACGAGTTTAAGTCAGGTAATTAGCAGTGAACTCAGCGGGGAGGAAAAGTCGCCATATTGCTTCTATCTCTGCAACAGGTGGCGCCATCTAACGAAACGGTCCCTAGCATGAGACAAATATGGCTGCTTAAAAGAAATTGGGCATCCTTGCTTACACAAAGAAGCGAGCAAACTTAAGGGCAAATTTAGGACAGTAGACATTGTGGAAGAAAAATGAGAATTAAATGGAAGCATGAATTTGGTTGTGGAAGAATAGAGAAAAAATAATGTTATGGAAGTATGCGAACTCTAAACACATATTTAAATGTGAAAGTGGATGGAAACAAGGTAAAAAGGTTATTAAAAACGATGTATACCAAATAAAAGTTTAAACCGTTGAGTCACCCATTGTGATCGGCTTAAATTATTTGAATCGGGGAAAAGTGAGTTGGCAAAGCACGTTATTTTCTTTAAATAGAATCAAAATAATCCAAAATGATCTGCTTGTTCCATCTCTATCTTTCTTTGTATCTTTTTCTTTCTTCACTTCCACAGCTACGTGATAAATAGCAGTAATTGTATTATTAAAATGTAATTTTGTTTATGATGTAAAACTTGGAAATATAACGAACAGAACTTAGAACCTAAGGGAATATTGAAAGTAAACAATGCCCAACATTTTTAAAGAACTCTAAAGAGAGAGTACAAGAAACCGTATGATATTTCGTCGTAAATAACTGAGTTTATACACCTATTTGCTTTTCCAAAACGCTATGAAAAATAGGTTTATCTGATAAAACGGAGTAAAATAACGTTTATGGTTTCTTAGTTTCTCTAGAGATGATTACTTATGTTCATTTCCACACCCCTTTGTAGGTTGTAAATATTCAAATAAAGATATTTTTTTTTATATTGAAAAACCTTCTAAACCGACATCATTAATTATTAGAAATAGACTTAAGTGAATTATTTAATCCACTGCTGTATTCAAGCATATTCAAAGCAGCGATCCCGTGATTTGATTGCATGACCGAGAAAAAGAAAAGAACATCTCAGAGAATAAACACAGATTTGGTGTTTTTCAATATTTGTCCTTTTAATTTAATCATCTTTGACTAAATGTTGAATAAACAATAAAACATAGAACACGTAACAATCAACAAATCACATGACGTATACTATCAGTCATATTGAATACCATAGTGTAACCGTGTAGCTTTATCCTTGGTACACAACACCAAATGAGGAAACCGTGAGGCTTATCACGGCACACAAAATAATACAACTCTCTTCGATCAGGGCACCAGAGAACGTACCACAATCCTTGGCAACAACTAATAAAATAGCCCTGACGCTCAGTAGCTTCCACTCATCTCCGGGGCTAATATCTTTTGTGTTGGTTAACGTGACGTCGCCGACTTTCTCGTATCCTCTGAACGATAGCGTTGACGAAGGTGCCGTATGCCTTAGGAAGACCGGTGATGCCGTATCGTGGCGTTCGCCTGGATGGACCTCTCTCAGGTTGCGTTAATTTATCAGAAATTCAGACTGAAGCAGATCAAATAACTGAACTTCAACTGAGAGATGAGAAATTCATTGAAGAACTTAACGTTAACTTCTTACCAATTGAAGCTCATTAATTACGTTGTCTATCGAAATACCGACACTTCTAACTACACCATTATATTTTCAAAATACGTCGAACGATTGTGGTTTCATTTGGACATCAAACCTTATTGTAGTTAGCGCAAACATTACTTGTTAGTCCTACTTTAAAATAGGTTGTCCATTGATAGAGATACACTAATTAGCTTATGAGAATGTATAGGGAGTGGGTAATTCAATGACAAATAACATGAATTCGAGAAAACTTGTAACTACCACATGTCTCCAGAAATATGTTCTTAATTTATTTTTGTCGCAGTCACATAAAAGAGGGTCGAGAACTTTAAATCATTATAACGAATTGTTTATTGTTTGATTTTCCATTAAACTCTCTTACAAGCTCCACGTATTTGATTATTTTTCTCGGTCTTTAACCTTAACTCTGTTAACTATTTAGACGGATATATCTACTATTTAGAAGGGTTTGCTTTCTTGGTAACTCTTATCACATCTGGTGTACTTACTTTGATGAGTGTGTCTATTTGTATTTCAATGTCTCGGATAATTAATTCCTTTCATATTCTTATATTAGCTCCGCTTTTTACGTGTACCATTTTATATGTTCAAATGCAGTCATTTGCACAGTTCACAATGAACTACCTTCCTCAATAAATCATGTCAGTTTTAATATTATTTTGGGCTAATTTGTTTCATCTACTTATTATATAGTTTCCTGTTTTGTTGGTTCTCGCAAAAAGTCTATATTTACTATTTTACTGGGTCATGTCTTGCATTGCTTTTATCTTGTTTGTTCTGATTGTTTTCTTTTTGTACGGCTGTCAGTAGCGATGGGATGTCCCCGTTCAAATGATTCTGCGTACACATGTCACATTATTTTCATCTGACATTCCTTTGGTAAGTGTTATAACTTGTATATCTCGCTGTTTTTTTTACCATTTTGCTTTGCTAACGCTTCCAGTATTGTTCAGCTAGGAGTTTTAGCCGCTGTAATCAGCTCTTCTTTCTTTTGTGCTATGCCTTTTTGGTACGTATAGTGCATTTTCCAATATTTACCAATTCTATACCGCATTTACATACTGTTATGATATACACAGAAGGCATTCTGACACGAATCAATATGAGTGATTGCTGATTAGCAACAAGCAGGTTATTCCTGGAATATGACTGACAAGTACCCTCCACAGATGTCTTCAGATAACCGTTACAAATCATTATAGCACTTTACTAGTAATTAATCGATCATAACAACCCTTGACCTTCTCTGGAATTTGAGTGGTAATTAACCTTTCTAAGATTTTCGTACGTTTATCATAATTCCAGTAGAGCTCTGGTTGGTGTCGCCCTTCTCGGTCTTTCAAACCTTATTTTATTTTCATTCGTGTGTAGTTCTTTCTATATCTGTTGTACTATTTTTAATTCAACTTCCTTTTGCGATAATGCAAACTATTTTGCTACCGTTTTGTAAAGAGTTGAAGCGTTCTAGAATTTGGCGACTTATTTTCACTGAGATTCCATGGAACGCAACTTGTCATGAATAATATACAAGCTTTAAATACAATATCCGAGAAATGAACAACGCTAAGAAACCAAATTATATAGCCCCTACAGATGTGGTGTAGGGAAATCAAAATAATTCTCACTGGCAGCAAAATGTTGGATTTGATGGAATTTTAGCGGCAAAAAAGCTTCCCGATATTCCAGTAGTCTCTGCACCTTTCTACGAGAGGCATGGTTAGTGTCATCTCTTTCTATTCTCCATGACACTTTATAAGTTTTTCGTGTGGTACCAGTCAAGTTAATTCCTCTATAAGCGCGTGTATATGACTGTATTATTTTATTTCCCTTGTTTTAATTTCTCTGCCCTCCTTCTCTGGGGGATGCAATCTTATGAGCTGTCTGACAGTCTTGGTTCTCTTTGGCTCGTGTGAGGTTTTCCTAGGTAAGCTTAGCTCTGGCTAGTTTGCGTTCGTTAGTTAGATCGGTTGGTTTACGCATTCAATAATGGTTCTTTATTAATTCGGCCGTTTTTAACGTTGCCGCGCGTTGCATGGTTCCGATCTTCCCGTTGATTCAAATTACGCTTAGTTTTTACATACTTTTCTTCGGGAGAGTTTCTACAATTATGGTTACTTTAGTGATGTTCCTCATATTCCCTATTCCTTTGAGTTTTCCCGAAAGTTCGCTGTATTTAATTTATTTTTCTGCTATCATGATCTTCCCCCTTGCTGAAACTGAGACTGAGAAATCTACAGTTAAGCATTTTGCCTCCTTTTTTTCAAGTATTACGCCCGGTCTATTTGCTTAGAATTATTAGTTGTATAAATTGTTGTTCTTATTGTAGTTCGTGGTCGAGGGCGTTGTTAGGGTTAAGTATATGTTTAGATTGAAAGATTTTCACATGTATATAATAAGAAGATAACAAATAAGTGAGCTACAAATCCATTGCCACATTCTGCTACTGAATTCAACGTGTCGCTACGCGTCACGGTAAACAGATAAGTCGTTTTATAATCGGGGTTTTGAACTTGTTTTTCATTAAACCCAAACTCCTATAATACTAATTGTAAACCCTTTACGAGGGGCGTTCAATAATTAATGCCACTGACCCATTTCCCATAGCAGAAGATTAATGAAACTTGGCACATGTATTACTCTCTCCATACAAAGGAACCACCCAGAGTTATGCATTTCTCCCATCGTTTGATCCAGCAATGGACACCGTTTTTGTAAAACACCTCAGGTTAGTCCTCCAACCACGTCGTAACTTCAGAAATCAAGACTTCATCATCTGGGAAACGCTTTCCTTTCAAAAACGTCTTAATGGCTGGGAAGAGATGAAAGTCAGAGGGTGCAAAGGCAGGCGAGTAAAGGGGGGGGAGGATTTCATAGCCACACGCCCGTGCTTCTTCGATATGCGAGTTGTAAACCGGAGCGTTGTCCTGCAGGAGGAGGATACATTTGCTGATCTTATCACGCCTCTTGATTTTGATAGCTTGTCTTAATTTCATCAAAAATGAGACGTGGTAGGCTCATGTAATTGTGGTATCCTTTGCTAAGAAATCTGTCATCACTACTCCGTCCTGGTCCCAGAAGACTGTGAGCATGGTCTTGCCAGCGGAGGGCTGCACCGTTGCCTCCTTTGAAGGTGGTGAGTCCAAGTGCTTCCACTACATTGACTGGGCTTTGATCTCTGGAACATAGTGATGGACCCAAGTTTCATCTTGTGCAATCAGTCTTTTGAAAAACTTTGACTTATCTTCTTGGCACATCTCCAAATTCATCTTCGAGCACTCGACGCCTTCTTGCTTCTCGAAATATGTTAGCAACCTGGGAATCCATCTGGCAGACACCTTATGCATGTGCGAATGCTCATGAATGATAGTTTCCACAGACCCTGTACTAATCTTGACCCCTTTGGGCTATTTGGTGGATAGCAATCCGTCGATTTTCCAAAATTGCAGTCTCAACCTGACGGACAGATGCATTATAAATGGTAGAAGAGGGACAACAAAGTCTGGGAGCTGTTTCTACAAACTTCCGGCCATGTTTGAATTCACGATGGCAGCGTTTTACAAGGTCATATAATGGGGCATCATCAGCATGAGTTTCTTTTATTTCATCAAAAGTCTCCTTTGGTGTGCGTCCTTTCAAATACAAAAACCCGATCACTGAACGACACTCAACTGGCACCATTTCACACCTGACTAAGTTCAAACACCTGTAAATAAAAAAAACAATTGGTTCACAGCTGTTATTTGCAACATAACCCATACAAATATAAATCATTAGACATGCAACATTTCATTTTGATCGGACAACTGGAAGTGGTCCGGGAGCATTACTTATTGAACGCCCATCGTACTATAAGTTTCCGGAATTGTCCGCCGATTGTTGGCTCAGTCTGTCACGCTTCAGTTTGAAGTAGATTTAATGGACGAATTTTATTTTAGATGCACCCTCGCATTTCTGACGACGATCTGTCACGCTTAAGTTTATAACATATATATATATATATATATATATATATAAATGCCTAGATTGATTAAACGCATCTCAAACGTATACATCATTGTTTATATCGTATCTCTAAAAGCACAATGAACACATTATTAAAATAATCGTTTTGTAATAACATATTTGTGACGGAAACTAGCAGTATTACTTATAAGAACGATAGTTATAAGTCTATCTGCTTATACTCCTATAAAAGTAAACTTCATTTCTTTTCGTCCAAGGCTCATATCTTCGTTTAGCCTCAGTGTAAATGGATGGTTCTCTCATTAAATACACCTCCTGCCTTGGTAAGCTCTTAAGAAGGACTTTCGCTCCTAAACAAACGTAAATAGAAGATTTACAGCAAATATGTTGCTAAGTTCACTATAAGAATGATAGGATCCTTCTTCAGCTTCAGAGGGAACCTTATTTATAACGCAATCGTTTATAACAGATGAAGTATTGCTGCATATCTTTGGTGGTGTCGCCCTGAGCACTTTTCCCCGCCCTGACAGAGTACCACAATAGCTTCGCTAGTTAGTGGGAAATGTTCTCTTTTTGTATACAGTCCTTTTCTCTACTATATGTTTATTTTTATAGTGAGTCCTTTAAAAATAGCACTTTACTAGCTAGCCCAGCTGCAAAACACTTTCCGTCATTCCTCCGTGTACATAGAAATAAACAGAACTTCTATGAAAAGAGATTCTTTCCAAATATATTTCATCTTTAAAACACAATGCCAAGAGACTTTTCCCTGTTGATTACAGCATGGTCGTCTTCACGTCAATGTCAAAAAATATCTTTTGAACCGTCATCATGTGTAATCAAATTCTGCAATTTTCACCCGCTGTTTCCAATTTTCTCATAGCATGATATTAGACACAATTAACAATCTCATCATTCCTTTTCGTCGAGTGGGCTTTAGGCGTTGATAATCCGAGACTTATAAATATACAAAAATAAAATAATATTGCTAGTTTGGATACGAATATAGAGACACGTAGCTTACATATATAGTAAGTATTTTGATTAACATCTATCATTTCAAAAAAATCATAATTATTTAACACGAAATTTCCGCTTAAATAATTAAAAGTTATTACGATAAATGTACTTAAATAAGTTAAACAAATCACAAAGAAATTGCCGTTTTCCTTTGTTGAAAGAAAGCTAACAATATTATTATTTATTGTACGACACATCTATGGCAGAGGGACTTCTTGGTAAAATATCCGTTAGTCACATGAGAAGGAGATGCTTTCAACTTTAGGAGAGACAAATAGATAGACCGACAGATATATAAAATAAGATGGAGTTGATGGATGAGTAGAAGTAATGAGAAAATACCACGTGTGATAGATTTTATTGGCCGGTTAATGTCGATGATCCCTTCTCTAATATGTTAATGAACAAAAGTCATAGTAACAGAGTAAAACAGAGAAGCCGAGGGAAGAAACAAATTGAAAGAACGTAAGAGATTGGTTGTAGAATTGTCCTGCGTTTGTGAAAAATAATTATATTACAACATTGAGAGATAGTAAAGAGTGGCAATTTAATCCGAGGTATTAACCCCTCATATCCAATGTACATTATTGTGCTTATAATACCGTCTTCTCTTGTTTCTTTATAATATATATTTTTATTATTTTAAGACTTTTAATCTTGTTATATATGTTTCTTTCTTTGCTGTGTTCTATGCATTCTCATTCCCAGCCGACGTCGATCTTCGGAATCTTGATTTAGGATAGAAAAAAAAACGTTGCAAAACCAGGAAGGACGGGCTTAGACGCTTCCACCACATTTAATCGTTGTAAGGAAGGCAGCACCCATTCGTCGACGCCAACGCCCGAGGAACCAGACCAATCACAGAGGCGGCATATCAACCACACCAGTGGAGTAAGACAGGTTACAGATTAGTGCGGTTGACCGGGTCTGATTAGTAATAGAGACCGCATCATAAGTGGTACACGTGGAAGCAAACACATCGAAAAGGGGAAGGAAAAAGGTCATATATCAATTATGTTGAGGTTATTTTATATTGAATGTGGTCATTTTGGTAAACCCTTCACTACTTCAATTTCTAAATATATTAATTATAGAGAAACCCAAAAGTGTCACCATTAAAACCGTTAATAAAATGTACAGTCCTTTCTAGAATCCAATCATTTTTTCTACAAAATAAATCTCAGCTTAGCCTGCCTTATCTACTAAATCTCATCGCGAATCTCTAATAATCTGTGTTTTATCATCCCTTAATGGCATCCGTAGTCACTTAGTTCTATGATAAACACACCTGGTTACGATGTACTAAATAGTTAAACACTCTAAAACAACCCTCTTTTTGCACTGTTCTGAATTTGGCTGTGATGTTCTGATTAGTTCAAGAATACGATGGGGATTGTTTTTATAGACATTATCTAAAAATACCCACGTAGGTAAATATCTGCGAGGACGGGCTGTGGTTCGATTAATGTTACCTTATTTCGAACCATACGTCCTACTGATGAAATAATAACCAAAGTGCCATTTTCTGGGTAGAAGGTCACCCTGTATATTACATATATTAAATTGATTTGCAGGTATATATTTTGTAAGTGAATTATCTGGAAATTATATATATAGAAATGGTACCATCAACGCTACTACAATTCGGGGTTAGAGTTTACCTGGAAGTAATTGTAATTAAGGGGTGAATCTTCAATAATGAATGTTCCCAATAACAGGTATGTTAAGGGCATAACCAGGATTGATTTGAAGTGTCATATTTTATAGTGTTTGTATAAAAAGGGAGCAGCAAAAAATAATTTAAATTGTACAAAGGTTAGAAAAATAGATTCTAGTATGGCGCAACCTTAAAATGAATTGCATAATTGACCATTAATATACCAAATTCTCTTTGTAATATGGACATCGGCATTAACATGTGTTCTTCTGTGGAACCATGTATAAGCATTTTAATGGATGATTATGCGGATCCATTTCGATTCTAAATAATGCAGTGAGGTCTATTCAAACGTGTGGTTAAAATTTGTAATTTGACCATCCTTCATATGTCCGAATATACTTTGTTGCATTTCCTGTGTATTTAAAAAAAAACATATCACTTTTGCTTTTCAAGAACTGGCCATTTTGGATAATACTCAAATGCCATTAGGCAAAGAAAGCTGACCAAGTGCAGCAGCTGCAAGACGAACGTCTGTAGATCGAGGATTGCTTTTACTAAAAGTGGGGCCGAAAAGACTGACCTTTCACATCGGACAATGTCCACGCTCTGCTTTTCTCATTATTCACTATATGTT
>OY744521.1:38932100-38944600 GCA_963556195.1 Sepiola atlantica | reverse complement strand
GCTACATCTTTCAATTAGACGGTAACTCAGTATCGACGAATCGATTGTCAGTGACGGTATATCTTAGATCAATAACGAACCCTAATGCTTCGACTGTGATAACTACTATTTCTACAAGTAATACTAGTAGCAACGTTAGTAGTAGCAGCTTTAGTAATAACTAACGATAAATGTTTCCAACTTGCAATTCTGAACTAATAATATCTAGCGTAAAAGACAACCCGGAGGCGGCTTTTAAGCTGGTAATAAATAACTTAATTTCGTGGATATATGTTGGAAAACAACGAAATATAAATGATGTATGTAGTCGGAAAAATATATTTTAAAATAACAATTTCTCATGAATAATTATAAAAATGCATTTTGTGAATACATGAAGCTGTGAGGGAACGGTTATGATTTTGTAAGTATTCGCAGAAAATAAAACTATATGTAAATACTTTTCATAAATAAACATAAATATATATATATATATAAATATAAATATATATATACGTATATATACATATATATATAAATATTTATAAACATATATATATATATACATATATATATACATATACATACATATACATACATATATACATGTACATATATATACATACATATATATATATGTATATACATATATACATATATATATATACATATATATATATACATATATTTATACCTATATATATATATATACAAATATACATATGTGCATATATATGTACATATATATGTATACAAATATATATATATATATATATATACATACATATATGCATATATATATACACATATATATATAAATATACATATGTATATAAATATACATATACCTATATATATATATAAATATACATATATATATAAATTTACTTATATATATAAATATATTTATATATAGAATATATATATATATATATATATATATATATATATATATGTATATATATATATGAAATAATTTGCTCAGTTTCCATAATTTAATCACATCATCCTTCCTAGAGCGACTGCTTTTGTATGTAAGTATGATGTTACGTACAAGTCGAAAACCACACGCTTAAAAATTTATTAAAACGTATGTGTTTTGCGGGAACCGATTTTTTTAATCGTGTTCTTTACATGGAACAATTGAATGTGAATGAGGAGAACAACGGAACAAGACAATGGATAAACTGATAAATGAATGGGCAAACCAAGTGGATGAGAAAAGGAATTAATAAAAACATCACCAGCCACACAGGAAGCAAGAAAGGAAATGAAAAGAAAAGCGGAACAATAAGGAAAAAATAGACAAAAATAAAGAAAAAAGATATGAAATTATAAAAGCGTATAGAAAAATCTTTTTCCGATCTGAGCGGAAATTTAACAAGTAGAAAAATGAGTTTTAGTAAAAACAAAAAACGAAGAAGAAATAAACAAACGTTGAATAATACGGGAGTGAAGAAAAAAAGAATGATTATAAGAAGAAGTTTAAGACGCAGAGAAACTAAATAATGACTTCCGGGTGAAAAAGAAGAGATGTAAGAGGAAGAGAAGTCAGTAAGAAGGTAGAGAAGGAAAATGTTTGAAGGAAGAGAATGTGGATAGTCATATGAATAATGTGTTGATATAAATGGGAAGAGGAAACGAAGAGGGAAGTAAAGTGAGAAAACGAGGCGAGGAGAACGAGGCGGAGCATGTAGAAAAATAATAAGGAAATAGAAGTAGAGAAAAAGGAAAAAAATAAAAAACAGAAGAAAAGGCAGAAGCAGAAGAAGAAGAAGAAGAAGAAGAAGAAGCAGAAGAAGAAGAGGAAGAAAAAGAAGACAAAAAAGAAACAACAAAGGAAAAAAGGGAAGATAAGGAAGATAAGTATGTGAAGGTTGTGGAAGAGGAAAGATACGGGATGCATGAAATGAAGAAGAAGAAAAAAGAAGAACGGAGATGAGAAAAGGGTGAACGTGCAGTGAAAGAGGAAGAAAAAGAGGACAAACTAGGAGTAGGGTTGCATACCCCTCCTGCTTGGGCCGCGGCTTTTCTTGTTTACAATATCGCCCCGGGCCGTGACAGTTCCCGTTTAACACGTCATTTTTAAAACATCAAAAATGATATAGTTTGCATACCTTTAAATTTTTCGTACCCTCTCCACTTTCCTCGTCGCGTGGAAGGGCGTGTCGTCTAGTGGTTAAATTATTTATTCTCTTCTGTACTGCCGTGAACATCGCCGTTACAACACACATTTCATGACGGACTCCGAAGACAAACAATCTTTTTAACTTTCAATTCTTTTTATTACATGTGTTAGTTATATATTGGCTTGGAGATATTAACCAACGTCGAGAGAGAGAGAGAGAGAGAGAGAGAGAGAAAGAGCAAATTACTGCTTTCGTAATTACTTATCCATTAAGTCTTAACCATTCGTGGAGGGGGGAAGAGATATTTCGCCTGTATTTTCTTAGTGAAATATTTCCCTTAATCAAATTGCGGATTGCATCCTAAATCACGTCTGATAGGTTCACCTCCAAAACCCAAACTCTAAAACTCGCTTCTCACGAAGAACGAGTGACGTCACGGATCCCTCTGCTTCCCACCTCTCGCAGGTGCACATTGACCCTTGATCTGGGGTCTCGTCACGCGGTGACCCTGCCACGTCTGTTAGCTCCGACTGTGAGAACAAGCCCTATTCTGCACTCGACTGCACGGGTCCACCCGCGCTAATTCGCGCAAGTCAAACCAACGACTTCCAACAGATACGCCCATTCCCATAGGGCCCTTATCCAACAGAGGCGCGTAGATTAGGAAATAATAGAGGAAGGAAGGTGGAGTGTAACAAAATAAAATAACTAGAGATGGCGTCAGCAGTGAAGATAACACAATAACGATGAGGACAACTAAGAGATTAAGGAAGCGGAGAGAAAGATGCTTGTTTTGGTTGTTTTGTTTTACGGCATATCAACCCTTTTCGGGTTATTTAATGCCGAATCCGGTCATTTTGGTAAAAGTGTTATGCGTCAAGTTCGTTATATCTTCAAGTATTCATTCATGGTGTTTGGGTTGTGTTTTCTAAAAGATTTTTTTTTGTTTTTGGCTATTAAGAACATAATTCAGTTTTGCAAAGGGGAAGGAAAATAATAATAACATCAATTGTTCGTGCATTTTCTGAAAGTAAGATATTGAAAAAGTGAAGACGTAAAGACGAAATTTAGTGTGATTAAAAACGGTAGTGAAAGAAAAACGGGCATGAAGATACACTGAATCGTACGAATGAAAGAAAAGAAGATAACAATGAAGTAAATCTATTTAATCCAGCAGTTTTAATCTGTTTGCCAACAACACGACTCGACATATTTTTCTTCGTCGGTGATTCATCAATTGAACACTTTAATTAATGAATGTTAACATGAAACTTTTTTTTTTTAGATATCAGGTGTATTATATGGCGTTAAATATGTTAATACGAGCACCACCACTACTGAAACTACTACCACTATTACTACTACCACTACTACTCGTGATAATAATAATAATGATGATAATAATAATAATAATAATAATAATAATAAGAAGAAGAAGAAGAAGAAGGAGAAGAAATTATAATAAACATATATAGTCCTCCAAAAACTGAACAGAATGTGCATTAACATATCCATGATAAATACTATGGTACCGGATGTATTATCGATGGTCAGAATTCTACGTACACGAATACTGATTATAACTCCATTACGGTGGCTAAGTAGTTTACGACCTAGGTTCGAATCCAGTTCGTTCCACGGAAACACTGTCATCAAACCCTACATTTGAAACGTGTGCCTAACCTCCTGGAGAGGAGGTAACAAAACACATCCATTCTGTCTCGATAGAAAATAGATATTCATACAAGGGAGCATGTATAATACAATCTATTGTGAGGCAAGGGTTGCGCAACCACAACCACTGCTTTCCTAAACAGGTATACCAGGGCGATATGGCAAGCTGACGTCCAGAACGACTGGGAACAATGTCGGGATAAGCAGAGAGCCACTCTCACATACCTCACCTGGTATTCCCAAATGGTCATCTATTTAGTACTGACCAGGCTCAACGTTGCTTAACTTTGGTGGTCTAATGCTAACCGCTGTGTTAACGTGATTGTGCCATTTATTATACTACTATTGTACTAATAATACTTTATAGGTAAAAGCTATTGGTTATAACTCCAATAGATTTTCTATGAATTACGTTTGATATAACATGCGTGTTATAGGAAGTCAAACATACATTAATATTATTAGTAGTAACGTAGTAATAGTAGGAGGAATAAATAGAGACTCCAGGGGGGGGGTAGAATCGTATCGCATTTGACATAGCGAGTAATTAAAAGGGCATTGCAATACCATGAATAATACTCTAATGTTTAGATGAAGACGCAACAACTCTCCGGCGAAATGCCCATATCTATATTGCTGGACAAGTAACATATAAAGTAAATGATGAAACAATGATCAGAAGTGAATGATTCGATAAGTTCATAATTAAGAAATAGAAACAAACATGAATAGCATTAATGATGAAGAAATATGCAAAAAATTAGAAGATAGAAAACGTATAAAGAAAGAATAAAAGTACGTAAGAAAGACAAGAAATGAGAAATAAGAAAAAACAAATGAAATCAATGAATTGTAAGAGAAAACTAAAATTATATATAATAGTAAATACATTAAATAAATAATAAAATTACAATAAACAATAGTAAGAAATGTTAATATACACCTTTTTGTTTACATTATTTTACAGTTGTGAGCAACTTGATTCACAAGAATTCTCATATATCTGGTAAAAAACAAATGGTAAAATTTGGAGCAATTACTTATTGAAAATATTCCAGATTAGAATATACATTAGACAACTATATTATTCTACTTACGTCTGTTTACATATAATTAACACTGCAATCTATTAATACGTAATTATAAGTAACCTAAACTATTTGAATCTTAATATTTATCATTTTAAAATTGATACACATGCTATTATATGTGTTATATTCAAACGATTTTTTAATATTTCAAACATACCAGAAACGTTACAAATGCAATCAGAATACGGCATAGTAACTTTGAAAATTGTGACGTATATTCAATTTCAGACAGTTAGATTTTAACGCCCTGTTATAGTTTTATACGCGTCATGTGCATATATATGTGTATATTTGACTTGCAACGCTTTTTAGTTACAAAATAAATATAACATTTTGAAACTACTTCTTTCTCGGTGTTGACTTGTTTCCCAATCAATCACGATGTGGAACATAGCCGATCGATGTGCAAAGCTAGCCTCCCCGAAGAAGGTATTCTGACTGAGAGAAATATATCTTTGAACGGACCCTACGACATTTCTCAGTAGGTACGCCTCAGGCGATTAATACTAATTCTATCTTCAAGATTATGAGGTATCTCCTGTGAGGATGATCCTGTAAGGATCAAGTTGGAAATTATCTCTAACGACCAAAGAAAAAAGCCCTGGTCTTTTGGTATTATTTCCAAGGCCAACCCCGGCTTGTATTAAAAAGCTGAGTGGGACTATTTTTTCTGGGCTATGAGATAACGGTGACCGTTATTATATGACGCCACAACGCTTACTACTGGGACCACGTGAGTCAATTCAATCTTCTATCTTTTTATTATATATATATATATATATATATATATATATATATATATAGTACAATATCAACAATCATTACGTTTGTCGTCATCTAAATCCGCAAATAACCATATTAACCTATGTATTAAAATAATTTACTTATTCTATTTTTGATTAAAATGAAAATAAATTCATTTTTTTTATTCATATACATATATATGACAGCGAAAAACACATAAAAGATAATTTCGTTTATTTTTCTCATGTTCTTCTATGGAAAGACATCACCATTATTTACCATATCTTTACACAATAAGATTGAATAGATCGAACGTCATCGTATGCGTTCTGTAGACGCCCCGCCCCACGATTGGCTACTACACAAAGATCTAACGGAGGGTACCAATTAGTTTCAGTGAATTGCTTCACTTACTCTTAATCGTCATTTTATAATTATCAGTGTTTAGCAAGATCGCAGCAAGTACTATTTTTAAGCCGCTAGTATTACTCGTTTAAAGCTTGAACCCACGGTCCATTGGCGAACACTTTAACACTTATTATGTTTAACAGTTATGATAGATCGGTCGGTATATATTTATACACTAGTATACTATTAAGAAGAAAAATACGTAAATTGAATAAATAATTTAGAAATAAAAACTTAGAATGAAGACGTGAATATACACAAAAGTATTTCTGAGAACGAGCAAGATGAATCAAAATGGCGGACAGTGAATAAGCGAATGTAAATCATGTAATGAAATGATTTAATTTAACCGGAAATAAAATTTCTGGGCAGGAAGTGCGAAAACTGGAAATGCAATTAATGTTTTTTGTTCGTTTTTTTTTTAAGATGGTTGAGCGCGGTCGGAGTAGACTGAAGAGCGATAGATTCGAAAAAATACAGTTTTTATTTTCATATGTTTTTGATTTATCAGTTTTCATCTATACACAATCGAAGTA
This sequence comes from Sepiola atlantica, assembly GCA_963556195.1. Taxonomy (NCBI): domain Eukaryota; kingdom Metazoa; phylum Mollusca; class Cephalopoda; order Sepiida; family Sepiolidae; genus Sepiola; species Sepiola atlantica. Next base: position 38,938,039 of record OY744521.1, on the reverse strand, counting down.
TTACCTTAGGGCGAGGGATTCATTCATAAAATGTATTAATTTAAGCCATTTGTCGAACTGAAAGTAAGAGTAAAAGGGCGTATTTACTTCCTTTACACTACATAAGAGATGTAACACAGGGCCAGGAAGGTAGGAGATATGAAAAACTATCTCAGAAGAAAGGTAGTGCACTTTGTCTCGCTAAAGCCATAAGACAATAAAATACCCACTTTTTAAAGAAAGACACGTAAAAGCTTGAAGGGTGAACTAACAAAGATTAAACAAAACTATATATCACTTCTAACAGGTTGTTCGTTGATGGCTACCGACGTTCTGTCAGATTAATTGTAAAATTGGTATTCTCGGCTGGTATTCATATAAATTTTTTAAAATTTAAGATTGAAGAAAACAGTTTAAAATATACTCAATCATATAGATGCAATCGACGTCAAAAAGTTAATATATTCTTAGATTCCATATAATTTTAAAAAAACATGATGGCGTAGAACTGAAATCGCACACTCATTATTTTCTATCTGATACTTTCTCAACAAAAAAATTGAAACATTTGTTAACTCGACTTGTAAAATAACACTAATAACACAATCAGATATACGTATTTGAAGTTTTAAAGGTGTTTAGTACCCATGGGTCACTTAGAATTGAATGCAGGTAGAGATCTGGCACATACGATAAAAATGTGAAGCTTTAAGGGGATATGCTTCCACACCCTTCTTAGGTGTTCATTTAATGATTCGGTGATACTACAATTATCTTCAATGATACATTTTGCATGAGAATTAACTTTTCGATAATTTATAATGTAGTGCTTAATATATATATATATATGTGTGTGTGTGTATATATATATATATATATATATATATAATATATATATATATATATATAATATGTATATATATACATATATATATATATACACACACATATATATATATATATATATTAAGAACTACATTTTAAATCACTTTTAGATTTTATTTACATTCTCTAACGTTTCTATATAGGCAACACGCACACCTACCATATATCCACACATACAAAAAGACAGTGAGTTATATATATATATATATATATATATATATATATATATATATATATATATATATATATATATAACAGGCTACACGACGTTGCCCGGGGCATCCACATCAGAATAGAAGAGGTTAGAAAGTGTGTGTAAGATCGTTATATTAAAATTCTTATCCGTCTACCTCTCTCAATCTATCTGTATATATTTATCTGTCTCCGCCTTTCGCATTTTTCCACAACCCCTTTTACACATTCGACACGTCAAGCTTTCTCTATTTCTTAATGTATTGAAAATAATAATAATGTGCGCCTTATGTTTTAAAGTTATTGTTTCCGGGCAGCACCGAGTTTCCTGCCCTCTTCATCCGAAAAACATTATTTGAATGTAATTTGTTCCTGGAAACGCCCAATATCTAATTTTCGGCCTCCCATTTTAATATATTGACACATATATTTAATTTAGTGTATTACCGTGCAACACTGAGTAAGTGTCTTGCCCTTCTCCATTAAACATATACCACATAGGGAATGTAGTATTGTATTATTGCAGATACATGCTCTATTTTAGATATTTAGCATTGATTCCTGAGAAACGTAGAGTACCTTTTGTGGTATGCAATACTATAAATAATACTGTAAAAATACAATGAAATACTTCCTCATTAGCAACGCAGCGTTTTAAAACACCTGATCTATGTAAGATTGTTATGTCTATTGCATCGATGCCTCTCAAAGGAACGTCAAGTAAATACACCTGTCTTATTTTACATATTGAGCATTTGGAGTAACTTATACAAATTACGAAATATAATACTGTAGTATTACTATAATGGCCCCCTAGCAACACCGAGTCAACAAAAGACACATAAGTTCTTTCTTCCGGAAAACGCTGCGATTAAACACAACCGCTCTATCTAGCAATTTAAGCGCTTTTGAGTTACTATATATTACTTAACAAATGTAATAATGTAATCTTACATGTATTTCTCTTGTTTAGAGTGCTACTGAACCTACTCCAATAAAATTTAGGATGCCTACAGACACTACTAAAACAACCCTTTCCGGGTTTTTTTCTCTCACCCCCCACTTATATTCCGAAGAGAAGATTAAGAAACGTAAGACTAATTTGAAAGAACGTTTATTGCTGGAAGAAATAAATTAAAACCACAGTGTTTTTTTCCCACATAATGGCTGAATAACTCGACTCCGCTCGTGACGACATCTTTTCCATATCCCCCTTAGCGGTGCACATATAGATTCTAGAATACTTGCACAATCTTCGACTGTTAATTTGACATAAAAATACCGTTTCTTTCTATAGAAAACGCTCACCCACATATATGCACACACACATTTGGGTGTACATATGTATTTTAAAAATTCTATTTAGTGTAAATTCTCAGAAATGAAGGGGCCTTTCTCTGTGGCTAACACTTGATATCAATATGAAATACATAGATATCTGAGTGTTTCATTTAAGTTCTCTTTTACTTCTAAAACATCGAGTTAGTAATTACGAACATTACCTTTCCTCTCCCTAATTGGCCAGTTAACTATGATATGGTATATCTTACTTGTTGTCTTTTGGTTATACCGGATTCCAGAACAAGAATCCATCTAGTGTGGTGTAGTATCAAGCTAAGTGGTGTTGTATGTAATAAAAAGTATATAAGGTGCACTGTTGCTCATAGAGGATAGTGTATAGCCGTGTCGATAGTATTGTTATATTATCGATAGGGCCCGATATTTTTAGATGCGATTAAGTTAACTAGTGTGAATTATGGCTGTTGTCAAATGAAGACAATGAGTGCGGGTCGATCTGACATGCACCGAAGGGACTGTTATGAGTCAATCATGTTTTTTTTTTAAGATCATAACAAAGTTACAAATTCAACGTCGACACAGAAAATCTCGGGTTAGAAAATGTCAGATGTAGCTCGATTGTGAATGTAGTGTCTGATTGGACCACCCGGGGTAGCGTATCTTACGTCATTTGTTTTTTATCAAAAACGAGAGTTTTTGAAACAGAATGCTTTTGAAAGTAATAGCGTTAACGTCGAAGATGTAGTCACCTGTCGTAATGGCTGGATCTCGAAGATATCCAGCAGAGAAATCCGTGCATCGTCGCACTCCACAAGAGGTATGAATGAGAGTCATGGAAGAATTGAATGGATAAAAATAACCCTTCCACAACCAAGAGGTCCAGAATAAAATAATTGAATCTCTCCCTGATGAAAAATTGTCTCCGCGTTGTCTCCTGCCTCTCTATAAAGTGTATACCCAGATCAAAGACCACCTGTATTGATCACGGCCAGAGACACAACGAAACCGCCGGCAAAAATGGCGAAGACGAGCAGACGACGAAAGAAACTGTAAGGTAACTTTTTGTGCATAACATTTTCGGGTACTAATCTGTTAAACTTCGAAAGACTTTAGGCGGAAACAACGAGTGTACGATGTTTAAAAAGAACTATGTTTAAAGTGAACAATGTTCAATTTGAAGTTAATTTAAAAAAACTGAAAAGTTAAACTGTGACAGTGTTTTTACGAGACGATGTTGTTACAAAAATATGCTTAACAAACAATGTTTGATATAAGTAAAATGTGCTTAACGAACTGTGTAAAAAAGATAACAATGTTGTGAAGTAAAATTGCTTAACGAGAAAAATGCTTAATGTAAAGAAAAATTCTTGAAAAGAAATGTTTAAAGAAAGCAGTGTTTTAATAAGTAAACTGCTTAACACGTAATGTGTAAAAGGACTGCAGTTTAAAGGCTTAAAAATGCCTTAAAAATGAGTGTTAAAAAAGGTTTGAAAACGTTTCATGTTATTTCGTGTTGTTTCATGGTTAGAGAAGCGTGATTTAAGAAACCATTGGTGTCGTGGCGATAATTTAATTGAGAATGCAACTTTGTATTGATTTTATGAGACGAGCTTGGTCGGTGCTTCCGAGCGATTTTCGTATGATTTCGTATCATGATTTTGTGGGAACGGTGGGCAATGAGGTGTCGTCGTCGTCGATTCGAACGTGTTATGTAAGAAATGCCCTTTTGGTGACCGTGACAAGTTGTTTAGGCGAGAACTGCCGCGCCCCAATCTGCGACATAATGTAACAGTATCTTATTTGGGCTTCGAATACTATGCTATTTTGAATATTTAGTCAGTGTTTACTTGTAGGGTAATGTATTTTCAATTCAGGTTGTCATTACACAGCATTGTACAGAAATATATTAGACACTCGGAGATCGTGTCTAGTAAGTAATTCAAACTACCTTTATATATATATATATATATATATATATATATATATATATATATATATATATATATATATATATATATATATATATATATATATGAGGGGTGTACGTGTGTGTTGTTGTTATTATCCGTATTGTGTTCCAGGTTCTTACTTTTAATTAGTCTCAATACAATGAGATGAATACTATTATATATATATATATATATATATATATATATATATATATATATATATATAATCGTTAACATGGTTTGCATTCTTTTGTATATTTTATTGCCTTTATCTTATTTTCAAATTCAATTATAATGATAAACCAATATTTTGCTTCATAAATGCCATCGCCCTACACACAGGAAACAATTGGGTATCAACAAGCAAGAATATGAACAACATATATTTATTTTGTATATCTTCGCCTCATGTGACCAACACTTTATTTTATACCCTTATAATACGTATTTTCTTAATAATTCGAAACTTAACGTTTTCCTTTTTATTCGAGAAAATTACACAATAGAGATTTAGTGGCGTCTATGTTGGGAGGTAAGTAAATAATGACAGATGACAGATGCAGTGAGAGCTTTTAATGCTTTAGTAATGAATTGTTTAAATCTTGTGATCTGTTTTGACTAATGTATCTACGTACATTGTATATCAGGGCATACATTTAGTGAACTCATCCAATTCGGAAAGTATATATATATATATATATATATATATATTATTTTAAACATAGTTTTACCCCAAACAAGGCATGCCGCCACTGTAGTCGTAAAGGGTTACTGAGAATTTAGATGTGGGTGTTCGATGTCACCCCAAGTTGGGAGCAGTGGAGCGAGTTGTATGCTTACATTAGTTGTAAACCTTTGCATGCCGAGACTGTTGGGGAAACAGGGAGCAGGGAGGGAGTTCCAGAGGCCGGCAGCACGAAGAAAAAAGCAATTGGACTAAAAGGCTCTCCGGCATATTGGACCTCCACAGTGAATGGATGCGATTTAGCTGATGTATGTGTAGTTTATGTAACATTTATTAGATATATATATATATATATATATATATATATATATATAAATATATTGTGTGTATTTAGGCAGCATTTTCTCATTTATGCAAACATTGTTAAAAATAACAGAATTTGTCTGTTTAATTATACCTTTTTCTATTTTTTCCATTTTTTTTTATCTACATAAAAACAACAACCTAAAATTAACAACATCACATATGAAACCAGTGGTAACATTTTAAAATGCTTAATGTAATGCGATTTTGTTCTGTGAAGCCATTCCAGCATTGCTGAATTTAAATCGCCAACTGGAACTATGCGAAAAAAAACGTTCTTTGCACGTTTCTCCGCAGTCTTTTTAAATATCTCTTCCTTCTCCAGCTTTTTTGTTCATTTGCTTTTGACACATTGAATAATTATTCCCCCAAACCTTATAATTTAAAATCATTTTTACAAGCTTTCCTTTGACACTTTAACATGTTTCTGCCGTTCGCCTCAACTCAATGAATATAATACAAAAATGTATTGTGGGTAAAATGAAAAATATACTGACTCCACAGTGATTAATATCACCGACTTTAAATTATAAGTATTGTGTGTATACAACATCTAGCTCTTGTCCTTCCATAAGTTGTTGTCTTAT
>OY744521.1:38917100-38929600 GCA_963556195.1 Sepiola atlantica | reverse complement strand
ACGTTGAGAGTAGTCCAGACATAAAAAAATTATGAAAAGTCCTATTTTAGGAGATAGAGGTATTCAAATCGAGGGTGAAAGATTTTTGGCAGTAAAATAAATCTCCCTCAAAAAAAAACAAATATACGGAAGTATATGCACCGAGGGAATTGGTAAAAATTCAAATATCAAAAGTATCCAAAGCCATATTTTTACTTCCTGGGCTGAGTAAAATAATTGTTCATGAATAAAAATGTAGTGATTAAACTAAAGTCTAAGCTGTAATGAAATCAATTTTTAAAAAGGCAGAGAGTAAGGGGAGCGATATGTAAGAGAAGTTAGTTTAAATAAAGAGAAAGGGAGAATTAAGAAGAGTAGGAGAAAATAACCGAATGTATATGTAGGCGGGAAGATGAAAAGATATATATATATATATATATATATATATATATATATATATATATATATATATATATGCAAACATTGTTAAAAATAACAGAATTCTTCTGTTTGATTATACCTTTTTTATTTTTTTTATTTTTCTGATGGTCTTTTTTGTATGAAAATAAAAAAAATTAAAAAAATGCTCCATATGTTTCACAGGTTTCACGAACCTTTTCGATTCTTTGTCGAATGATCCTCATGTGTCAAAAGCAAATTAACAAAAAAGCTGGAGAAAGAGGCGAATTTTGAAAAGACGGTGTGGAAACGCGCATAGAACGTTTTTCGCATTCTGTCAAGAAGTCATTGACAATTTAAATTCAGCAACGCTCGATGGCATCACAGAACAAAATCCCATTACGTTAAGCATTTTAAAATGTTACCATCATATGATATGTTGGTAATTTAAGGTTGTTGTGTTTAGATGTAGATAGCTTCCAGTATTTGTTTTTAAAATTCGTTACGGAATGTATAATGTTAGTGTTATTATTTATACTTTTTCTTTTTAACAATGTTTCCATAAATGAGCAAGTGCTGCCTTAATACAAACACACACAATATATATATATATATATATATATATATATATATATATATATATATATATATATATATATATATATATAGTCTAAAGAAGCCTTGAGTCATTAAAAAATATAAATGTAAAATACAGTTTAAATCCCCAGACAAACTAACTAAATCCAAGATATTGCAGACTTAACATTCGTTGGAAAATTAATGAATGAAAAAATATAAGTTAAAAAAAAAAAGGGGGGGTAATTATCTAAGAGTGAAACAAAAACAGGAGACCTTAAGCTTCAAATATTAACACGGGGATCATCAGCTGTTTACCATGTAACTGTTTCGGAGATTTAAAAACAGGACAGTTATAATATTCATGGCTCTCCAATGGTACTGATTATACGACCATTTCCCCAATAATCAAGTGTCGAAATAATTCAGCTTAAAATATCACTAATATATACATAAATAAATAATAATGATAAAATAATAATAATAATAATAATAATAATAATAATAATAATATATTACCCTAAAAACTACCGTATGATATAGTAATTTGCATATCAAATAACATTAATTAAAACAATAATAAAAAATATATAAAAATATATATATAGAGAGAGAGATAGATAGATAGATAGATAGATAGATATACATATAGATATAATGGTAAGTATCAGGCTGTAACCAAAACGTTGTCACTAACTATATCAACATTTACCTAATATTAAAAGTGCTGTTAACAATATTATTTTGCAAAGTACTGGGTCACAGAATGAAAGGGATGGTTTATTAACATATTTAGTTTTAAAATGTGAGTTAAATTAATGACACTGGGCAACGCAATCGTTCTGACGCATGGTATTGCAATGCATATTACTAAATGTCGTTCTCATGTATACAAACTCTGTCATTGTTATTTGTCTCTCGTCTCACATGTTTAAGCTATAAAAAGCTTCCATTTTTACAAGATATAAAAATTGTTCTCATAATTAGAAAAACAACAAATTGATTAAATTTTGTTTACAACGAATTGCAAGAGTAAACCCAATACCCATAACTAAGAATTAATATGATGATCATAAAATATGTACAATAATTTCATCTATTTAAACAACTACACTGTGGCATAAATATCGTCTTCTTTGACGATATCTGGTTTACAGCTCCGGGAACATTTATCATCAAAGTCGAGCAATTATTTCCCTCTCATGGCTGAGTACCATCACTATTGATCACGTGGTTTTATTATTTTAATGTAGTGATAAATGTGTTCAGCGTGTTCTCTGGTAACTTGTCTAATTGACTGTAAAGAAATGTATATTGATTTTAAGTGTACATCCACGTGCTTGAAAACTCAATATTAATTTGTTTATAAAAAGTGCGTGGTAGTTGTTAGTTATTGTTCCCAGGAAAAGTACGAACCGCATCAATAAAGTCTGCCATGCTTTACCTCTTTTCGCATTCATTTAAAATAAGTCAATTATTTATTAATGTATCTTTTGATAATTAAAGATATATTTACTCTTACCAAGATGTTTGATAAACTACATCATCACACAGATTTCAGATTAACTAGTCGCCCATAAATGATATTTCTAGCTCCAAAACATTATCCTGTTTTATTGGCAATTTATTCTTTACCCTCTGATACATTGTAGCCGTACTAGCACTGTTGAACACTAAACAAAGGTACATTGAGCATAATCCTCGATTATCAAAGAAGTAAATTAACCACTAGAAAATATACAGAAATTACACTTTCGTGACATGATATTCTAATGTCTCTTGAAGAGTCATACTTAGTTTTATTGAAAGTAAAACACACACCAATCGTCTTTAAAACCGGTAATACAAACATGAATACTATACGCAAAGAGTCCAAACCAAATTGTCACATCGCAATGGAAGTACTACCGCAGTTATGAATACCTGGTTAATAAAATAAAATCAAGTCTACCAAGTTACACCTTTTTCCAAACATTGTGAGGATTGCAACTTTTGTCTTGATATTCAAATGGTACTTTAAAGTACGTAATATGCACCTGCTTCAGAGACTTATTTCGTTTACGTCTTAAATCCTGCAAAGTGAGGTTTCCGCACATATAGCAGAAGATCTATGGGACATTGGAGCATTTTGTTTTTTATATGCTTCATCCAGAGCTGCAAAACCCCAGAAGTTGTACACTTTAATGTTTTACAAAAAAGTAATTGAAAATCAGTACTCGTATTTGGACAATAGTTTTATAGATGATTTGTCCAGAATTCTGGTATGATGTTACTTCGGAAATAATATAAATTATTTCCTGGTTAGAATTAGAAAGTTATGCATGAATCACCTCTTAGTCAGGATCAAGTCATAATGCTTAATGTCTTGCCTGGTTCTAATCAGGAAGTAATGTCTACACAAGAAAATTATATGTACAACCGTTTTTGGTTATTATATAAACTACAAAATGAATGTATAAATCGAGTCTATATATAACGCATATCTCATAAGTATCTTTATAATATACTATATGTGCCATCGCTTATGTATCCAATGAATTATACATTAATAAATGCTATATCATACATGTAAAATGTAATTAACTTGAATAAATATATTAAGCTTAATAAACTTTTGTCATCCTCTATATAAATATATACAGGCAAATCCTCTTAACCCAGTGAAAGAGCCGATTATTATCTTCAGAATGCATAAAAGTGTTGTATAGCAGCAGTAGAAAAACGTGATATTTTAAAGTCAATTGAAGACGAGATTTGCATTGACGACCATTTAATCAGTCTTAATTTGATTTAATTAGTCATGCTTGGAAATGTATGAATAATAAGAACCGAATATCCGAATAAGCAAAACAGCCGATAGAAAAAAGAAAGTGGTGAGAAAATGGGGGCTGACTACATAACTTCAAAGAGAAGAGATGAGATCTTAATGAAGATCGAAATAAGATTTTTAAAAACTCATTTTAGTTTATTGCATATTTTATTTTAATAAAAATTCAATTAGAAGAAAGTAAATATCTACATTAAATTTGTAATTAGCAAAGTTTAGTAATCGTGATTAAAACACACACACACTACGTGAATTTATCTCATAATTTTAATAATGTGGCCTAAACAATAAATGAAATATTCATTAATATTAGATAAAAGTTTAAAGTTTAGTGAGTGTTTACTAATAAGAGTACCCTACTGTGCGTTCCATATCATTGATAAAGAATAGGTATTCGTCATTAATGTCGACAATGTATACTAGTATATATATATATATATATATATATATATATATATATATATATATATATATATATATATAAATGGGAAGAGAAGGATGAAAGTAATCCGACGTGATAGAAAATGAAAATTTATATATATGAAGCAATCATACAAAAGATATATATATGAAGCAATCATACAAAAGATATATATATGAAGCAATCATACAAAAGATATAAGCGTCAACTAATATCATATAATTAGTGAAACATCCGGATAAAAACTGAAGCTCAATATACTGGATAGAGCATTAATATTATAATATAAAATAAAGTAATAAAGTAAGGTGTCAATCAATTTGATTAACACCTTATTTTATTACTTCATTTTATATTATAATATATATATATATATATAATTATAAATATTTCTTTTTATCTATTTACGTATACATTTCATCCTTACGGGAATCGTCAGTGTAGAGAAGAATTATTCAAACCGCTCGCCAGACCTGGACCCCAGTGCACGAGTTATATTCCAACTCCAATTCTAGCGTATTTGTCCTTACGCCCACTGTAAACAACTTGGTAAATCAGCGAGAGATTAATCTTGTTTAAAGGCATCTGTCGTAGAGCGTTCGACTTTTAAAAGGAGCATTGCATTCTAGCCACAATGAGAGCTGTGTTAATACTAATGCTACACAGACCAACCTATTTTCGATCGGGACAAAGCCACAAATTCGCCCACTGCAACCTCATGCAGAATGGTAACCTCCCCCCCCCTCAAAAACGGGGCAACCTCTAGGCCGTGATGCCTTATGACAGGATCTTATGTGCGCAACTATTTTTTCCACTTCGGCCTTAACATCGGCAGACCTGAGATCGAAGAGGCCCGATTCAATCGGCAAGTCCTGTCATGCTCTAATATCTATAAGTGAATCTTCAATTATACTATTCAATCTGATTCTTCTAAAAATTTAAACTTTATTGCTGCTTTTCATTTTCTTCGCAAATCGATACTAGAAGACGATTGTTGAGGATCAACCGTGTTTACAAAAAACAAGATTACAAGGATTATTTTTTAAAAAGTAATCTTTTTAAAGAGTAATGCTCTCCAATGATGATGGTTTTAAAGAGTAATGTTTTCAAAGAGTAGTGTTTTCTTGAGAGTAATTTAATATCCCTCTTTAAATAAATTACTTCTAAGAGTAGTGTTCTACTGCAATATTTTTTCTGAGAGTAATGTTTTCTTGGAGTAGTTTATCTATGAGTAAGGTTTGCTGGGAATAATGTCATTTCCCTGTCTTTAAAATATTTCTTCCAGAGTAATGCTTTCTGGGAGTAATGTTTTCAAAGTATAATGCTCCCACTCTCACTGTGACATTTTCGTGTATTTTGAAATCAATGTATTCTGAGAGAAATGTCTTCTGACAGCAATGTTTTCTCGGAGTAGTGTGTATTTAGACTAATAATGGTACTCTTTCTGTAAACTTTTTTTCGAAAGGTAATGTTTTCTGAGAGTAATGTAATGTATTCTGAGAGCAATGTATTCTGAGAGCATTGTATTCAGAGAGCAGTATAGTCTGAGAGTGTTGTATTCCGAGTGCAATGTATTCTGGGAGCAATGTATTCTGAGAGCATTGTATTCAGAGAGCAGTATAGTCTGAGAGTGTTGTATTCCGAGTGCAATGTATTCTGGGAGCAATGTATTCTGAGAGCATTTTTTCTAGGAGTAATCTTTCTGTATATTTTTTTCTAAATTAATTTTTTCTGGTTATTTTCTTCAAAGAGTAATGCAATGTATTCTGAGAGCCATGCATTCTTGGAATATAACATAATTTTCCTACCTATAAATTATATTTAACACTTTATTTAAAAGGAAATAACTTTACGTGCTTAATAATATGTAAAACAAACCAATTTTAATAAAAAATACCTGCATCTAACACATGGTTTTGAAGGTATTTTGCCTCTTTCTTTAGGTTAAAAATTCTAAAGATGCTTAAAAAATGAACTTTCCCAAAGTTATATATATATATATATATATATATATATATATATATATATATATATATATATATATATATATATATATATATATATAATGTGAAGGGAGAAATTATATCCTATCTTCAATAGTCAAAGCTCGATATAAAATTATCTACTTATAATATATATATATATATATATATATATATATATATATATATATATATATATATATATATATAATCTAAAGAAGCTTTGAGTTATTTTAAACAAAAAGACAAAAAAAAGGAAAATGCAGTTTAAATTCCCACAGAAGCTAACTAAATCAAAAATAGTGCAGACTTAACATTCGTTGGAAAATTCATAAATAAATAAAATATATAATAGTAAGTAAATAAAATAAAAAGGGGAATTAAGTATATAACAGTGACACAAAAACAGGAGACCTTAACGTAGCGCATCTAATATTAACACGAGGATCATCAGCTGTTTACCATGTAACTGTTTCGGAGATTTAAAAACAGGACAGTTATATGCATGGCTCTCCAATGGTACAGATCAAACTACCATTTCCCCAATGAAGTGTCGAAATAATTCAGCTAAAAATGTTACTTATATATACATAAATAAATAATAATAATAATCAAAATAATAATAATAATATACTACCTTAAGACTACCGTGCGATATGGTAATTTGCATATCAAATAAAATTATTTACATATATATTACGTTTTTCACCAATATATTTCTCAGAAATACATGCAGTATTGTTACTAGTCAATTGCATCATCATAAAATTTGCAGCTTCATTGTGGGTGGCATTTCTATGAGACGAGGTATTAGGAAGCAATCTACACTGGATGACATAAACCACATTTGAAAATTGGTACAGACTCATCGGTTAGATATTTGCGTAACATTATAAAGACATTGTTTATAAAGACATATTCTGAGGTGAAGGTCGACATTCAAGTTTTAATACGGCCCGCGTTTTTTCTTTTAAATATTAATCTCAAGTATTGTGATAAAAATGCGACATGGAAGTTTGCGTTGATGAAAGAAATCTGTCTGCACCACTAAATTGATGTTGACCTACTGTGAGGAAAACGTTTAAAACATTGAATGAAGTGTACTGCCCACATTTTTATATCGTTTTAAATCTGTTTCTTTTTATTTCCCTTTTATTCATTTTCTTATTTTTTCGTCCTGTTTTTGCTCTATCCCTTTTTTTCTTTTTCATTTAATTATTTTTTTTTATTTAATGTTTTCCATTTCCGTCGTTTTCTTTTTCTTTCATACCTTTATAATTTCTATCCTTTCAATCTTTCAATTACTTTTCCTTCTTCGTTTTATTTCATTCGTTCTCTTTATTTTTCCATTCTCCATTTTTCCTATCATTTCTTTTTGTACTATTTGTTTTTCTTTCGTTCTTTTTTGCTTCGTCCTCTTTTATTCGTTTTCCTTTTTTTCATGATTGTTATATTTTATGCTTCTATTACTTGGTTTTCCTTTTACAGTTTTTCTTTTTTCTTTCTTTAATTTCCTCTTTTTTTCTACTTTGATTTCTATTTTGATTCTTCTGTTATTTAGATTAGATGAGGTTTTTTTAATGTTTTATTCATTATTTATTTTTGTCTTTTAACTTTCTTTCTTTTCTGATTTTTTTTTATGTTTCTTATTCCTTTAATTCTTTTTATCTTTCATGATTTCTTAAATCAACTTATGTTCTGTCTGTCTGTCTGTCTGTCTGATGTCTGTATGTCTGTATGTCTGTATGTCTGTCTGTTTACCAGTTTCATTTTTTTTAGACGTAAAAAATACATTGTGAAATAATGGAGAATCCTGCATTTAGCTAATCTAATATTCTAATCTAATCTAAATCTAATTATAAACATCAATACCTTTTAACTTAAATAAAATGATACAGTATATATAGTATATAGTTATCTCTAAACTCCTTCAAATAGAACCTGCTTTTGCACATTTGCATATATTTTAAGATTCCTACTAATGCACTATTATGTAATGTACATTCATAATTGGTATTGTCAATGTTTTCCAAGTATTTATATTTACCTTGATTGTATAATTATTATAATTATTAATACAATTAAAGAGATGTTATTAAAAAAACGACAGCTTTTTAAAACATTTTAAAACTGTCAGTTTCAATGGAGATAATTACATGAAAACTGCTGGCGCTGATGTTAAGAGAACATATACTACACTTTGATATTAGTCGAAATTCTAAGGAGCAATACACATTATTTCTCTACGACTAAACATTTTTAGATAGATGGAAACAAACTCGATTTAATCGGAATTTATAAGTGAAGTATCGGTTCTGTGGTCATGAGACCACCCTCCCCAGAATTATCTCTTCCGTCTCAAAAAGGTGTGGAGACTTTTCCAATATATATTTAAATAAATAAAAAAGAAATTTTAAAGTTACCAAATAGTTACAACTAAAAACTGAACGAACGAAATAGACGTTCAATGGTACTACAAGGAGTATTAGAATATCCCGCTGATTTCGTTTGATTTTCGCACACATTTTAGATGAAATATTTTAATTAGTCTTAAATTGTATTATTTTTTCCAGGAATAAAATTCTAACTTGTGTTTTAAAGACTTGACAATCGAATGTAATACAATGCCTAAATCGCTCGCGGCAATATTGTAATTTCTTCTTATTTTTTTTCGCGCTTGACATCTATAAAAATATAATATGTGTGACTTAATTTTATTTATAAACAAATTGTGGTGTCTTAGTTTATAGTTGCATTTATAAAAAGGAAATGGGTTTCACTTTATTTTATTAAAAAAAAAATATTGTGGGGTTTCCGTTCGCGCTGAGATCCATTAATAAGATACTTTACTTTTATTTTATTTATAACATAATTATTTTAATATTTATTTTGCTTTAACTACCTATGTAGTGCTGTCACCATTATATAATACTCCCAGTCCAGCCAAAATATACGTCCAAAGGGAGCATATATTTACAAGTTTGTTTTTAATTATTTTAATTTATTTTTTCTTGTGTTATTATACTTTATTTTGTATATTTTCTCTGTCTCTTTTTTCCTTCCTATTTATTACTTTCAACAATCATCTCTTTTCAAAACCGAACTTTGTAACATTTTCTGTTTGACTTTTGTTTTCTTGCTATTTACTTAATCGACACATCTTCAATGCATTTGCAGTTGTTTATTCGATCAAACAGTACAGAAACAATTCTATATAATCATATTCATATCAGATTTATTTATATATCTATTTATCCTTTTATGAACTCTACATGTATCACCATACATTTATCAATCTATCCATATATCCATTATCACGTTTATACATGCGGTCTCAATTTACGTACAGGCGGAAGTGACATCAAAGAATAAAACATACAGACAAATGTGACATCATACAACCAGAATTTTGAAAGTTGTCGTTTAACTTAAGTAAATAAAATGAAGCTACATTACTTACAAGATCAGTTTACACTAAAACGAATGCTATTTTCAGATACACAAAGAAATATTAAAACGTATAAGCGAAATAAATGATGATAGATAATATAATCATAAAAAGGGGTAAAAACATATTACATTTAATTGTAACTAAAATAATTCAATTTTCAAAATGTAGGCTCCAGTTCAATTCCATGGTGTTCGGGTTAATGATATCATATGTTTTCATTGGTTAGTCTCTGGTGACGTCATTTTCATGAAAACCATTTCCAATACATTTTTTGAGTCAAACCTTATACAGACAGCAGACATCATTAAGATCAAATTCAGATAATAGACGACAATAATTTTTTCGCATGAACTAGTTTTTAATCAGACGAAATAATTCAGCTACAAGACACACCTCCATATTCTTTCTATGATGACAGAATCAGCAATTAATGTACCTGTCAAATTATAGTTATCGTATAGCAAAACACTGTTTTAAAGTTATAGATATTTAAAATAATGCTTAATTAAAATACCGGTTTCCTATCGTTGATATATATATATATATATATATATATATATATATATATATATATATATATATATATATATATATATATATATTAATTTTTAAATAAATACCATTACATTAGATTTACTTACATACGCTGGCGTTTCGAGCTTTCGCTCTCATCAGTGCAGGGATGATAAACTCGGACGGTTGCACACAGTCAACCTAGACTCTGTAAGCAAGCGCTGTAACCATTAGACCACGGGACATTACCACATTCAAGAAGGGAATTAAAGTACTATTTATACCAAGGGCGGCATATCAAGAAAGACTGACTAGAGATTCTACGAACGTTGTCCCAATATGCCTTATAATTACGTGGCAGTCTATTTTAACTTCTCCGAACATGGCTCAACTTTAATCTTATTAAAGGGGCTCACAATATTAATTTTAAAATAAATAAGTTTTACCCACATACACTAGCGTTTTGAGCTTTCGCTCTTATCAGTGCATGAATGATAACCTAGGACGGTCGCACGGTTCAAACGCCTCCCACGAAGTAAACGTAGACTACATATGTATATATATATATATATATATATATATATATATATATATATTGATATTTTGAGACAAAAATATACTTAAGGTTTATAATAATCATTTACAGGAAAACTAGACAGAGAGACAATTCTAAAACATGATCTTTCTATCGCATTACGAACTCCATTTCAAACAATATAAATGTGTAGTTTTTTTCTTAAATGTTTTTTTTTAATGAATCGACCGTTGACAATAAATATGTATATTTAATGAATGAATTACATGAGAAGAGACTATAAACGTACACATTTCATAATAGCTAAACTATCCCTGATAGTAATTACTTCTACACAATGAGGCCGTCTGTGTTTCTCTGAAATATCACTTACAGATATGAGAAAATCAACTCTCTAGAATCCTCTTCATGTAGATTTACCCCAGAAATATTAATTACTTATCTCCTCATCATGATGAGTCTTTTTTTCTTATATGAAATATCCAACACGCGAATCAACAAATATCTTTTGTTAGAGATTCTCTTTCTGAATAGAATTTACTTACCTCCCCACAATGCACTCTTTTGTCCTTCTCGTAAGTATTACTATAAATATTTCCTAATCGGGAGTGGCTCCCCTATAGAAATTACTGATCACAATGGTGATTTTCTTTCTTATCTGATGTGTTTTCCGCCAAAATAATTATTACCACATCATACGGCCTCCGGAAAACTCATAAACCGGACATTCCCATGCGCAATATAATATATGGCACCAGTAGCACCACATACAAGATCGTACGAGCAATTGTCAACATTCTTACCCCACTAATGGTCACCAGCTCCTCCCACATCAAGGTGATTTATGAAACAAGATAAAAAACATGAATGTAGAAAAAGAAAGTATACACAACTTAGACGTAACATACAGTTAGACAATGGTTAAACTAACTCTCAATCCACCTAGAAGTAACTAACATTAACTTAAGATTACCCCCCCCCCCAAGATTTTACTATAAATAATCAGACTCGTTACTTACATGACATCCTTGTAATTTGTTTATAAATTCTATAAATAAAAATTCGGACTCCCCACTTCTATTTTAGTACTGCCTTGTCCTAGAGTTCCTTGAATCTGGCACAATTTATATTAGATTACCCCCTAACACAAATTAGTTTAGATATATTATGACATTCTAATGTTACCTTCCCAATAACACATAAGGTGAAGACATCAAAAACAAATTAAGTACAGTTGAACCCTCAATAGAATGTACATATGAAACAAAAACCAATAACCAAATCCAATGATAACCTGCCCTTCAAAGTGAACCGCAAATCTACAAATACAACGAATATATACATTTCTATTCACACCATAACCACAAGATCTAAACAGGTATGGTCATTGGATGTTTCCTACGTGCTATCATAATCTGCAGTCTTTAATATTTAGATGAGGAGATCAAATAAATCACAAATATTTTGAAAATATTATAATACCCCACACATTTCATATAAAATGCTAAGAAAAATGCCCTACATATATTCCTGATAAACAATAAACAAGCATCTCAAACACCGAATACTTCTTCCATAAATTGACATCTTCTTTTACACACTCACCCCAATGACACAATGATTTGCAACACGCTTAATAAACTAGGAATTTATACAATACTAACCATATCACAAACGATATAATAAACAATTAACTCTGCAAAACACCACCGTAAACAATCCACATCTAACGCTGATATATACACTGTCCTATGCAATAAATGTCATCAAATGTACTAATGGGAGACTCAACGGGAACTGTAACAGCTGCTCGGTGA
>OY744521.1:38789600-38914600 GCA_963556195.1 Sepiola atlantica | reverse complement strand
AGGAGATATTTTTTTATGTATCAGTTTTCAGTATTTACTTCAACGATGGCCGATACATAAGTAGAGCTAGGTAATAAGTTATGAAAATATATTCATGCCAATTAAGCTACACAGAGGCGCCCGCGTCTCATTGCCGGGGAAGATTCAGTCTTCTTTAGCAACCCTTGCAATTACAATTTCACGCGTAGATAGGCCATGGCAGGGTATTCATACGTCGAAATTGACGGAGGAATCCATCATATATATATATATATATATATATATATATATATATATATATATATATATATATATATATTCAGATGGAACTATGGTCTTGTTATATTCAGGTGGTAACATGTATGTACTATATCCTTTTATCTATTTGTATATCTAATTGTTCATCATTAGCTATGAGTCCAAATATTTTTTTATTAAAACATATATTTTCCGTGGTCGTCCCTTGTTTCGCCAAGTTATTTTACGTCGGGTTTTATTTCATTTTCCTTTGTTACATTATACTTTTAACTCTGCCAATTTAGGTAATTTCCGTTTTGCCCGGATGACCGGAAATACACTATTAATAACTAAGTACAGCAACTATATTTTGAAGATTATCGGTAGTATTTAAAATATGTTTAGAAAATATTTTTATATACTCTTTTTCTATAGTTCTCGGGTTTAATTTCCTATATAAATGAATCTGCCTGTCAAAGTCGTGTTAGTATTCAATTGTAATTTAAGATACTGTGATAAGCAGATTGGTTTTCTTCATCCCCTATCTCCTTTAAAATTTAATTTCAATATTTTAATGTATAAGTTTTTATCAATCCCATATACTGCTAGTTATAATTCCGTTAGATCGCATATTATAACTTTGGCATTAGCGCCGACCTATACATTTGCATTATTCTTATAAATAATATCACATTTTTCCAATTTTTATTTATTTAATCTATCTATCAAGTTCTTTGTATATTCTTTTAATGTAGTGGTTAAGATAACTTATTTATATTGGTATATATGGTTCATAATCGTTATTCTAATTTTATGCCTGTTACTTGTAATCAGTAACTATACATATCCACCATGGCATCATTACAACAACGCATCGCATGGTAACATGTCATTTTGGCATAGTGAGATATACAGTGTTTTTATGAATTGTTGTTGCTATTTTCTTCTGAATGTTTATTTTATTATAGTTTTTATCCGTAAGGTAGGTGACTGCCGTTTTTACCGGTACATCAAATACTGACTGCTTTAATAAATAACTAAATTTCATTTTTTTTATGTAACATTATCTCATATATATGTATTTATTATTCGGCTATTAGTCCTAAATTCTTAATTTATAGATATTCCGTTCACATATGTATTTGTTCTCAGAACGATACAGGTATTGTTTGTTAATTAATATATAATATTAAAAAACTATTAATATATATATTTATTTATTCGGTTCTGACAGTCATATTTACTATATGTATATTTTTAAACAGCGGCTTATTATCTTATTTCTCTTATTATGATATTTTATCTATATGTCATATTGCAACTACTTCATTTACACATAAATTCCATCTGTTACGCTTCTTTGGTAAAGAGGTACGTGCTTAAACTAATATTTACCATTCCATAATGTACTTAGTATTTTGTCTTTAAGTTCTATTATATATTCAGCTAAGGAAGTGGTAAAATTATCGACTCTTACCCTACATGCTTTTCTGATACTTGTCATATGGTTATTATACATATATCTAAAAGCGTCCTCTGTCTAACATGTGTATGTTGTGAATGTGTTACTTTCCACAGCATTGAACTTATAGACTATACTTTCCGTCGGGCTGTTTAATGAGCATTCATCTTTCTGCATACTGTCACATTTTCTTGCTATATTCGAATTTTCTACATTATAAATACTATATTTCGATGTGTTTAATATTAGCTTTATTCAATGAAGTTATAGTGGTGTTAATGTTTGCTATAGTTGAATAGGACACTTTTTATTGTGTTCTTATTGAGTAGTTTAATTAATATCTCATTCCCTTTGAGGTTATCATCGATTAGTTTATAGATGTCCTTAGGTATATACGATTTAACATGTATTCTATATGTTCGAATAAACCATATAGTTTTTCTGCTCCTGTTGTTTATATTACTATCCTTATCTGTATAAATTATATCTATGCGCCTTTTTATCTAAATATATCGGTTTACTATTTTTAGTATATCCCATTACTATATTACACCATCATTATTTGCTTAGTTTGCTCTTTTAGCATTATTATTATCACTGTATCCAGAGTTGCTCCTCCTAACCGTTTTAGTATTTTTCCCAAAAGCAATATTATACGATATAATGTTACGCTGCCTATTAGTATGTGTGTTTGTATTTTGGTTTGCCACATTTTAATTAATATACTTAATATTTACATTGTAAGCTGATCTTTGTAATGCATCATTATAATATTGCTTATTTTCATTAAATGTATTTATATTTGTGGATAGTTGTTAAATTCTATTAGATATATTATTTATTACGGTGCCCTTTACTGGTTTGGGGTGATTGCATAATTTATTTATATAACATGTTTTCTGCTTTGGCTTATGCTATGGCTTGGGTGTATTCATCAATTGTTATGTTTGAGCTCAATTCCTTAAATATTACCTGACGTTCTCTTCCTATTATATTTAGTTGTGTAGTCGTACTTCTTGTAATACATAACGCATCATATCCCCTTGCAACCTAGGTATCACTTTCTCAGTTTCTCTTATAATTTAAATTCCTACAAATCACTAACCCTATCCAATCTGGTGATCCTATTGTAACATCAGAATACAAACTCTTATCCTCCATTGTCTATATTTTATCATCATATCTAATCAAATTTTTACGAGTAAATTATTCAGCTATAAATATTCAAAAGTTCGGGTGTAATCGATGGGTAATACGAATCTCTGTCAAATTTTATAAATCTAAAGTTACTCTTATTTTGTATGTTCTTAAATCATTTAATAACATATGTGGAAGATTACCACATTCCAAATGTTAACTTATCCTTTATTGTAAGTGTAATCCTGTCCAGATGTTCTTCCTACATTTGCTATATCTAATATACTATGGTCCTAAATTAACCTTGGGGTTGTTCACAATCTTCCTTGTGGTCTTTAAGTGTAATTCAAGGTTCACTAGGTATTTTATTCCGTTTCATGGGCTATATTAATGTGGACACACGCTCCTTTCCCCGCTTTATTAATATCACGCCACTCTTTTCCGTTTTCTATTCTATTTTTCCTACGTAGATCATTATATATGGTGTCATTATAAGTCAATAGGTATAATTTATACATATTCATTGTTTCATCACTAATAACAATTAAGTTAGGTTCATTTATGTTTTAGTGATAGTGTAAATTATGTAAATATATATATATATATATATATATATAAACAAGCATATATAAAGTTTCTTATTTTACAATGAGAACACTAGTATTATTATATATATATCATATATATATATATATACATATATATATATATATATATATATGTGGGTGTGTGTGTGTGTATGTGTCTGTACATATAAAACCATCACGGACTTGAATTCTTATCTGAGCCCTAACAGAAAGATAATCACCCACCCATGCATAGAAGTACTGTTATTATCATTACAAATACTTTAATAAATATTCATATAACTCTCCACATATGTATTCACATATATAGATATTTGAGAATACATACGCGCACACGAACATAACTGAGAGTAATGCACCAATATTCGTTATAGTAGAAAACTGGAAGCATAGGCGAATAAACAATGTGCCAAATATTATCTGGAAGAACTATCCCATAAATATATAGAAAACTAGCAGGACCTGTGGCTTGGCGTTGCCTCGGAGAACTCTTGCAGAATAATTTTACATTTGTAAACAACCGACATTCTGCAGTTACAGATCATGCTGAAATAATAACGTTATTATTTGCAAACACACTCTTAACATGGATATGGTGACTTTGTAAAGTATTCTTGACTGTTTTGTACTATGCTGTACTATTCTGTAATTTCACGCACCAATGGAAAAAAATCGTCTGTGAGAAATATCACTGTACGAGCCCGAAAACTGCATGAGTACCGTGTTATTTCCTCGATCCTTGAAGGATTAATCCTTAAAGACTTCGGCAATATTTATTGTTGTCATATGTGCATTCAACTATAATTGTTAATAGGGATATTCTATTATTAGTTACGAATGGGTAAAGCATATATATATATATATATATATATATATATATATATATATATATATATATATATTGATGAAAAAAAAATGACTCAATACTGGTCACCCCTGAAGAAGGAATTTAATTCCGTAATCGATAGGATTAATGTAAGAAAAAAAAAATCTTGTATTGCTAATTTGGCTTTTATTTCAATTATATATATATATATATATATATATATATATATATATGTATATATATATATATATATATATATATATAGAGAGAGAGAGAGAGAGAGAGAGATAAGTGCACATACTTTGAAAAAAGGACAGCTATGCATAGACTTAGAAAAATAGACCGATGCATATTGATTTACTCCTCTCCAGGAGTTAGGCACAAGGCCAGTTTTTATCTTACTCCCACAAGTAAGATATGACCCAAGGTTGGGTCGAAAAAGTGGGGCTTAAAAAATTGCCTGGGCAATCCCCGGTAGGGGCGCCTCATGCAGTAAGCAATAAACTTACTCCTCCCCAAAGAGGGGAGGCGAAGCCTGGGAGGGTGGACCTCCTAGAACTGCACAGGACAGACCCATAGACCGGCGTAAATAAGCCCCGAAGGCCAAGACAATACCAGTCTATGGGGTGCAGTATCCATCGGAACAGATACTACACTTTGATCTTAGCCAAAAGGCCAAGAAAGTAGATAAATGGATAGATAGATAGATGTACAGAATTTTAAATGTAGGAAGATACACAATAATATTATATGTCTATAATTGATAAAACAAACAACAATGATACATATATACAGATCGATAGAATGGCATGCATATCGATAGCCAGACAGACGGACATATCAGTAGATATATGTTTTCTAATGCTATATATAAGAACTTTGTTAAGAATAGGTGATGAATAATAACGTTATAACTTGGAAACTTATTTTTACACGGGGAGGGCGACTTCGGTAATATTCGTAACGGCTCACAGAGACAAAAGTCGGAAATGTATCACTTTCATTCATTACAGTCGTCTAGTTATAAAAAAAAACAAACAAACTTAATTTTCGTAACTTTCCGTTCGATTGCATAACACGCAGTGCCTCTATGTCACGCCTGTCATATTTTGGTCGACTATTCCGAAACAGTACAAACAAACCTATTTATATAGGTCATATTCTCAAAAAGTGGTTAAGATATGGTCAAGTGTATTTCGTAAGTGTACAAATCCCGACTGACATCGTTAAAAAATAGTTTCTGAATAATAACGTTATTATTTAGAAACCTATTCTTGACATGGGGAAGGTGAGGTACCATTTTTAAGGTTAAAACAACGTTTGTACAGGGTGGGCCGAAATAAGGGTCCTATCTTTAAATTTGAATAACTTGAATTTGAATAACTTCCACAAAATAAAAGTTAAACTCACCAAACTTTATGTGTGTGTAGACTGACCCTTCCGAGATTTTTTGAAATAAACAAAACAAATTTTAGCCGAAAAACACTTCTTAAAACTTACAAAAACTAAAGTATTGTTTTTTACACTGTTTTGAGTTTTTTAAGCAAAAATAATGTTTTCTAAATGGGGGTACATTCCTTAGGGCTAATACGGCTCATGCTTGCTTCGGAAGGGGTCCTTTACTTATTCTAAAAAATAAAAAAAATCAATAAATAAAAAAGTTATGAATTTTTAAAAATAGGACCTTTATTTTTGCCCACCCTGTATTTAAAAACCTATTCTTACCATGGGGAGGGGCGATTCGGTAACAGTAGTAACGGCTTACAGTTACAGAAGTCTGAAATTGATCGGTTAAATTCATTAAAGTCGTTTGTTCTTTAAAAAAGAGAAAACAAAACACTCCGTGTTCGTATGTTTCCGTTCGATTCGGTAACACGCAGTGCCACAAGGTCACGCAAATCATGTTTCCTCGACTATTCCGGAAATGTCTAAAAAAAACTATTAATATAAGTAATATGTGGTCTAAGCGTGTACTAAAATACGAATGACCGACAGACCGACACACAAAATATAGACATGCAGACAATTTGTGTCTGCCTGTGTGTATGTCTGTATTTTGTATGTCTATATGTCTGTGGGTCCATCGGTAGAATGTGTTCTAAGCGTAGGAAATACACTTCGACCATATTTTAAAAAAACATTCGCTTATTATTTTAATGTAAACAGTACTAAAAAAAAAACTTCACGCCAACACTGGAAATTAAAACCTCAAACCGTAGGTGCGTGGTCTTTCTCACTACTTTCGGAACTAGATTATCAAAAAACATGCAATTGAAGTCGTTATTCAGAAAATAATTGCGCGTTAATTAATTCAGCTTATCAGCGTCCTGTATTCTCTCAGTGTTGGTATCTGAGCACTGATTGGCCTGTTTACCTAGTCTGTATACGCTGTTTTCCAGCTTAGTTCCTCGTGAAATAACTCGTGTGACCTAATTTAACCAGTGAAATGAGTTTTGTAGGTAATCTTAATTCAAAGAGAGAGATGAGGCTTCTACCCTCTCATTCGAATACGTTTTTGAGCGAGTAAGATGTAGGGGTCTACATGTAGGTTTTAATGTACGATGATATAGTTTAGGTAAAGTTTCTGGTAACATAAGTGATCTAAGTTTATAAGGTATGTGTGATTGTTTTCTAGTAGGGGGTATACATTTTTTCGGTTACCTTAGGATCAATTAGAGGGGAAAATCAAGTTTACTTTGTATAGAAGAAGTAGCAGAAACCTGTTTATGAAAGCATAAGAGAGTATCGCTCCTCTCTGGAGAGGATGTTAATAACTGTCCCAAATCAAGCTTGACGACCGATGCTTTTACGAAGATAAATGATCTCAGTATGGAAACGTGCAGCTTGTACCATACAGAAATTGAGAGTGTGATCCAGCTGACATCTATTTGTAAGATTATGCTTAGGCATGGCTACAACACAATGCGACACAATGGAGTGTGTAAATACTTCTATTAGACCATCGAAAATAAATGAGCATGAAGTATAGCAGCAAGTTCTGGGAACATACACAAGAAAAATAACTGCCAGAAATAAGTAATATACCATCCACTATGATAATGTAATCCTTACATCTACATAGTTAGAACACGCCTGACATAGTGGTATGGGAAAATAGGGGTGGAGTAGTAACCTTAGTTGGTGTCAGCTCTGCTAATGATGCCATTCTAAAGAGACCAGAGAAGAAAAGAAACAAGCCGCGCGTGCGTGGTCATCCTCTGTATATGACTCGATGTGGCGAGTGTAAAATGCAATACATTTCGGCAATTTGGGGCAATTTTGACCCCGTGGGGGCGCAAACCAGACTTTTTCTGAGGTCAAGGATGCTCATTTTATATCTAGAACAAGTGCCTCTACATTTGGCCAAGTTTCAGAAAAAATGAAATGATGAATCAAACGTTATGGGAGAAAAGGGTCATTTTTTGCCATTTTGTGGGCTTTTGACCCCCTGGGGGCGCGAACCAGATTTTTTTTCAAAAATCGGAGAATGTCACTTTCTAACCTGACCAAAGTTACAACTTCACGCAAAATTTAAGAGAAATTCAATGGATGGTTGCGGAGAAAAATCTGAACGGACGGACGGACGGACGGACGGAAATGCCTCAAAACATAGGTCCCCCGATTTTATAAATTGGGGGACCAATAAATACTAACGAATTATTTACGACATGAATAGAAACTAAAACCATAGGAACATTTCAATAATATTAGTAATCATAGAAGTCACTAGGACCATTTAAAAAGAAGTTCATAAAAAACATAGGAATACTAAACGAATCACGTACAAGAGAGCTTCAAATGATTACATTTTGAGAGACGGTTAGTGATTTATAACCAATCCTTCAATATGATAGCCGCACAATTACAAATTGTCACAGAGAAATACACAAGAAAATAAGTTACAGTGATTTTTCAATGATAAACTAAAACTGGAGCCCACGAAACAACCAACCACGATAACATCTTTTTTTGTTATCTGCCGCGAGGTAATTAGGCGGGAATTACAGTTGATAGGACATGGCATTAAGCGGGCTTTACTTTCAAGACGAGGCTTACTGTCCTGGCATACTATTTTAGAATATTATAAGCTTCACGCTGGAACATAGGATATAAAAATAGTAAATTCATCAAGTACTTACGAACGTTTGTATAAATACGACGAGACGAATACACACGCAAAAACGTACCCCACAAACATGCATATATATATATATATATATATATATATATATATATATATATATATATATATATACATATACACACACACACACACATATATATATATATATATATATATATATATATTGCAAGTACATAAATGTAACATGCAGTCAAATAATATTATTGCAATAGTCATTATTACATAGAAATATGTAAGCCTTTATTGAAAACATGTTTTAGCAACATAGTTAAACCAAACAAATCAATGAAGAGAGAAAAATTAAGTTATTTACATCAAGACGTCTCTCAGTTGACCATTTGTATACGAACTAGCCGACAAAATAAGGGTGCTAATATCCCGGATTAGACGGTTGTACATAAAATATCTAAGAAATTAGCGAATGAAGTTAATATATATTCAACCACACACACATACACTTACACATGGATATATATATATATATATATATATATATATATATATATATATATATATTTATATAATCCTCATTCGCTAATATATTTCGAAAATGACATTTATATACATGTATACATATTATGTTATATCATTCCATGTAAAATGCAAACCAAAGACAAAAAAGTACATCAGTCATCTTTATTCTTTATTTCCGCACTTCTGTAGTAAATAGCCATTTGAATTTTCTGCTTACATACACGCCCATCAGTATTTCTATACAAATGTATTCCTAGACCTTCTTGGCGGATGTAACAACAATTACAGTTCGAAAATCTATCCATCAGTTATCAGGGAATAATATAAATATATGGTGGAGTTGTAGATACAACGCATACAGTCCAAAGGCAAGATAAAAACACACAGAAATACAATCAAAAGAAAATAGCCTCTCATCGATTTTCTGGTTTCATCCGCCAAGAAACACGTGTATGTTACACGAATAGATTGATATGGAAAAACTGATAGTTTCTATGTAAGAATACAATGTAAATCATGATCTCTACTTAAGTGCAGATAAAAAGGATTGGATGAATTGATTTAGATTATATCGTTTGAGTACTTTTAACTACCTGGACTTTAGAATTGAATTAATATAATATAATATGTGTGCTCTGAATTTTGTAATCAATGCTCATTGAGTTTGTATTTGAAAATTTTCGGATACTTTAAAAAATATAAAATTGAAAGCATTTTTTAACTTCAATAATATGAATATAAATATATATATATATATATATATATATATGATACAAATGGAAAACATAAGTAGATTCCTAAAATTACATCCATAATCTCAAAATTGTGGGTGTACCCTTTGTGTTTTAACAGTGATTGTTGATGCGGGTTGATAGCAACTGTATTAAGTATCTTGATATAATGCCCGGAATGGAATTCGTGCAAAACTGACCGCTTCATCAGCGTACAACCTAGTTGAAAATTGACCCTCCGATAAAACCTCATCGATAGCCGACTCATGGGCTTTTGAGCGCCTGGATGTCAGCAACTGTATTGCCCTTATTATGAAACTGCGGCGGACATGTTGGGAAATTTTTATTTGTACACGTTGGATAGTACACCTGACATTTTCAGTGTTGCACTGGCCACTAAAATGATATAAAACAAGGTGGTGATAAAGTACTTCTAGAAAGAAGACGAGACCCTTAATAATCCTAAACGCTGTTTGAATAGTAGTTGGAAAACGCAGTGGGATACGACAGACGTGATTTTGTTGCATCTAGTTTAAGAACTGGAGAAGGTCACCAACGTTTTGAACATTTAAATCAGATTGATTCTTTTGAATTCAAAAGTGCCGTATCCACACTATACCTCTAGAATATATTAGAAGATCTCAGCTAACAATTTACTCAATTAGATAAACGTTAAACCTACTATAGATACTTTAGTGATCAACATTCGTTTTAGACCCATACATGTTAGGATGTTGGGAACCCACTTAACGAATTATATGATAGATCTCTTTGGTTAACGATCCACTAAAAATATATTCATACAACGGCAAGGTAACATAATTGCAGTCTTAAGTGCCCTGTTATTTGGATTGGCATTGCATAAATGTTAAATTTTGTAACATACAAACGTATAGTTATCATTTTCTCAACATAAATGAGGTGTACGTGGACAACAACACCTGAGTCTGTGTCGTATTTTGTTATGTAAATGTCCATGTCGAACCCAAGCGCTGTAATACTTTTGAAGTGCTTATTTTGCTACACAAGGGGAAGATCAACAAGACGAGATCTCCGCCATGCTATATCCTAAAACAAATACGGCTATCGTATTGTATGTACAGCAGCTCTTAATAGGCTAAACCCTCTTCCTTTTCAATATGTAAAGGGGGACAATTATTTCGGTATCAGATAAGGAATAGTTAGACATATTTAAAATAGTATTTCACTTGTATTATCTGAGTCAATTTTTTCAATTGATAATGAAACTACAAAAAACTTTAAGACCTAAACGTAAGATATCACTAGACGAAATGTATCTTGAAAATCGGATTTTCTTTTATAAAGACGAGACCGACCAGAACTAACGATATTTACATTGGGCTGAAACCAGTACTGAAGTCAACTTTACGATTGCAAGTAAGATGCGACAAAAGGTCAGTAAGTTGGATCGAAAAGCCAGCGCTCTAGAGGTTGAGCACTCTGGCCTAGTAGAAACTGCCTGAGCAGCTCCGTCGGTATTGCACAGTAGGGGGACCTCAGGCGATTAGCAATAAACTACCCCCTTCCAAAAAAGTAATGGGATAAAGCATGGAAGGGTGGACCTCCTAAAAATTCACAGGACACTTCCTATGACCGGTGGAATCAAGGCCTGAATTCAAAAACGATACCAGTCTAAGGAGTGTAGCATCCATTGGAACATATACTCCACTTTGATCACAGCCAAAAGGCTTTGCTTGTTTATCATAGTTTCTTATTTTTTCTTCCAGATTAGCCGCTTCAAATATACATTCCGTTTGTCGACTTGTGTGGAAGACATAAGTTGATTCTGAAGGCCGTTGTAAAAAACTCTTGGGTGTTATGCGCAGATTGGCGCAGATTCCTTACTTAAAAAGCGCCAATCTGCGCCTGGCAAAGTTGTTCTACAACAAAAGCTGGCAAAAAAAATAATTAAATGAATGAATTTTTCATTTAAATAGCACGATTGTGCATTTTCAAAATATTTCACTTAAATACATTCTCATGCGTGGCTCAAAGATGTTGTCAATTTCCTTACTTAAAAAGCGCAAATGTGCGCATTAAATCAACAGGACCACACTTATCCTAACGTCTTTTAGAACTTGACGTCGTTTTCTGATCATATCGTAATTCGACCCCTCGGGGTTAATACCATTAAAATGAGGAGTAAGAAAAGGAGAAAAAAAACTATCAGACAGTATCGCCTGAAAGTTGTTCTACAATGAATACCTGATTTTTATTTAAATTGCACGATTTTTGTTCTTCAAGATATTTCACTTTATATATATAAATATATATATATATATATATATATATATATATATATATATATATATATATATATATATATATATATATATATATATATATACAGCATAATCACGTTTGGTAACTGGCTCCCTTTAGATAACCGAAGTTAACCAATGTTATTATATATATATATATATATATATATATATATATATATATATATATATATATATATATATATATATATGTGTGTGTGTGTGTGTGTGTGTACAACTATGTGTATACATTTAAATATCAGTATCGTAAATATAAATGTAAATAAATAAATAGCAACCGTTATAATACGATGCATCTCTCCTACTGCTGACAAAAGGGTCAATGAATCAATGGTACTGTGCCGGAGTTTAGTCTATGAAGTCACAATTTTTAAGTTCGTTTGGTTTAGTCACACTAATCTCACTTGGTCTAGTCACCCTGATGAATTGTAATGACGACAAGACATGTGTCTGTGGATTATATATATATATGTATATATATATATATATATACATATACATACATATATATATATATATAAACAGTTAATATATATATATATAAACAGTTAATATTGCTTACGCATATGCAGTCGCGTTTGAGCGAATTAACGCTTCATCGGGACTCAACAATGGTATTTGGTTATTATTTTTCGAAGAAGCGTTTTCGCTGAAAAGTGACTTCATTGGGTAAGCTAAATAAAATGTCCATATCATAAAACATAGAAAGTCTCTTTTGTACTGTGCACTTTTAAAATATATTGGTTTCAAGTTGAGTTTATATGGTCTCATATTGTGGTATTGCTTTAGTAAAAAGAAATACTGATTTCTACGAAACAATTAAAGTAAAATATTATATCATCAGTATTCTATATAACAATAAAAATAAAATAAATGGCAACATCTGCCAACAGAGGAATCAGTAGTTCAGGGGAAGATCGCTAGACATAAATAACATTGGTCCGGTTTAGAATAACTCTATGTCTATCTACACTGATGAGACGTAGAATTTACCAAAAAGGTGTCTGTAAATAATAAAATATCTTGAATATATATATATATATATATATATATATATATATATATATATATATTATAACTACATATTGTTCAATACATGAATATATATATATTAGTGTATGATGGATTTATATATAAACATACGAAATCAAATAAATTTTATATATATATATATATATTTCTAGATATATATATATATACATATATATATATATACATATATATATATATATATATATATATATATACATATACATATATATATACATACATATATATATATATATACATATATATATATATACATATACACATAAATATATATATATATATAGAATTATAAAAAGAAAAACTATACACACATTAAGGTTGTACACATAATAACTTATTTCGACCCCTTTAATTAGGTCTCCTCAGATGTATAGACAACCACGTCAAAAAAACAAATAATGAGAGAAATTGATCGTCTTAAAAAGATAAAGATAAATTCACTTTTGTGATTGGTCTATGTAAAAAGGAGGTAAATGTTAAAATAATCGAGGAGGGGTGACAGAAGTAAGATTAATTTTTTAATATATGCAGAAATATAAAAAATATAAAAATATATATAAAAGAATTCTGTTTTGCTATTTAAACAAATAAATCATCTCATTTAAAATTTCGAATGTGAGCTTTATGGGTAAAAATATATGATGAAATAGTCGAGCGTTCACGATTAAAAACTACGTTTAATTATTTACGATTAAAAATTAGAAGACGAAAATGTAGGACGAAAATTCGTCTTTTTTATTTCTAATCATAAATAATTAATCGTGAACGCCCGAATCTTTACCAATTTTGTAAATAAACCGTTTTTAAATTGTCGCTAAACTTTAATTCCATAGTGTAAATCATCTCGAATCTTGACGCTATACAACTTAAATTTTTAATATGTTCTAATCTAAACCGAAATCTTCGTCCTACATTTTCGTCTTCTAATTTTTAATCGTAAATAATTAAACGTAGTTTTTAATCGTGAACGCTCGAATATTTCATCATATATTTTTACCCATAAAGCTCACATTCGAAATTTTAAATGAGATGATTTATTTGTTTAAATAGCAAAAAAGAATTCTTTTATATATATTTTTATATTTTTATATTTCTGCATATATTAAAAAATGAATCTTACTTCTGTCACCCCTCCTCGATTATTTTAACATTTACCTCCTTTTTACATAGACCAATCACAAAAGTGAATTTATCTTTATCTTTTTAAGACGATCAATTTCTCTCATTATTTGTTTTTTTGACGTGGTTGTCTATACATCTGAGGAGACCTAATTAAAGGGGTCGAAATAAGTTATTATGTGTACAACCTTAATGTGTGTATAGTTTTTCTTTTTATAATTCTGTTTTGCTCTGTTTAAATTACATTGAGCTCTGTTATTCAGATTCTCTACACAAAATTGAAATCTACACACTATATATATATATATATATATATATATATATATATATATATATATATATATATATATATATATATATGCTCACGTACACTTGCATATGATACGATGTATATGAAATGAAAAATGTGGAGAATGCAAAGTGCATTGCGAGGTATTAACTATTTTTGCGGTGTGAGATGAGAAACGAAATGAAATATGGCAAGTATATAAAATATGGCGGTCGAGAAAAACCGCCTGCAGCATGACGACTGATCCACGGTACACTTTCGGCCGGAAGACGCGTAAGATAGATATCAATGGACGGCGAAGAAAAAGAAAAACAGATGTGCAGCGAGGCGCATGTGCGCGGGCTCATCATCAGTGCACTTGTATTTATTCGTATAATGCACCACTACAAAATTGAAATGGGCAAATGTTTATGGACCCCTATAAGAAATGAAACGGCAATATATATATATATATATACATAGACATATATATATATATATATATATATATATACATATATATATATATATATATATATATATATATATATATATATATATATACATACATACATTCTACAAATATATACATTAATTTTACAAATTTGTATACATATATTATCTAAATGTTGTATAAGACACTAAGTAAAACCTTTATAGATGAAATTATATGTATATATATATATATATATATATATATATATATATATGTATACTTTATTTCACTTTTTAAATAATAGAACACTTGGCCTGCTCGCTATCGCTATTAATTTAATTTCTTTTAATTCTTATAATAATTGAAATGCAACTAATCGATGAGAAAATGAAGAGAACACATCATCATCCCTGAACAGGCAAAACTAATCGATTAGAATAATAAGAAAAAATAAATCGATGAGTAGACAACAATTGATGAGAAAGAAAAGACAAAACGATATCTCTCTATCTTTTGTTCTAATTTTATGATAATAACAATTACAATAACATTAGAAAAACAATAATAATAATAATAATAATAATAATAATAACAATACTACTACTACTACTACTAATAATAATAATAATAATAATAATAATAATAATAATAATAATAATATTAACAATATTAATAATAATAACAATAATAATAATAATAATAATAATAGAGTACTTTTGTGTCCACATTTAAAGGGAAATACATTAGGTATTTTTTTTATTAACATCATATATTATATGATTTACTCGTTTTTCTTATTTGCGCATACTATATACATTTCAATACGTGACAGTGTTTTATTATTATCAGATATGATCAGGATTAAGCATTCTGTTTACTTATTCAATTTTATTTTCTTACGTGGTCATTTAAAATTTACTTTCATATTAATTGTATAGATAAGAATTAGTTTGTATTGGTTTCGTACACATATCTACGTGCATTATTTACTTTGTATCTATCTATCTATCTATCTATCTATCTATCTCAGTCTATATATATATATATATATATATATATATATATATACATATATATATATATATATATATATATATATATATATATATATATATATATATATATAGTCACGAAAAATATATAAATTCGGAGTTATCCCACTCGCTATTCATGGAAATATATAAATATTATGTTCATAAAAAATCATAGAATTACATCAGTTATTTAATTTTTCATATATAAATAATTATCATCATTTCTCATGACCGAAAGAAATAAACACACCCATTGTTGACTTTTACCTTTTAGAGTGGGAGCTTTCCTCTCAAATTCATTTCAGGTAGCAGAATAAGTATGCGTGGGTGGTCTGACTTGCTATTTATTTATTGCTTCATCTCATCACTTCAAATGCTTCCGTCCGGAGATAGATCCGTTTTTGTCTCGCTTACTATTAATCCGTGCGATATGGTTCTTTCTTTCAAGGTCAAAGCGTTCATCAAGACCCCAGTTTAGAAAGCATTATGCAATCAAGATGGCAGTAAGGACGGAGGTAGGTGTAATTTTATAAATATTGCCGGCAGTGTATGGAAGCATGACAGAGATTGGTGTGTAGGTGCATTAGGCTCAATTTGTAAGCTATTTTTTTATATGGGGTGCTGTTTATATTGACACCTGGAATTTTAATAAATGTTATTTACTCCTCCCCAGGAGTTAGGCACAAGGCCAGTTTTATCTTACTCCCACAAGTAAGATGTGACCCAAGATCGGGTCAGGAAAGTGGGGTTTGAAAAGCCAGCGCCCGAGAGGTGAGCACTCTGGCCATTAAAAATTGTCTGGGCAGCCCCATCAGCATTCCCCGGTAGGGCGCCTCAGACAGTAAGCAATAAACTTACTCCTCCCCAAAGAGAAGAGGCAAAGCCTGGGAGGGTGGACCTCCTAGAACTGCACAAGACAGGCGTGCAGTATCCATCGGAACAGATACTACACTTTGATCTTAGCCAAAAGGCCAAAGAAGGGGGGAATTTTAATAAATTATTAGTGGCATGATTCACGTTACATTTCAGAAACACATGCCAAGCATATAATGTTAGTTTCCGGGATCTTAAAAGTCAGACCTAAACTGCAATTCATGTGACGCATCGATAATTGATGTTTTTTTGTTTCTTGGTCCTCCTGTTATTGGCACTAATACATTTTATTTTCTCTCAGTTTCTTTAGAAAATACATATTCCGAAATGTAAACTTTTAGAGTGGAGATTTTCCATTTACTGTATAAATATCCTGATACATAAAAGGTAAGTAATTATGAAGTATGTTGTGAGTCATCGACCATGATTTGTGCAAAAGTAAATTACTAAATATACTAATTTTATTTTAAAATTGTTACCAATATTATTTTCTATTTATTCGTAAACAATAGAGCCATTTTTCTTCTACTACAAGTGTAGGTATAATTTCAAAAATAACAAAGTAAACGAAACCGAATGTATTTTGGACAATATCCCGGATAAATCGTTGCTTTTTGATTGTCCCTCATAATGAGTACATCATAGTGTTATTAAATAAACGAGTATTTATTCTACGCGAGTTGCTACATAGCACATTCACTCAAAAAGAAAACAAATCTGTACATGTCTCACTTCTCTTGCTGTGAATAATTCGTGTAATCAACATTGTAAATAAAATAACCTTTAATAATTAACTATACAAATGAGTTTAAACTAAAAAAAATATACACAACGTGTATACACATATATACGTATTTGCATGTTATAAATATATCAACATATTAATTTACGTATAAATAGTGACATTTAATGTTATAAGAGAAAAATAGGGTTTTCAGTTATTTTGCAAAGGCGTATTTATTTCTCACACTGTAATTGCCATTATTAATTAGTATATTATTCCATCGTTACCTTCGGTTTCACGGTAGCATTGGGAAATTAGCCTGCAAGCAAAAAGCTATCGAATTTAACCGACTCTAAAGTCGATGTAAAGTGGCTCAAACTATCAGAACATCGACTGAAGAATCGGTTACATTTGGTAGTTTTTGCTGAATTTCCAGTGTTTTACTAAAATTAAAGGTATAAATGGAAGATTATGTTAAAAAAAAAACATGTTTAACATAGTTAATCTCAAACAAGGCAGACTGTCACTATAGACGTAAGGGACTACTGAGAAAAAGGGTGAAGGTGTGGGAGGCAACCTAGATTGGGAGTTGCGCAGTGAGATGTCTGTTTACATTAGTTTTACATTTCTGCATGTTTGTACCGTCAGGAAAACAGGGAGCATAGAGGGAGTTCCAGAGTCAAGCAGCACTAGGCAAGAAGATTTTGGAGAAGAAAGCTCTTCGGCATATGGGGACCTCCACAGTGAATGGATGGGACTTGGCAGATTGTCGAGTTGGTCTTGTGAATTTAAGTAGTGGGGGTACCAGAGCAGCAAGCTCATCAGAGCACAATCCATTGAAGTACTTGTAAAACAGGCACAAGGAAACAACATTGCGGCGATGGGACAGGGGCTGGAGCTTGGTGGATAGTGAGAGACCTATCAAGTTGGCGACTCTTTTTTTGACATTGTCAAAGAGAGAGAAACTAGTGGATGGTGCCCCAGCCTAGATGTGGCAACAATACTCTGTAATGGGCGGATGGTAGCTTTGTATTGATATAGGATGATGCCAGGTGTGAGAAGTTTAATGGCACGGTAGAAGGAGCCCACTTTATTTTCAGCAGCCCTGTCAATATTAATGTATGATGCCAATTGAAATAATACTATATATGTATAAACACTTCAAGTATAGTCACATACTATATATTTATATTCTTATCCAATCGGATATTATATGTATCGTTGTGTGCGTCAGTAATTATTAATTAACGTGAAAGTACATATTACTTTCTTCCCTGATGTCTTAGTATGACACAAAGTCAATTCAATGCGGGGTCCTCTGAATTGACACCAAAATAAACTGTGTGCCAACCGTGTATAACCTTTCGTATTCAGACCAATAACAGACCAGGCACTACAACTTGATCTCTATAAAAGGCCCTTTAATGTCGACAACCAGTGAACAGTGTTTTCATAGTGTGGACAGGTTTAAATAATAGAAATAGTAAGTGAGAAAACTCTTGTCTATTTAGTAAAATTCAATTAAAAGCTATATGTTTATTGTTGCACAGATAATATATTATTTGAGACATTTGAAAAGTAATCAACAATGTTTCAATGTTTGAATAACATCTTATATGTTCTTATCTTCAGAATGACACAATAAACTTCTTCCTCGCTTCTGATTACCATTGCAAATGAGTTTGCGTTATTGCAACAATCACTCTAAAACCGGGTCTTGACTCGTTATTCCAGATAATAGGTACATTTTTATTCACCAATATATTAACCTAATGTGCGTTCGCTGCATGTATATATTAAATCATCCGTTAAAACGTCTTTAACGAAATGTCCATGTTGCTATCTTTTCTCAGGCTCATTTGATAAAAGATTCAGAAACAATTCCGAACAGAAATAACACAACAAAAAAAATGACATATATAAACTTATAATTGTTGCAGAAAAGTAAAGTATCATACGACTTTTAAAATATATATTTTTAACTACCTGAGGACTGTACTTCCATTTTTGACAAAAAGTAAAAATGAAATGAAATGAAGCAAATAAAAATAAGCAAAACTGAAACAAAATAAGAAACGGTACTTAGCAATGGCCTCCTGCAATGAAGCATTATACGTATCATAAAAATGATTATACGCATCATAAAAATGCAATATGATACAGGAGTGCGGTTAAGTGATGACGAACATACTAAAGGTAAACACTTCCAAAATGGCTTACTGATGCAAAAGAGGAAGAAGAAAAAAGGATTACGTCTTTTTTTCATCATATTTAAGTGTATGTTTTTATTATACCCTTTCTTTTATTCATGTATTCATTCCATGTGAACTTTCTTCCGCTCGCATTATGAAAAATAGACGATTTGTGGGGAAAAATGTAATGAATTCGTATCTCACGGGGAGAAACTAAACGTCTAACCCTTTATTACAATGTTAAGAAAGATACGGTTACCGAGACCAAAGCGGTAGTCAAATAAAATTATTATTATTATTATTATTATTATTATTATTATTATTATTATTATTATTATTATTACTATTATTATTATTATTATTATTATTATTATAATAATAATAATAATAATAATAATAATAATAATAATAATAATATGATTATTATGATCTTTTCACTAGTAGTTCTCACACAGGTTCATCATTGAGTGCTCACTGGCAATAACCTGGTGTGCTACCTTGTGACTAAGTGATAACAAGTCTCCCCAGCTTTTCAGTCATCTCAACCTATTCTGACAACCAGTCGTCTTCACACTCTTCCAGTGGAGGTCTGATTAGTGCCTTTCTTTCTCGCCCTTTCTATCCACCTTGACCATTCACGATTA
This sequence comes from Sepiola atlantica, assembly GCA_963556195.1. Classification (NCBI taxonomy): domain Eukaryota; kingdom Metazoa; phylum Mollusca; class Cephalopoda; order Sepiida; family Sepiolidae; genus Sepiola; species Sepiola atlantica. Next base: position 38,894,380 of record OY744521.1, on the reverse strand, counting down.
TTTGTGTAGTATTTATCTGTGGCTGATTATTATTATTATTATTATTATTATTATTATTATTATTATTATTATTATTATTATTATTATTATTTTTTTTTTTTTTTTTTCTTTTTATTATTATTATTGGATCTACTCTCTCTGAGATAAAAAATCCGGAAGAGAGTGTTCCACAAGGCAGCGTGCAATCTGTGACTCTGTTTAGCATAAAAATAAATAACATAATAAAAAGATTATTACCTAGAGTGGATGGATCCCTATACGTGGATGACTTCCTAATCTACTACAGGTCTAAGCATATGCATACCATTGAGCGCAAATTGGAACAATGTCTGAATAAAATAAATAAATGGGCAACAGAAAATAGATTCCGATTTTCTCAGGCAAAAACAAAATGTGTTCATTTTTGTCAGAAGAGAAAATTCACAATGACCCAAGCCTGAAACTCGAAAAGATGGAAATTCCGGTTGTAGACGAATACAAGTTTTTGGGTGTAATTTTCGATAAAAAACTTACCTTTATTCCACACTTGAAATATATAAAGGCAAAATGTAACAAAACATTACAACTACTACGTGTGATAGCTCACACTGAGTGGGGTGCAGACCGAAACACTCTCCTGAAACTATATAGGTCATTGATTAGATCTAAATTGGACAACGGTATTTTTATATACCGATCAGCTAGAAAGACCTATCTTAAAATACTAGACCCGATCTACCATGGAGGACTAAGGTTAATACTTGGCGCCTTCGGTTCATCGCCTGTTTAGAGTCTCTATGTAGAAGCAGACGAGGCACCTGCAGATATCAGAGGTGAGAAGTTGGCTCCGCAGTACTATGTTAAATTGAAATCGTGTTCATCAAATCCTGCATATGAAAGCACATTCCATCCCAAATACAGAGAATTATTCTAAAGAAATGAAAGGGCTATAAGACCCTATTACATTCGAATGGAAATAATCAACAAAGAAGCAGGATTGGACCTGACAAAAATACACGATGCTATAATACCAAAAATACCACCTTGGACCTTAAGGACCCCAAAGATCTTGCTAACCTTAAACAAACTTCACAAACAAAAAACCCATCCTCTGGTTTTCCATGAGGAATTGGAGAAAATCCAAAACACCTATCCAAGACATAGATACATCTTCACAGATGGATCGAAGCATGAAGAAGCAACAGGATGTGCTGCAGTATACAACAATAATATAAATAAGAGGCGTCTCCCAAATGACACTTCTATATTTAATGCAGAAGCATATGCTGTCGATGTGGAGCTCGATTTCATTCTGAAATCCAAGAAAAATAGATTCATTATCTTTTCAGACTCTTTTTCTGTACTGATATCCCTTAAACATAGGAAATGTGACAATCCATTGGTAACCAAGTTGCTATGCAGGATAGAATATTTGTCAAAAGACAATGAAACATTGCTGTGTTGGATGCCAAGTGATATCGGAATCAGAGGAAACGACCAGGCTGATAGGGAAGCCAGGTCTGCATTAGGCATGGCCGCGGAGACCAATTTTAAGATTCCATTTACAGATTTTAAAATGAAAATCAAGAAATATATCCAACAACAAAGCCCCCCTGAAATGTGTGATCCAAAAAATATTATTAATATAAATGCTCTTATATTTCCTAGTCAACTATACTTCTTCATTATGAACCAGTATTTACTTTTGTGTAATATATTTTACAGCAGGGCCGGATTAAGGGGCTAAGGGGCTGGGGCCCTGGGCCACCCACAAAGAGGGGACCTCCCACCAATTTTTAACATAATTTCCGATTTCAAAAACGCTTCTTTGGATTTTATTTTGTTTAAAACTTAATTTTCCATTCCTGGTACTAATGATACCATAATAAATATTTACGGATTTTAAACCGCCAGTTAAAATAAATCTATTGACCATAATAACATGTAAATACGATTTAAATTCATGTTACCTTGTAAAAAGAAAAAAAATTCAAATGTACGTGTTCTCAAACTCAAACATAACTTCGTTAGTTTCAGATCAAGTGGTGAAGTAAACAAAGCCTCGATGCTTTGCACCTGTTTCCTGCTTGGTGAAAGAGATTGTCAGTGTATCTGTCTTTTTTTTGTAAACTTACCAAATATATATTTTTAAATATTGTTAATTCACACTATTTAATATCATAAATTATCAATTTCATAATTATAAATATAATTCAAATTATGTAATATAAACACAAACTGAATTCATGTTGTTGTTCTGTCAGCTTCATATAAAAGAAAGTGTTGTCTTCATTCAAAAGATAGAAATGAATACTAGCAACCTAAATTATTTTCAAATGAAAGTGGGAATTAGTCAAACAATTATTTTTGTATTTTATCACGAATCTCAAATACGTTTTTTCTTTTTGTTGTCAATTGAAACTAGTAATTTAAAAAATTGTGAATGTTACATTCAACATTTTTTAAATTAACATAGAAAAAACATTCCAGATTTCACCCGAGATGAAGTTGAAAGAAAAAAAACAGCATTGGCAGGGTATAAACCCCACGTACAAATAGAAGATTATAATAGAATTCTGTAGAGCTAGCAGTAGCTACCTTATTTTACGAACTTTATGTTATTATTACTGTGTTTACTGTGCTTTATGTGCTTTACTATGCTGATGTTGTTATTTACATGTACCTACCGAAATACACAACAATATATTTAGATTATATAAAAGAAATTGATATTTTGTATCTACTTATTTATATTTATATATCAGTACACCCACACACTGAACCAACACGTCACTCATATAAGAATATAAATATTAGTTTTGCCCCTCCTAAAAATGCCTTTCCCCCCTAAAAATGACTTCCTCCTCCCCTAAGTTAGAAGTCTGGCTACGTGCCTGGTCGAAACGACTGATAATTTGAATACCATAAAATGGTTGGCACGACACGGACTAATTAGCAATGAGTTAACATGCCAGAAATGTCCCCGCCCATGGCGTATGATCCTACAAGCAAGAAAAAAGAGCATTGACGGCTACATATGGGTTTGCCCAAAATGTAAGAAAACGAAAAGTTTACGGGTGGGCTCATTTTTTTTTTAGGGTGCCCAAGCAAAATCATACAAGGCATTTATTGGTGGTGCTTGCAAGAGCCGCAAGTACATGTTGCCAAAGAGACTGGCGTATGCAAGCGAAGTTTGCAGGATTGGTAGAGTTTAATGCGCGAAATTTGCACTATGTGTTTGATCGACAATCCTATTAAGATGGGTGGACCTGGTAGGACCGTTGAAATCGACGAAAGCAAATTTATGAATCGTAAATGTAACCGCGGCAGATTTAGAGAAGGCCAATGGGTTCTTGGTATGGTCGAGCGAGAAACAAATTTGAAAATGATGGTGCCAGTCGAAAAGAGAGATGCAGAAACTCTTTTACCCATAATTTTGCGCTATGTTCGCCCAGGTACATGCATTGTAACGGATGGCTGGTGAGCCTATAATGCCCTACCGGATCATTTTGTGGTCAACCACAAATACAATTTAGTGGATCCGGACGACCCTACAATCCACACAAACAGTGTAGAAGGAAGCTGGTGTCATTGCAAGTTAAAATTCAAAGTAATGAGAGGGACTAGCCCAGAAAACTTTCAGGGTCACCTCCAGGAATTTCTCTGACGCCGCCGAATGAAAACAAATTTCTTTGGCAATATACTGTGTTGGATACGCTATTATTATGACGTATAATTTATTTTATTCAATTTCTATTTAAGCAGAAGTATTACAAAATTTTCACTATTAGTATTTTTGGATAAAATATAAAGCTTTCATATATTTTTGGAAAAACACATTTTGACTATTAGTAAAAAAAAAAATTTAATATATATATACATACATACATACATGGTGTACAGGCATAACAACCTGCCCGCTGAACTTCCATTCAAACATGAGTCCCAAACAAGACCGGTGTCGTACTGAAAATGTAATCTGTATAATTTTGGGTCACCAAATAAGAAAAACAAAATGATTTCTGTAATTGGAAATTTAGAATTTTCCTTTTTTGAACTGAAATGCTATTTTTTTATTTACATACATATTTTAAAACGAAAATAGCGAAAGCTTTTTGTCCAAAAAACTTGAATTAAATTATATATATATATATATATATATATATATTAGATTTCTTGAATGTGAGATGATATATATAATTATATATATAATTATATATATATATATATATATATATATATATATGTGTGTGTGTGTGTTGTTGAATATAAGAGACAACTCATGTCTAGATATCCTTTGGTAGATCCTTTCAATAGTCCGAATCAGGATCTTCGTTTCGGAGGGGAATTGGCTGATAAATTTGCCGTAGTTTGGATTTGTCTCCCAAGTACTTTCAGACCCATCCGGGTCTATCTTCAGGGGAATGAGGTTAACCAGGTACAGATCATGTGTTAGTATTATACATGAGTTGTCTCTTATATTCAACAATACTTGCCTGCAAGAGAAGATGCTACCTAGATATACATATACATATATATATATATATATATATATATATATATATATATATATATATATATATATATATACATATACATATATATACATATACATATATATATATATATATATATATATACATATACATATATATACATATACATATATATATATACATATATGTATATATATATACATATACATATATGTATATATATATACAAATACATATATATATATACAGATACATATATATATATACATATACATATATGTATATAGATATGTATATATATATTTATAAATATTTAATATTTATTTAAAAAATATTATTGTTTATCAGCCCCCCTTCCCACAAGGGCTGGGCACTTTTCGAGTAGCTTTAATAACAAGCAGTACTAATAGCTATATGCGAGATCCGAACACCGGTTCGAAGGTCACTCTGAGCTGCCTGGTAAATGACGGCCACGTGTCGATATTTACAGTTAAAGTTATTCTGCATTTACTAATTAATTTGCGATGGCCCTTTGGTTAAGATCACCGACTACGAATCAGTGGCGATTTGTGTTCGGGGTTCGCGCCCACCGACCGTTGAAAATTAGTTCCTAGACTGAAGATTGCGATAGCATGAAACATCGATGTCTCTAGTGGTGGCTTTTTAGAGATACAGGATAATGTATGGTGTGAGGAGTTTACTGGCACGGTAGAGGGAGCCAACCTTCTTTGCGGCAGCCTTGGCAATGTCTTCAATGTATGTGTTCCAGTTCATGTTACCTGTGAAGGTTAGGCCGAGGAGTTTGAATGATGAACTCTCAGGTAGGGTGTTATTTGCCATGACAATCGGTGGTTGAAAAGGTTTCTTGTAGTTATTGAAGGAAAGGAGCTTTGCCTTTGCTGCATTAAAAGTTACCAACCATTTATGACCCCAATCCATTACAGCCTGGAGGTCATTTTCTAAAGATTCAGCCATTGCCAACATGGCGAGAGTAAAGGGGGGTGTCATCAGCAAGTAGACCAATCTCAGACTCTATGTCGTCAGGGAGATCATTTACATAGATCAGGGACAACAAGGGTCCAAGGATAGATCCCTGGGGTACACCAGCATTTATGTCATGTTGCTTAGATGAACGGCCATCGAAGAAAACCTGGATTTTTTTTTTGTCTAGGAAGGATCTTATTATATTTAGTAATTGCCCAGTAATACCGTATGAGCGTATTTTCAGAAGCCCTTTATGCCATACCTTGTCGAAGGCCTTGGATATATCAAGCGCTACTGCCTTAGCTTCTGCTGCCTTGTCGAGTGTATGATATATGCGTTCCGAGATGACCGTTAGGATGCCTGCAGTAGATCGTGCTTGTCTAAATCCATACTGGCGGGCAGAAAGAAGTTTAGCATTAACTAGGTGCCGTACTATCGCTAGATTGATTAAGGATTCTAAAGATTTTTTTTTCTTCATGTCTTTCTGTCGTTCAAAATGGCATATTTCTATCCTTCAAAATTATTTTTCTTTTCTTCTTTCTCTATTTATTGATTGCTTTCTATCAAAATACCACTTTCTTCCAAAATGGCATCCTCATTTATTGCCTATCTTTCTGTAATCCTTTTTGTCTTTATTTATTTTAAACTTGCCTTATTTTTTCTTAATATCAAAAGACTTACTTCTTTCTTTCTTTGTTTCTTTCAAATCTATTTCTTTATTTGTTTCTTTCAAATCTCTTCTTTCTTTCCATTATTTATATCATTTTTTTCCTCTTCTTATAACACCTTTCTATCTGTTTTGTTTCTTTTAGATTCCAATTAATTTCTTTTTCTAACTTTTCGATATTTAAAAAAAACTTTTCTTTCCCTTCTCTCTTTCTCCTTCTTATGTTCGTCGATCACACTTTTCCTCGTTTCCTTCTCTCTTTCTATATTTACTGCCCCTCTCTCTCGTTAACTTTTACGTTTTGCTACCCCCTCTCTCCTCGAATAGAAAGAAGGGTTAAGTTGAGGTAAATCTCTTTTGACCTGCAAACCACAAACATGTCCCGACGAAGTCAACGTTAATAGAGTCGTTTCAAGTAAGTAAATTAGTAGGTAAACGAGTTAGTCACGACAAGCACAAACAACATCGTATCTCTAGCTATCATATACAGGGCAGTTGTATGGGTGTATGTCTAGCTAAAAGTAAAAACTACAAAACAAACAGCCAAAAAGTTGGTATATTCTTGATCAGCTTTGCCCCGGATGAATAACATCTAACATTTGAAAAAATCATCCATTCTTTGAGGGTCAACTGGGCCAGATTTCGCCAGAGGGGGTAGGTTTTCAGCCATTTCCAATGTTATTTATCATATAAAAGAGAAGTGAATGACTTACATCATAATTATTTTCAAAACATTAAAACAGGAGAGAGAAATATGCAGAGGTGAAAGGGAGGTGGGGGAGAGGGGTATGGAAACACGAGGAAGGGGGAAAGAAAGAAAGATAGAGAGACAAATTAAAATAGGTAGAGAGATTGAGGTTTTAATATAAAGATGTTACACACACTTTTAACTCGTTCTATTTTTTAATGGCCCCAGGCAACGCCGGCAACCCTGCTAGTCTATATATAAAGTTGAAGTTTCTGTCTATTTGGTGTTTTTTTGTTCACGAACTTCTCTTCTGGTTTTGGGGGATAGATCTCCATAAGCTACATTAACCAAGGTACTTGGATGAATATACTTCATTTTGATCAAAAAGAGTATATAGCATTATAGGGGCTGCGACGTGCTTAACATGAATAATAAAAAAAGGACATCCGATGTTTTACTTTATTTTATTTATAACACGAAAGTTATAGAAATTTAAAAATAAGATAAATTATGGTACAGGAATACACAAGGGCCCTCATTGAATCTCGGGGAAACACCTGGTGTGCCTCGAATTCCAAAATTTATTTAAATTAATGTCACTATACTTTCACACCCTCACATCCAATCAATGTCGAGTATATCCCCCCCAATTGAATTTTATAAAATGTATGGCAGATCAATAAATCGATGAGACGAACGGGCATTGAAGAAAAGGCAAGCCTGTATTAGCTATCATATTTCTTTCTAGGTTCATTTAGCTTACTCTTTTTTCTTTCGTCTTCTTTCTCTTATTTTCATTTATTTATTTCTTCTTGAATAGGAAATTACCTTGCGGTCAGTTGATCGTAAAATAAGTACTTACAGATGTTGACAAAAAGTTTGAACTAAGTGAAAAGTGTTCACACATGTTTTTAATCCGAACGTAACAAATAGGTAGGAAATGAAACTTTATATAAACAGTAAATTAGTAAAAAGAAATCAGAGTTCGCTGGCGACATCGAACGACGCGACTCGGCTTTTGATGAAGACATAAACAACAACAGAAACACCCGACTTGACTGCGAAGCCCAGCATCCACTTTTTAAGCACGCCCACTGTTTCCTCAATAACAGCTTAACCTAAGTATGTAAAAACACATACACGCACACATACACACACGCATACAGAACTTTGAAAACAAATTTAACGCTCGTATTCATATGTATTTTTTTTTAACTTTCAAACAAACTTTACTGTTTATATTTTACATCCTGTAAAATTGTTGCTATATAAATGCTTTATTTTTTATTTACATTTTCTCCTTTTTTTATTAACAACATTCTATTGTTAAAAGTTAGCAATTGCTAACTGGTGATCCATGCCAAACATATATGTTTTTTTATCGAGTTGGTCTAGTCCCAATTTAGCTACACAAATATTAATTGTTTAGCAATTCCTAAAGATGCGACCGTCGTCTAAAATACCCGATTCTAAACGAGGGACCAAGACACCCACAAATGTAAAAAAAGAATAAAAAGAATAACAGAGTGACATGGGCTGGACACAAAAGAATATAGTGTTGCCGAAGAATATAGGTTCCATCATTCAATCCCGAGCAACGCCGCGTTTTCCCGTTAGTGTTTATATAAAACTAGAAGATTATTCGTTCCTGGGTTGATTAGATTTGATTGTTTGATTTAACAGCATATCAACCGTTATCAAGTCAATTTATGTCAAACATTTATCATTTCATAAAGATTTAGGTGACGTGATAAAAATGCACACCATAAATAAATATTAAATGTTAAAAACTTGAAAAATAAAAACATTTACCAAAATAACTGAATCCTGCATTAAATAATCCGAAAATTGTTGATATGTCGTAAAACAAAACAACCAAACCAGACAGACATCTTTCATTTTTGTATTTCAAAATAAAATATATATTTTACGTGGTTGTCCATTTTTACTTTTCGAGAAATAAATCTATCCGTACAAATACAGAATAGTCATCTAAGAATTTGACGGGGATTCCCGAGTTTCGCCGACAAATTACAGAATTTGTCGAGACATGCAGACGATAAATGGTGGAGACCAATATGGGGGAAATCCTACATTCTCGCCAATTTACTTTCGCAGATTTCAGATTTTTCGGATGAAGGACATCTCCCACCTTCTCTTTTTCTATTTCAACAAAATCGCTTCCTACTACTTCTTCGGCTTCTAATATTTCATAAACATCCCTAATACCAATTTATTCGCATCCGGTCTATATTTGCAGTCTGTATCCCCCCCACACACACACACACAACAAAAAATAGCACTGGAACCCTACTACTAACCTTAACCTTAAGTTCAGGGTGGCAACAGAACCCATCCAAAAAAAGATCGAAAGAATAATAAATAAATGTTTTTTAAAAAAAGGTTTATCGGCCTCTCACCTCTATTTGCAGTCTTCCTTCTTCCACAAAAAAAAAACTAATTTAAAAAAAAACACAATTAACAACATTGCCCTCTTTTGGGTAATCAAGAAAAAATACACAATAAATTGCTTGCAAAAAAAAAGGTTTTGTTTGTTCGCCGAGCATTCGGGTAGCTACGTTCATCACGACTCGGACATCTCTGTAAGTACTGAAATTCTTAAATGACTATTCGACACAAGCACTAATCTTTCGAGGCAACGGATAGAATATTCCAGACAATAATACTCTATACCCCCTAAGCAGAAGAAGTGATTCAACAGCCCAAATCAAGTAAGCAACTTTTTTTTAAATTTATTTATTTATTTTATTTTATTTTATTTTATTGTATTTTATTGTATTTATTTAATTTTTTTTATTTATTAAATTAAAATTATTTATTCTTACTTCTGTGAAAGACTAGGCGGTAGATATAAAAAGAGAAAGAAAGGGAGATAGACGGAAGATGTCAGTTATTTAATCATTATAAACGACTCGTGGTGTTTGTCGGCTATTAAAAGATGAATCCACACTCGGCTGAGTTTCACCGTTGGTTAAAGAAAACAATTGATAACACGAGTAGCAAACAGCATCACAATGGCCATTTTCTTGGTCTCCCGTCGCGAGATGGCGCTTTTGTCGAACAATTGTTTGGCAACTCAAGCCAGATAACGGTTCCTGTCTCCGTCCAGAACACTGCCACCAGATTCAGCTTTCCGACAAACTACGACACACAAATCGCGAACGCCGATATCTTTAGGGTCCAAGGAACCGGCCACATCGGATGCATCCCATCGCACGATGGTTTCGTACACGACGTCCTCAATCATGAAAAGGTCAGCTTTGTCAACGGTATACAAGAGTTTATTCGCCACTCGGAAAGTGAAGTGGCGATCAAACCACCGTCTAGCCCTTGGCGTAACGACTCTTGTTACAAACACAAAATGCGGCGCCCTCAACAAGAAATCCAAACGATCGATTCCATGAATGAACATCATCTCTTAGAAAATATAAGAACACCAAAGCCGAATTTCCCTTTTCGACAAGAATCTAGTCAGTCGTTGGTTACAGATTATCTGAACCCCATTTCAAGTGCTGGTAAATATTCCCATATATACATTGGCTACTCTTAATTCGCCATCGTTATGGACTTGGGGCCAGCACGATCGAATAGTGGCCAAACGTAATCCCAACGAGGGGCATGTTACAACGGAAAACTGGATGCCCGCCAAGGTAACTATGAACCAGCGGTCGGCCAAAAATAGGTTAATACATCTTATGGATGAAAGAAATTCGGACAAGAATGAGGAAACAACGCACCCTAGCGGTTATAATGCCGATACGCTAAAAAGTGACCAGCCACAAATCATCAAAGTCTCTGTGGATGGAACAACGTATGATTTAAAACCTGGAATGATTGCCGATCAGTTTTGGTATGTTTACTTTACGTTACTTGCTAAAATCGGACAAAACTCATTCTGGCAACTCTTTGCTTATGGACGGATTGAGTCGGGACGATTTCCCTGTTAATAGAAGCGAGCGGATTTTTTAGGTTTTCTGCAACCCTTGGTCCAAACTCTAACGCCGTCCTCAGGACACTGATTGCAATCAGCACAATAAATATTTGACCAACGTTTACACCAAGTAGAAATTGCCGCCCATAAAATTGTCCATTTACACTGAAGACTTGCTATTTTATCTCTTCTACATCTACGCCAGCGATGCAATACAAATGGCGGCCGCTTGCGAGTTATACCAAAGAGGATGGCGTTACCACAAGACCGAGCAATTGTGGCTGGAGGAGGTTTGTAGAACCTGGGCTTATTTTCTGCGCATATCCACTGCCTCGTATTTACGAACTCTTGTCGGATATGCGCAGAAAATAAGCCCAGGTTCTACAAACCTCTTCCAGCCCTTTACCCTCTAAAACTAAAAATAAATACATGCTCACAATAATAGACAGAAACTCAAGATTTCCGTTCGTTATCCCCTGCCCAGACGTAACGGCTTCAACAGTAATTCAAGGCCTGTGCTCCATTTTTGCCGTTTTTGGAGTGCCTGCATATATACATTCAGATCGTGGGTCTGCTTTTATGTCGGACGAACTCAAGCAGTTTCTGCATGAACGAAGAGTAGCTGTAAGTAGAACAACTCCTCACAATCCTCAAGGAAACGGACAGTGCGAAAGATACAATGGTATAATATGGAAGGCAGTACAGTTGGCGGCAGCAAATCGCAATAGTCCGATCTCCGATTGGGAAAGTCTCATCCCCATGGCCTTATACGCTATTAGGACTCTATTGTGTACAGCGACAAACGCTACCCCACATGAGAGATTATTCTCGTTCCCACGACGAAGCTCAGCAGGCACATCACTTCCCTCGTGGCTTGTACAACCTGGCACAGTTTTATTAAAACGCCATGTTCGTCATAGTAAACATGACCCATTGGTAAGCGAGGTAGAATTAATCGAAGCGAACCCTCAGTATGCACTGGTCAGAAATTCAGAAGGAAGGCAATCTACTGTCTTCTTAAGGGATCTGGCCCCAGCAGGAAATGTATATGAACGTAGACCTGCTTCAGATGGATATACAGCTCCGGTTCGTGGAACAAGTCCGACCCACTTAGGTGATCGTGTGCCAGATACGTCAAGTTCAGAGTCCCAACAAAACGAATCTGAATATACTAACAGAGTCGTCTGTGACTCTAGTTCGGACGACAGATGGGTACTACGAAAGCGGTTTCACCCAATATCTGAGACAGATACTCAATCTTCAGACACCAAGCGACCGAAGCGCCGTAGAAAACGAGAGCGATTTGGAGCAAGATATTTTAGCCCTAAACCAGCCACACAAGACAGTCCCGAAACGTCGTCAGGTCCCGAGGAGCCTAGATTAGAAATGGATGTCGGGCACGAACAAACAAGACGCCCTCAAAGAACCCGCAGGAGGCCAGGTCGATGGGATGATTTTGTTCCCTACGAATAAGATAGATGGGGGAGAATGTAGTAACAAAGATAATTGATGCCCGTCTCCCCCTTTAAGTAATAATGGAATGTTCTACATTCGTGTATATTAAGAGTGAATGTTAAAACACTAATTGTCGCAGTAAGCCACAAATGGTTAAATAAAGCTTATCCTTAAGTTATATTCGGCGTCCAGTTTTTATTACACTGATGTACCATGGACGGGTTCTGATGTATGCCTATCGGAAGATGGATAGAAATTAGAGTACTAACAATGGATTTAAATCTAGAGGATTTCAGTACTTTGACTGAGAAACTCTGAATTCTCCTTCAAGGTACTGAAATACTTTGGGTACCCATTCGTCACAAATACCGAAATTAGAAGGTTTTTTTTTTTTGGTTTTTTTTGTGAAGTGATGGTCCCTGCAAAACTTCGACCAACATCCCATTGATATTTTCTTACAAAATGTAAGGAAATTTTTTATGAAGTGGTCGTGTAGATCTAACATTCTAAACTTCAGAAAATCTTATCTATCTCCAATTAGTCTTGTTATTGTTTAGTTTATTGACATAAACTATAAATTATAAAAGTTAATCTCTTCTCGCAAAAAAAAACTGAATACATCTGACCGAACATTTCATAAAAAGGCGACTAAATTGAAAATCCCATAATTATAAAATCAGGTAAAGACATTTTCTCAGCTAACACTTTTATTTTCTATTAAAAAAACTGGGTATCTTTTACAATAGCCCTCAAACTCGCGAGTCGGGTTCAAAAAAAGTTGTAGAATGTGGTCAAAAAAATGAATATGCAACAAATAAATGCGACGTACGTCGAGACTGAAGATTTTCCTGGTTAGCTATTCCATTTGTTTGTATTTTTACGTTGGATGAATGGGTTTTTATTAGACATTAATTTTTTTTGGGGGGGGGGGGCAGGCACGAATTTTTACTGACACACATGGCGTCGCCGGTTTTGTTTTGCCAGCCTCGCTTCGGGTTCTCGTTTTTTTTTTACCTGGACTCGTAATCAAAGGGGCGTTTTTTGTTTTTTTTTGGTTTGCATTTTTGAAATTTAATTTTATGAAACAAACATTTTAACGATCATTTTGGTTAGTGTTAGGGCTTTGGTTAGGGTTTAGGGTTAGGGCTGGAGTTAGGGTTAGGACTGTGGTAAGGGATTTTAAAGAAAGAACAAAGAAATTTAAACATATTTACATGAATTTTTATTAAAAACTGGAAAAAAACATTACGGTATGACGAATGAAAATAATATGTAAATAAATCACAATAACATGTAAATAAAAAGAATGATATCATTCCTTTTTCTTAAAATGTAGTTTTGTTTTGTTCTTTTGCTTGGCTGTAAAATGAAAAATTGCGCTTTGAATATGAGTACCAGTAAAAAAAAATCAGCGAAAACTAGGCTGCAAATTTTGAACGAGACGCCGCCATTTTTTCTTTCAAATTTCCTTGCGATAAAAATATCGATTTATAAAAAATAGCACTTTTAACGGATTACAATCATGAAGAAATGTCACAGGTATGTTGGAAATTCAGTTTTATCGGCTTCGGTAACTTTTATTTGTTGTATATTTGTTTTTTCTCAGCGTTTTCGTTTGAGGGCTATTGTAAAAGATACCCCCAAAAAACTCGTTTAATATAAAAAAATGGTGATCATGTTGAATCTCTATAGAATAGATTATAAAGTGGTGAGCGTTATCAGAAATCATTAAAAAAAAATTCTTAATGTTTTAGGGTGTAAAACGCAGGAATATTGTCGTTGGAAGCGAAGGGAGATGCTAAACTAGGACTATTCTCTTGGTTGAACGAGTACAGCAATTATTCGTGGATGCGTCGATCTGGTGTACATGCTGGAAAAAATGGATCATTCTACCACTCCAGACGCAATCCTCTGATTGTATACGAGTCAAATACGTCCTAAGATAGAGTACTGTTGCGACTTCTGGGGAGGTGCTGCTCAAAGCACCCTTTCCTGCCTTGACAGTACAAAACTGACTTCGAAATCTAGTGGTTGGTTTCCTCTACTCCTCTTTACTACCTCTTTCTCACAGAGACGCTGTTAGTCTTTCTTTACTCTATCGTTATTTTCATGACAGGTGCTTGACTTAGCTTCAATCTATCGTCCCCCCCCTCCCAGTAAAGCATTCACAACAAACCTGTCAGTAATTTCCCTATCTCCCTCTCTGTGCCTAAACTAAAAGAAACTTTCCATGAGCAAAGTTTCTTTCCTAGAACTACTAGTCTATGGAACTCAATACCGCGGAACTCCTTTCACATTGACTACAACATTGGCATTTTCAAGTCCAAAGTGAATAAATTCTTGTAAAGTCGTCCTCCTAAATAATCAAATTCTGCCAAACTTCAACCATCATTACCAATCATCACGGTGTTGTCTCCCAGTCCACCTGACACCCATTAACCCTTATCCTCGCATGGCCTTTGGGACTTGATAAGTGGTGACTCTTTAGTAAAAAAAGAATATGCAGTATTCATAAAAATTGATATTGTTTTTCTCCGGCAGAGAGCTGCCCTGGTAGGTGTTTTTGTTAGACGATGGCCAATCAGACTACATGGCGACAATCTTCTCTCAAAGATGTACTCCTGCAAGAAAAGACTTTCAGAAGCCGATACTTAACATTAATTTGTCCCCCGATTTATAAAATCGGGGGACTTATGTTTTGAGGCATGTCGGTCCGTCCGTCCGTCCGTCCAGATTTTTCTCCGCAACCATCGATTGAATTTCTCTGAAATTTTGCATGAAGTTGTAACTTTGGTCACGTTAGAAAGTGACATTCTCCGATTTTTGAAAAAACATCTAGTTAGCCTCGCAGGGGGTCGAAAGGCCCCGAAATAGCAAAAAATGACATTTTTTGCCCCATAACTTTTCATCCGTCCATTCAATTTCTCTGAAACTTGACAAAATGCGGAGGCAATTGTTCCTAATAGAAAATAAGTATCGCTGACCTTGGAAACCTAGCAAACTTCTGGCAACCTACACTCAACTGTGTACGCCATATACATTGACATCAATTGTTTTTTTATAGAAGGACCTTGTTTTTTTTCTTTTTTTTAACATGTTTATTGTAGAAGATAGTCTTATAATTTGTGAAAATTAGCTCCTATATACGTCAACTCTTGATATATAAAATTATTTATAGGGATGTACAAATACTTATGCGTAGGTCGCACCCTGGATGTGTGTTTAATTAATTTAAAGGATAATAGAAAGTTGACCTTGTGTTTACTTTCGGCAGCCTCGTAACTCTCGCTTCCCTTATTTTGTCCTTTAGTCCTCACATTTCATGAGCGATGTTTCTGACAGGGGGGACAATTGTTGTTTTCTTGGTCG
The DNA here is from genome assembly GCA_963556195.1 of Sepiola atlantica. Classification (NCBI taxonomy): domain Eukaryota; kingdom Metazoa; phylum Mollusca; class Cephalopoda; order Sepiida; family Sepiolidae; genus Sepiola; species Sepiola atlantica. The sequence continues at coordinate 38,878,790 of OY744521.1, read as the reverse complement.
GAATCTATCCATCTAACACATTGTTGGCTAGTTTTTGACCTTGAAGTAGTATTTTTTCTTTAGCTCCTCGCATCAAGGTGCTTCATGCCTTGCCTGGAGCGATTTCCATAAAAACAAAAACAATAATATCTCTTGGTAAAACGTTAAGACCCCGACATTGTGCAATTACCAATGCGTCTTTTCGGGATCATTGAAGTCATCTCTATTTAAAACTATAGTGTAGTATCCGTTCTGTCTTTGAGCGAAGAAAGGGGAATCCTTCTTGACTTGGTAAATCTGTATTTTTATCTCATCCAGAGTTCCCCCTTTTTTTTAGGTGCTAGATAATCCCCCATATAAGACACCGGTCTTGTGTCTAACTTTGCTCGGTAAATAGGGACCCTAATTCCTGTTGTAACGATGTTTGAGAATGGTTGCAGATGAGCCGCCTTGTAAAACTAGTTTGGCTCAATCTTGGTGCTCCTTAATACTTTAAGGATCGCCTTTGTACGCTCGTTTCCAAGTTTCGGTGTCCGCGAGAATGAAGCAGACCCCCAAGCCGGTTGACTTCGACCAAGAACAAAAAGCACGTAGACAGAACCTATTCAAGAACTGGGCGCGGTTAAACAATCCCACAATCCTGAAGAACTCTATTCACAACAAATCACAGGAACTATACAAGAACTGTTGACTCTTAGATGCTTTTTGTTTCAAATATGACATATTCCAACAAAATGTCTATTTAATATAATATTCAACGAAAATGTGTCAAACCGCAACTTGTTTCACATCTGCAACGAGCCTGTTGGCAAGTGTGAGTAGGTATTAGTATGATGTTGCATCAGCACACCCGCTAAATAAATCAGTATCTTCGATGTCGCGGGCGAGTGTCATCGGTGCGTCATCTGTCTAATTCAAGAGCCTTAACTTTTCAATCTGGTCATTAAAATGGTAAGTAAAAATTATTGTTTGATTCTCTAGTGGATTATGATTATTTAGATGCATATATTGTAACGTTTTGTTATACATGTAACATTTTATGCCATTTGTTGCACAGTTGCAACATCATTTATTTTTGTTCGATAAATATTTTTCTTGAAAAAATCATTATACTACTTTATATCACCCTTATGAAACGTTTTTTAAAAACTTTTTTAAAACCAATATAAAAAATAAAGCATTTAAGGGTTAAATAGGACGAATCTTCTGCCACAACAAAATCCCGCAAAACTCATTTTTATAATCTTTTCACACATTCTGTAACCTTTTCTTTTCATTCTTCAAATCTCAAGGTTGTTGTTGGTGTTTTTTTTTACTTACGCCATTGTCGCATCTGTATTATTTATTATCCCTTAATTTCTTCAGTTGTTATTACGCTATCTTGAAACATGAATTTAATGTAACATAAACAACAACTAAAAAACAGCCGAATAGAAAGTAATATCTGGATTAGAATTAAAGTTTAAAGAAAAAAGTCAACTATTATGGTTAATTTGTGTGTTCCTAAACATAAAAATAAAAATGAAACATTAATTTTCTCACGCGCCCCTGTCGTATCGAAGAACCCACTTTTCATTGGATTTAGAAAGCTAACTTGCAAAACGTTTTTTTTTCTATCATCAGGTATTTTAATTTTCAGGTCAGACAGTAATTTTAACGGTTAATCAGTACGTCAACTAATCACCCTTCTTTATTTTATGGCGTCGTTCATGTACCGAATCTTAAAACAATATGCGTTGTACATCACTGTGTGCTACTCTAAAGTAACCTACATGGCACAATAGGTAGTATCCAATAATTTGTTTTAGTAATTTTATTTACTTTAATCCCCCCCCCCCAAACAAGGCAATTGCCACTGAGACGTAGGGGCTACATCCATTAATTAGGGACCATACATACAGGGGTATTTTAAGTTGGGAGTTGTGCTGCGAAATGGGGGCGTGTTTTTTTACATTTAAATTTCTGCATGTTGGTACATTAAGGGGAAGCAGGGGGCAGTGAGGGAATTCCAAAGGCCAGCAGTTCGAGGAAAGAAACTATTAGAGTAGAAAGCTCTCCGGCATCTGGGTTCCACTACAGTAAAGGGGTGGGATTTTGCTGTCTGGCGGGTCGGTCGAGGGTATTTTTGAGAAAACATTTTTTTTCAAATGGAAATAATATCTGAAGAGAGCATAAATGCTTGAAACGCGTTATGAAATTATAAAATTATAAAATAATAAGCTATTGTTGAAAAAAGTTTTTTTTTTACAAATGTTAGTAACCTAACTTCTTTGTATACATTTTTCTCTCGATGGAACTGCACTTATGCTGCACTTATGCTGCACTACTCTCGTTCTCTTTATATATATATATATATATATATATATATATATATATATATATATATATATATATTAGTGCGCCTTGTCTTATCTTTTTAACTGGTCTTTTGCTAAGAGCAAAGTGTAGTATCTATTCTGATGATACTGCACTTCAACTTTTTTGTCCTTGGTCAATGAAGGAGCAATCCTTGTAAACTGAGGTGATTTTTTATTTTTGTTCCAATCCAGAGTTCCCCTTTCTGTGGAGATGTATTTTACCTACATTAAAAAACCGATCGTGTGCCTAACTCTGCCTTCGGGGGAGGAGCAAGTAAATAGGAACTGGACAATTAAGGCTTGGAAGGTTGTATTTAACGAATTTTAAAACGAAAACTAAAAAAAAAACAATGAAAATGATATGCGCGTAGGTGGGGAGAGTAAGAATTAGTACTGCATTGCGTCGGGAATTGTGTGAGGGCGGCGTCTGCAGTTTCAGAAAATAGAACATCGCCAGGAGACTGGCACCGCGGAATGGCACGAAGAAAAGATCGAAAAGAAATCCAGGTCACCGACACAAGATGTCGGCACAGATGTGAGCGATCTGGGAGACTTGCGTGAGAGTTGAATGATACCAGATATGAACTTGACATACCAAGACGGTATTTCTTTTTAAAGAAAAGAATACTGGGGGGAAAAGATACCAATATAAGTTACTAACAGCCACACGCTGCGTTCCCCAGGAATGATTAAGGACGCCTGCATACTCCTGCTATCAACCCTGAACGCCATGTTATCATTTTTTGTTCTTATTTTTATTTTCTATAATTTTCAATTTTCATCTTATAAATGAAGAAAAAACATACGGCGGTTTTTATATATATGGTAAACAGCTGATGATCCCCGTGTTACTATTAGACGCTTAAGGTCTCCTGTTTTTGTTTCACTGTTAGATACTTAACCCCCCTTTTAATTTTATTTACTTATTTCTATTATTTATTTATGAATTTTCCAACGAATGTTAAGTCTGCAATATCTTGGATTTAGTTAGTTTCTCTGGGAATTTAAACTGCATTTTACCTTTTTTTTCTCTTTTTAAAAATGACTCAAAACTTCTTTAGACTATATATATATATATATATATATATATATATATATATATATATATATATATATATATATAAGTAAATTTCGCGTACAACAAAATCGCAGGATAAATTTCAGAGGAAACATTTTTTAATCAATGAAACGGGGCGGGTGGAAAAAAAAGAAGAACATTGCTAAAGTTTACCTTAAGGCTTTATCGTCTGACCCTCTAAGAGGAAACGCCAGAATGATAAATTAAAAACTAAGAAAATCGAATGATATATGAGGGGTAAAAATTGTTTCAGTTGGAGAAAACGATTGAGAAAAAAAAAGTAAATCTCTCAACGTTATGGTGGCTTTGAATCATTAAATATCTCCAACTGACTTCAAAATCGTTTGTCTACACAGGCTAGGTCGAGAATTGTTAATAACTAACGCCTCAATAAAATGTTTCCCTTGATACAAGAATTAGAATCTACTTTGGTATGATATCTACACTTTGTTATGCGAAGAAGGAGAAATCTTTCTAGACTAAGTCAATTTTTACTTTTGTCGCAATTTAAAATACCCTTGTTTGGGGAGCTAGATATTTTTTTCCAACAGTAAAACCTGACGTTCACGTAAATAGGGACAAGAAAGGGGGGGGGGTCATGTTGAAAGATAAATACAGGTTACACAGGTGTCGCTTTGGCTTGTTATCAACGTATCATGAATCTACTTTGGTATGATATCTACACTGTGCTATGCTATCTCCGCCTCATATTGCAATCAACATAGCACAGAAGCGCAAGAAAACACTTTTCCTAATTGATTTCGAAAGAATGTGTGGTTACCACGCCTGGAACTCTAACCCTTAACCCTAACCCTAACCCTAACCCTAACGCTCAAAGAAGAGACCATGCGACACATCAGACAATTATTCAACGAGAAGTCGCTGAAGACTCGGTGATCTATTTTGACGAATGGAGAGATTATACTAATTTAAACCAACTTAATTTTCGTCATTTTTCCGTAAATCCTCAGCAAAGTTTCGTCGATTCCAATACCGGAGAACATACCCAAGGAATTAAAAGATCGTAGCTTAACTTGACGCGAAGATTCGTATATTGAAAAAGATGAAAGGTGCACGGTAAGACAACAACGTGTGAGTAACAATACACACAACAAACTCCTAGCGATCAAAGCTACCATAGGAGAATGGAAAAAAGTTCACGAAAAACCGAGAGGAATAAGTAGTGTTATCCAGCCTTCGCATAGGTCACACAAGGATTACACATTCCTACTTACTTGAGGACAAAGAGCAACCAATATGCTTTGCATGCCAGACTACCTACACCATCAGGCATATTCTTATTCAATGCATTGATCTGACCCCTAAAAGAGACACTTTATACAGAGCAGGTACAATGAAGGAACTGTTTAAGAAAAATAAAGTAGAGACAATACTGAACTTCTTAAAAGCTGTTGATCTATATAAAAATATATAATTACCTCGAGACATATAAATCCAGATTGATTTGGCATTAAATGAACTGAGAAAGGATGATATACCGTTAAAAAAGGAAAAACGTTTAACGAATGTTTTCAAAATACTATTATTTTTTTTAATTTTTAATTTTTTAAAGAATTTTGTTTACTTTGCAAAGCATTTAAAAATGCTACTTTATGAGGCATTATATGCCCTGGAAAAGGTTGATATGCCGTAAAACAAAACAAACAAACACACATATTATTATTATTATTAGAATTTGTACTCACTAGAATATCTCAACAATGTCATTGTCAGTGATTGCTCACTGATACTAACCGGTGGTGTTTTCTGAAGTCTGATTGACAAAATCCTCCCAAGATTTCCAGCACTCTACACCTCTTTTCCGTTACCATTGTAAAGGAATTTGCGGTATCGCAGCAGCCGCTTACCATTGCTTTTTCCTTGGTAACGATTATTAGCCTCCACTGGAATTTGGGTGACAATAAGCTTCCCCAATGCCCCAGTACTCTTCGCACTTTTCCGGTGGAGGTCTGGTTAGTGCTCTCTTTTCTGATTTTCCCATCCTCTTTGGTCTTTAACGACTATTTTCTGAAGTATTAGGCGTGGCTAGGGCCATCACTATTTTGGGGGAGGAGGGGCGCAGTTTATGATATCTGTTGTAGTTTCTGTGCCTTGAGTACATGTGCTGATTTTCTTCCGCTGATTTTGTTTGTAGCTTATGCGGGTTAGTTTATGCATTCGAGAATTTTACGTAAGATAGTAGCTGTTTTTATTATGGCCGTTATGTGTATGGTCTCAGTGATCTCTTCGGTTCGAAATACTCATAGTGTGTTTTTCTCCATTTTTTTGGTACTGTTCCTAGTGCTCCTACGATTATTGGTATTATATTGACTTTTATCATACTCTATATCTCTTTAAATTATTTTACAAGTTCCGTGTATCCGCTTCGTTTTTCCGTCTCCTTCATCGTCATTCCGTGTCTGCTGGAACGGCGAAATCTACAACTTGGAGGATTTACCCTTCTTGTTGTCTATTATGATATCCGGTCTCGTTGCTTGTATGAGTTCATCTGTTTACACCTCCATGTCACAGAAGATTTTGTGACTTTCGATTACCAGTACTGTCTCTGGTTTATGTTTGTATCCTTTGTCCGCGTGTTCGAAATGCAGTCATATATATAGTACCCAGTGTACTGCTTACCCCACGCTGTCTTGCCTGTGCTTGTATTCTGCTGGGGCTAGTTTACTGCATTCACTTATCATGTGGTGTACTGTTTCGTCTCTTTGTTCAAACAGTCTGAATTTACTGTTTTCCTGGGGTTTATCTATTTTAGCTTCAATGTAGTTCGTGCTAATCGCATTGTTATGTGCAGCTGTCAGCAGAGATCCGGTTTCTCTGTTCAAGTGTCTTTTTCTAAGCCATGCACAAGTTGGAGGATCTCTTATCTTTTCATTCTCATGAAACGTCCATGTAGCTGTTTTTCTTCGCACTTTGTTTTCTTGTATTTTTGTTTCTAGTGTTGGTGTTTCCTGAGTTGTTCATTGAGACACCGACACTTGCTGCGGTGATCAGCCTTTATGTGTTCTGAGTTATGTATTTCTCAAGCTTTTTAAGTTTCTTCCACAGTTTGCTATACTTACCAGTCCTCTCCTCCTTCGTTTCTTTTCACGTCTGCCCTATCATCTTTTTGCGTAGTGCGTTATGCATTGTAATTAATTTTCTAATCTTCTGGTCAAGGTGGCAGAGTTCTTCTTGTGTCCCGCCTACGAATGATTCAGGGTATCTTATTAGTCATACTGCCAATGTGTTCATTACTTTAATTAAGTGTTGCTGTATACTTTTGTTTCTAAGAGTTTATATTGTTCTTCTCAGGTGTGATGGTGTTTGCTTCTAGAACTCCCAAATATTTATAGCTATCCTGTTTACCGAGCGTCCTCCTCACCTCTTGGTTGGACAGTTCCGTGCCCTCTATTGTCTCTAGATTTCTCCTTTTCATTTCTAGTAGTGCGCACTTTTCAATTCTAAATTGCACGTGAATGTCTTGGCTGAAGATCATCGTCGTATTTATCAGCTGTTCGAGTTCCTTTATTCTTTTTGGTAATAGCTTCAGGTCGTCCCTGTACATGAGAGTGTAAATTCTTTGTTTTGTGTCTGTAAATTTGTATTCGGCATCACATTTCCTAAGTATGTAGTTGAAAGGCATCATGGGGATGATAAATAGTAGTAGTTATAGGGAGTCTCCTTGGGCGATGTACGTCTGTTGTTGTTGTTGTTATTATTATTATTATTATTATTATTATTATTATTATTATTATTATTATTCTCTAGGGGTTCTCACAGAGGTCATCAGTGATTGCTCACCGACAACCGGTGGTATTCCCCAGAGTCTGATTTCCAACAAGTCTCCCCAGATTTCCAGTATTCTCCACCTCTTTTCGATGGTCACCGCAGTATCGCAACAGCCGTTTACCATTGATTTCTCGCAGGTAAGAACCATTGGTCTTCTCTTGGATTTGGGTGGCAATAAGCCCCCTAAGTCCCAGCATTCTTTGAACTTCTAGTGGGGTTTGGTTCATTCTGTCCCTCCTTGGTCTTCCTATCCCCCTCGACCTTCTACAAATATTTGTCTGGTGTCAGCCTAGGCTTGTACTATTAAAAAAAATATTATTTAAATATTTTTTTTTAGGGGAGGTGGGGAACTTATAGTGTTTCTTGCTATTTCTGTTCAATGGTTAATTTTTGTGCTGTGTCAGCTGAGACCGGTGTAATTCATCGGGGGGGGATCTTATGAAGTGATGCTTCTTTCATTTTCTGTTCCTTGGTTTGTGATGTGGTGCTCTCCCTGGTGTTTTGTTTTCTTCCTGTTGTAGATTCCATATAACCCTTCGTAGCTTATGCGAGTTGGTTTCCGTATTCAAGGATTTTTTTCTCAAGATTGCAGCTGTTTTGATGGTTGCCGTCCTTTGTATAGTTTTAATGATCCTTTTGATTCCAATTATTATCATTTTTATTATTATTATTATTATTATTAGTAGTAGTAGTAGTAGTAGTAGTAGTAGTATAAATATGTAGTTAATAAGAAAATTCACAAAAGTCATTATCAGTGATCGTTCAATGAGATTTAAGTCATAACAAGTCTCCCCAGATGTTCAGCTATCTTCGCCTCTTTCGGTAACCGTTACCAATTATTTTGTGTTATCGCAACAATCATTTATTATCAATATTTCGAAGGTAAATACTACTGCTTATCTCTGAAATTTGAGTGGCGATACTCCTCTATAATGTTCTAGTACTCTTCGCATCCTTCCAGTGAGAGTTTGGTGTGTACTCTCTAAATCTTAAGTTTTTCGCTTTTCTTTGATCTTTAATGATCATTTTTTCTCTTCTTTTTCTTCTTTTTCTGTTTTTTTTACTTATTCTGTTTATTATTATTATTGTTTAATAGCGGTTATATATCAAAACAACTTTCATATTTTATAAATAATACTATTCTTAGTACAGCATTGCTCTTCTTGAATAGTAATTTAGATTTTTAGTCGATTAGTAATGCGAATATAAAGAAATGTAAGAATTATAAGTTTCGTTATTTTGTAGCGAACGTTACAACTTTAATGTAAATAGTATTGTCTCCTTACAAAAAAGTCGGGGTTCGATTATTAGCTTTCAACATTGATTTGCGGATGATAATAGTAAATAGATGTGGTACAGCCTAAAAGCTGGACGTGAATGACTATATATAGGGATATAGATTTATTATAGTGTGGCTGCTAAGAAAGTCACAGGTAAAAATACACAATGAAGGAGTCAAAATTTCATCTAGGAACAAATCACAAAATAAAACCTCACAAATCATGCATACATATATCGGTTTCTAATATTAGTACGATTCCTGCGGATCTGCGGATGTGGGTATATATATATATATATATATATATATATATATATATATATATATATATATATATATATATATTTGAAATATTTTTGATGGCCTAAGGTCAGATACAATTAGACACTCCTTCTATATATATATATATATATATATATATATATATATATATATGAGCCTATCTAATCGTACCTGACTTTAGGCCATAACAAGTATTTCAAATACGTGACGGAGAGCAGACCTTAATCCCCTTCAAAGTAGGTCCGTTGTGCTTTCCATATACTGTCGGACATATCTTCTATTGGAATGCTGTTCATCTACGCTGTTGCGTATGATTCATGAGGTGTTTGGAGAAGATGTGATAGGGGTAACACAAATTAAGGAGTGGTTAAACCGATTCAAAAATGGCCGCACATCAGCGGAGAGTGACCAGCGTTTTGCCAGGCCCCAAACTGCTCGGAGTGCAACTGTTATTGAGAGGGTGCAAAAATAAAGGTAATGCGGAAGGCGACGGCGGAGATCAACACCATTCCAAGAGAACACTTCTAGAGGTGTTTTCGGCAGTTGGTGGATCGGTTGGGTAAGTATGTGCAAGCACAATGGACTTACTTTGAAGGGATTAGGGTCCAAACCTCGTGACGTATTTAAAATATTTTTTCTGGCCTAAGGTCGGATACTTTTTAGACATGCCTCATTTATCTATCTATCTATCTATCTATCTATCTATCTATCTATCTATCTATTTATCTATCTATCTATCTATCTATCTATCTATCTATCTATCTATCTATCTTTCCCTCTCTCTCTCTTTCTCTCCCTCTTTCTCTCTCTCTCTCTATATATATGTGTGTGTGTGAGGGGTGTATGTGTGTGTGTGTTTCGCCATTATATGGCCGATAAGTATGACTGATAAATACAAGATTTGAAATCACAGCCACAGAGGCTGCAATTGGAAGCTTTAGCGTTAAACTACGGATATGTTGGCTGACGTATATGATATTTTATCGATTTAAATTTTTGTCGCTATTTGTTATTGCTTTTAGCGATAACGACAGCTTAATATCGACATCTTTCAGAATGTTTCAGAGAGTTTTTGTCATATATATATATATATATATATATATATATATATATATATATATATGTATATATAACGAGAGAGAGATAGAGAGAAAGAGAGAGAGAGAGATTGTCTACCCAATAATATTTAACCTTATTATTTTCCATGTGACTTTAATGAAATTTAATGCCCAGGAAGATTACCAAAATCGCCGGTTAGACAGCGTGTAGTTTATCAAGATGACCGTCGCGACGGAGGTAAATACTTCTGCCAGTGTATAGACACGTTGCATATAACTGCAGTAGATCGAGGTATTTTTAAAGGGAACACCATGTAGATAGTAGCTTGAAATTGAAATAAAGTATGTGTTATCAATCACGTTACTTTTCAGACACACATAGTTATGATAGAAAAATGTCTATGATGGTGTTTGGTACGTCCATCTTGTTGGACGCACAATTAATGTGTAGCGCAAACTGTTGCACAGAGGCAAACATCATTTCTTCTAAGATACTGAGATACATGGTTTTCTTCATAGTGCTTTCTAGAAGTGAATCCACCTTAACCTGGTCACAACTATTAAAAGTTTGGCAAATAGAAAATAATAGACACTTATGATTTATACTACATTCTTACATATAACTTTAAAGACAGTTTTTAATAATAAAACCATTTTAAGTAAACGTATAGGGTTTCCTATGCAATTATTTAAATTCGATTTGTAATAGTTATTTAATGATATTCTTGATCTGTCTATATAATAATTGCCATATTCATGTAAATATACGTCATCATTTCAAATTGTAAGTAATTATATGGAAGAGAATATTACTGTAATGGTCGCGTTCAATATATATTACTACTTATTTATATCCCGTAGTTCATAAAAGTTGTCTAAGGTGGAGAACTGTTGCCGCATCTACGATGTGCCGCACGGAGTACCATTTTCTGTCTTTACAGAATACAAAACCGACTTAAAAAATCTTATGGGAGATGTATAATTTCTTCACTGTGACCCCTTTATACACGAAAAGAGGTTGCTAGTCTTTCTCTACTCTATCGTTATTTTCATGCTAGGTGTTATACTTAGCTCTAATTTATGATTCCTTTTAAAACATTCACAACATAAACTTGTCTAGCTACAACCACTGTACATACTTTCTCTTTCCTTATCTCTGTACATAAAAGTATGGTAACATCCATGAGAATTTTCTTTTCATGAACTACTCGTTTTAAGAGAACAGTAGCACGGGGCTCTATCCTTGCTGACTACAACATGGTCGTTTTTAAGTCTAATTTTTCTACATTTTTGTTAAAACGTCTTCTTAAATAATAACATTCTGCCCAATTTAAACCATCGTTACCAATCCTAACCCTGCTGTTTTCCTGTTCACCTGACAAAGTGATTAATATTTATACTCGAGTTGCCATTGGGCCTTTATAATCGGTGAACCGTTACTACATAAAAATACAATTTGATATGCATGAACTGAGTCAAGGCCGTCTATATTATTTATTTTCTGTCAATTTGGACGAAGGAATGTCTGATTAAGACCCCAAAGGATTAATTTGATTATGGTTAATAAGGAATTGGCTATCGATTACGTTATATTAGTATGTATGCACGGTGTGTTATGTGTCAGATACTTACTTGCACACAATTATTTTCGTTCTCAAAGACTCTTTGTTGAGCTCTTCCATATTGTATAGTTGGGAAAAACACACTAGAACAACAGAGGTACAAACAATGCCTACTACGAATGGAAACTCAGCTCGCCTCATAAAACAATGTGATAAAATGATGTAGAAGGAAGCTTGCAAGTATACTGATAGTGTGTATTATATGAGTCTGCCACATTTTTACGACAGAACCACCCGTGTCATTCGATATATTCTGTTTATTTTATACTTTTCTGATTTTCCAGCAGACAGAATTACTAATGACTTCGGTGACTGACGATAGATAAAGGTCGTTCGGAAATTATCAATCCGCAATAAAATTAAAAGATATCAATACATATAAATGCTTTTTTCAAATTGTCAAAAAAGATGTATTCGTTTTGGTCAGAATAGTAAACTGAGCACTTTCTAAAATATAAATATTTTAACAAATACATGTTGACATTGTTTAATGTACAATTTGATATATCTACGTGTATATGCATCCATTTCAGATTTCCTGCATATATGCACATATCTATTTACACAATCTTGTGTACATGTACCTATTATCCGCCTCACAAGACAAACATAACATATATAAGTGTGAACGTATACACACATACACACTTTCACACACTTGCCAAGTGCAAAGCCTTCGAGGAATGGCGAAGAATCAACGCACATCCGTTTTCGTAGCAGATGCAACGTACATGAATTGAATTGACAAGACGCTGAAGGAGGAATTATCTTAAATGACTTGGTATCTTGAGACATCCTGAACGCTGCTTTTTACTTTTTCATCCAGGCTTTTAAGGATGTCCAAATCAAATTCATTCTTTACTAATCCTTCTACTACGCGCTTTTTTCTTTCTTTTTCATCTTTCCGCTATCTATCTATCTATCTATCTATTTTGATAAAACCGTATATATATATATATATATATATATATATATATATATATATATGAAACTTTCATAAAATATTTCAGTTAAACCCAATCTCTCATTATTCATCATATATATATATATATATATATATATATATATATATATATATATATATATATTGGTACAGAAAAATTAGTACAACATTCGTATCGTCGGTTTCAAACATGGAAGGACTTAGCCACCCGGCTCTCTTCAGCTTCTGTTGTCATCTGTTACGGAAATGTGAAGTCACGTGTCGCTCTCGTTTGGACTTGTTATTCGCTTAGAGTGTTGTGTATGTTTGTTTAAATTTAGTGTAAGGAAGGTTTAATAAGGTTTGGAAAAAGGGGGGGGGGTGAAAAGTGACAGTTGCGATTTAAAGCGGATGAGATAAATAAAGAGAAATAAAAATATATAAAAAATATATAAAAAAAACACAAATTAAAATTAAAATTATAAATAAAAAAAATAAAAAATATTTCTATATAATTCCCGTGAGTCAATATTACGAGTTTCGTATATTTGGCCGTTACTGTTTTGGAGTATGAAGATGTGTGTTCTAAAGAAATTAGGGAGAGAGGAGATGGGTTTAAGGATTAAAGGTGTTTAAACACGAAATTAATTAATGTTGTTATTTTAAACACCTTTAATCCTTAAACCCATAAATATCACGCTCTTAATTTTTGATTTTTAATTTTATTTCTTAATTAATCGAGCACTCTGTTAGGATTTTTCCTACTACATTGCAAGGAAGTTATATATATATATATATATATATATATATATATATATATATATATATATATATATATATATATATGTATATACATATGAAACTTTCATAATATATTTCAGTTCACCCCATCTCTCATTATTCATCATATATACACACACACACACACACACACACATATATATATATATGTATACATATATATATATATATATATGTATACATATATATATATATATATATATATATATGTATACATATATATATATATATATATGTATACATATATATATATGTATACATATATATATATATATATATGTATACATATATATATATATATGTATACATATATATATATACATATATATATATATATATGTATACATATATATATATGTATACATATATATATATATATATATATGTATACATATATATATATATATATATATGTATACATATATATATATGTATATATATATATATATATATATATATATATATATATATGTGAGTGTGGGTATGTGTGTGTGTAAATTTGTTTGTTATGTACCGTTTGCTTCGAGAGAAGTATTTTAAAGAAGGGTTGGTGATGTATGAAGTATAAAAACGATGTTGTTGTTTTAGTAATTATTATTCTACTTTTGATATTTCGATCCTTCTATTTCTCAAAATATGATAGTAAAGGAATAAAATCAATAAAACTGAAACCATTGACAACACTTAATGTGTGTGTATGCGTCTTAATACTAACTGTGAATTGACGTACATTTGTTTCAATAACACTTTAACAAAATATTTTGGCAGCAGAAAATACATGGATAAATACACCTTATTCGGCGACTGAGTTATTAGTCCAGTCAAAATATTGCTGATCCTCAAAGAAATTGTTACAAATCTTTTTAACTTGGATATTGGGCAGGAATAACCTCTTTTTCAGAGAAAAAAGTTTACCAAAATTAGCATTGACGAATAGGGTCAATGGGCGTTATCTTTAAAATCAAACTTAACAATATTAACATTTCGAGACATAAAATTATTGACATTTCCTGACAAGTATATCCATTATTCCTGACAATTACTGACAAAAATAAACGTTTTTCCTGACAACAAAACTTTATTAAATTAGAAATAAAAAAGTTTTTGCATAAAAACCCACACAGGTCCCACCCTAAGCCAGCTGTACATTTTCCTGGTGTCTTCAATTTTAATAATAGTTATCTATACGCTCAATAATAAAGTAACACAAGAATATTACTAGCCTCTGCCATTGTTTTCATGTGTCTATTTATTTCTTATACAAATATGAATATAAACGGTACAAACACAGACTAATGAGCCTTTTTAAAGGCAACAATTGTAATACTAATTCCTTACATTCCTTACAGTCCTTACATTCCTTACATTTCATAAAAATAGGTACAAAATAATTACAATTTACAATAAAGGAACGGTCAGTTAGTCAGATGCTGAGGCAAGGAACTCTCATAACCCAATAGAACTAGTTTATGAACGCACCAAAGAACATTTTTTCAAGAACTAATCAAAGGAAACGTTATCATCATCAAGATCTGGCTTTGGTGAGTTGCTGCAGTGGACGCCTTTGCAATTACCACACGAGTTTGAACAGCCAATGGCATGTTTCCTGTAACTGAATCTTGTTGTAGTACACCCTGAAGTACAGTTACAGTGAATTATAGATAACACATTTACAGAACCAGCTGGCCAGTCAGTCTTGATTAGTTGTAATTTACAATCTTAAAGTTTCTATCCCACACGTCAAGTTTTAGCTGATTCATATATTGTAATCGTGAATTTGGAAGTAAACTCGAAGGCTCTGTAATTTCGTAGCTGCTCTTGTCGGTGGCAATGATTTTGCCTCAACATACTATGAGCTTTTTGCAACCTTTCCTTTAAAGCGCTTCAGTCGGAGATGATTGATGTTCTCCCCATCATTACCATTGTATAGACACACCAAAACCTTCGCCACAGCTTTAATAACCTCTTATGACCTGCTATCTTTACCAAACACTTCTGCCAGTTTGAGGAAGTTTCTATTGTTCATCACCTTTCGAAGGGATGCTGCTTTCCCAGTTCCATAAACACTGGGTGTAGAATCACCACCCAGTTGTGCATGGATGAGAAGAATGTTAGAACAGACCACATCTCCCAAATACTTTCTCATTTCTTTTATGTTTCAGACTTTAACACTTTTTGCACTACCCTTTGGTTGTGGGGTGAAGAAGATGTTGTAACTATATATCTATTGGCATGATAATATAGAAGAACCAATAGGACAGTGTCATCTGCTATCAAAATGGTTTCTCCTGTCTCTGCCAGTTCTAAAGCCGTCTTCACAATCAATACGTCAGCATCTCTAGAAGCATGACTACTTTACAACCTGATTCTTCGAAACTCTTTTTCAGCAAATTGATGAACAATTGTTTGTTTTCTTTATTTGCTAGGAAAACACCCGTTTTTAATGTGAACACCATTATAGGAGTCAGTGACACATTAACATCCACATCAACAAAGCACCCTTAAGGCGTCGGTAGGTCGCGTCTTTAATGAACCACTGTCATACCAATCAAAGACAATGCATGCTTTCCATATCTAGTTGTGAAATATCTGCGGTATTGGGCACAGATATAATCAAATGCGTGATATGTTTTGCTATGGAAGGTGTTAAAGTGTCTAAGAGATACTGTGGATTTGAAGACTGTGAACTGATTTTACAGGACAAGTCAGTTCTTTTATTGCGTCTGCCAAAGCCGGATTTTTCCTCTCGTGGTAGTCCGAAAGAACACAAAAATGCAGGTGTGTAACCACAAACTAGAAATGCTCTTGCTGCTGCTGAGTTGAGGGTTCATTAGTAGATAGCACATACAATCTCTGGAATAGGAGTTGTGGATCAGTTTCAACTGCTTCATCTTTTCTGAGCGAAACCGTGACCCAAGTGTAATTGCCTGATCTATTCTTTTAAAAGTGTACTCGTGGACATTTGCTCAAACCATTCAAGCTATGATTGTCTCTCTTATGAAGTTTGCTCTGTCCACATAAATCTTTTTGTATCCAGTTACTCAACTTGAAATGCTGTGAATGGGCGGATCTTCCGTGAAAGGGGAATGTGTCTGGAGACACGCAGGGAGCTTCAATGTATCCCTCATATTTCGATATTTCCTTGCTGAAGTAGCCTTCTGGTGGTGGTCACTAGTGCCATAAAGAATTCCTGCTAGTTCTTGCATTGTAAACTTGATTTACACGCACGCTGGCAGTGATATCGTCCAAACCAATCATTGAATTTTGTTTATTCATCTGCTATGAATAACACCTATAGATATCTTCATGCTTCTCATAAGCACTTGTTCAATAACCAGATCTGTTGACAAGCCAGACCAGTAGGAATGACTCCGTCTAATCACATGGACTCCTTCAGAAAAGTTCTACGATAAGTATTCAGTAGCCCGTTCATTAGCTGCAAGTACCAGTAAGCCGAATTTGCATATAGAATGTGTCCTGCTGCAGCGAATATTGGCAGCATTTTCCTTACAGCGTCAAGGTGCAATTACCAGTTCCCGGTACGCTCTACCTCACCATATCAAGGTATTGGATGCACACTTTTGCTGTTCGTGTGTCAACAATCGCATCCTTCACATGGTTGAGTCTCTGGGCAATTCTGATCATAGACTCTGATGACAGAACTTTATTCTCAGTCCAATCAAGGAGACCTTTCAATATCCCCTGAGCTTCTATCAGATCTTTATTTGGAGGAGATGACTCTGCATCAGTGTTGGCTTGATTATCAGTGAATGTGAAACTAGCAAATAATAGAATTCAGTGCAGGATTAAGTAAGAAGTGAGCACCAATGGCTCTCGCAATTGCTTTGCCACTTAGCATGTGATTGACTGTGTTTCTAGCATGCACATGTTCCATAAGTTCCTTCAACTAGTACCTGTCATCAAATGACCAATTCATCCCAGAAAGCTCATCTGTGTACGGACCCCACCAAGTCGCAAGACAAATGATTTCAGGGGACTGAAACTAGGCTGTGACTCGACTATCATCATTACTTTGCCCCAACGTGGTTAATCGAATGTTAGAATTGGTATAAGGTTGTTTTTCCTGGCTAAATCAATAATGTAACACAACGTTGAGTACATGCAGGTTAGGTTACCAGGATCCATGTCGGTCATCGACAAAAAAACTGTTGCTGATTTTCCATGATATGTTCCTTTGTGCACTGACTGCATAAGGCCTGACCATGCGGGTCTGGACGGATGTGAAATTAATGAAATTTCCCAAAGGATGTCAACATTAGCAGTGGAATCGACAGGTTTTTTGAGCTGGATCTCTTTAAATGTCTCTGGTTGTGTGTTGGTGTGCTGGGAATCTAGGTGTTTCTGAAAGGACCTGAATCCTTGGAACTGGTTTTGCTTTAACTTTCCCGGGCGTAAATGCTATGATGCCCATACCGTGGAATGTGTTGAATCCATAAATATACCTTACATTATGGTCCACATTATCAGCTAGGAACTGCACAAATTGAGTTTCAACAGTGGTGAGAGTTACAGCGCCATAAACAAGAGCAGCATATCTTTCGAAGTTCTGAACTCCTGAGTACGATGAAAGAAGTCATGCTTATGCAGAGTGTCAATTAAGAACCTCGATCCAAATTGATCATGCAATTTCACTGCGAACCCAAACTGCAAAGGTGCAAGGAGATCTCAGGGTCTAACAGCCTTCATTATCGCTTGACTCACTGATGCAAGTTTCAAATTATTGTACTTGCTTGCAAATATCTTCCTGTGAAAGATAAACAATTGTTTAGAAACATAATCAAGAATCACATTTTGTTCATGATCATTCTTAGACGAGTAATATTCTGAACTTGTCTGGATTCCTTTAATGCCATTCTTGATAAGCTTGGCTGCTTTCTCTATGATTCTAATGGCTTCTCATTCTTAATTGTCTGTTGAGCGGCTCTGTGCATAGAATTCATGGAAAATACATTTTGCTGTACTTAAGAATGTAACAACATCATGCTTCTCATTTATTTCAGTCACAGTGGTTTAGTATTTAGATTGTTCTAACAATCGAAATTTTATGTATGAAAGATTGTATGGTTCAAAGCCAATGCCCTCAAGAATTTTCTCCATTTTTTTTTGAAAATCGACAATGGTGAGCTGCCACTCATCATTTTGCTGCAAACATTTAGCAACTTCCAGAAATCCTGCCTTCTCTCTGAATCCTTTGGTCAACCAAAGTTTTGTTTCTTAGAAGAATCAGCAGAAGAGAATGCTTTAGGAATGTTTTTATTCGAATCAACATTTGCAAAACATGTTTTGTGATAAGGTGCTTCTTCTGAAACAAGGTCAGCCACATAACCTATTCTACCTTTAACAGTGGATGCCCAGCCATCACTTTTTCGGATTTTCTCACAAACTTTTAACATTCTGTCCTAAAACTCAATAGTTTCTAAAATGGAAAAATCAACAGCTCTTTCCTTTTTATCAGACTTTGCTCCTGAACCACAAAAAAGCCAATGTAATTATAATAATACTACAAATTGTATGGAAGGTAAATTACAATTATAGTATCAAAATGCGCAATAAACTATACAATGACCTTAAAGAGACAGCTCCACATGTTGGGACTTTAAGCTTATTTTATTCATACGAAATATATGGATATATCAGGAATCATTTTAATGTATTTATGAAATTACGAGAATAAAATAGATTAAAAACAAATAATTTGCAACATTGCCCTCATTCATTTCTCCCGGTATGATTGGTCAAGTACCAGAACTACCAGCTATGTGTATGTGCTGTTTTTCAAGTACTGTAATATCCTCATGATCAGATACTGCTATGTATTGAGCTTTCCTCTTTTCATATCTGGTATGTTGGGCTTTTGAATATCCTGGCAGAAGCTCGTGGTTATGATTATCAGCTTTTCTTGTTTATAAATATTTCAAACAACAGCATCATATACAAAATGCGGTTTGGTTTTTATTCTGTGTCAATTTATCTGTATCCAGTATTGTCCTTTCTGATTATGTTGTCAGACGCTGTTGGCTCCGCACCTAGGATGATAATTTCTCCGAGCCCCAATATATCTCCGTCGATGCCCCCAGTCCAAGAAACACACGTCGATCTACGATAGTTTTATATATATATATATATATATATATATATATATATATATATATATATATATATGTGTGTGTGTGTGAAACAGTGATTTCAGCCGACGCAATCTGCCCCTTTAGGGCGCACCAATATGCATCAGGAAAATCAGGCCCTACGTAGAAACAAGTGGAGATCTAAGAACTAGTACATATTTCGACTGTCCAAACATTGGTCAGCGTAGGCGCCAGGCTGGCGGGAGAAAGTGTGTAATCCGTCAGATGTAATCATCCAGATACAATGGAAGAGCAAAGCCAGGGAGGGCTTGAATGTTGATAACGGCCGTACAATTTTGGCCAAGAGTCTTTTGGTAACTCCCCTCCCCCCATGGTAGAGAGAGAGGGAGAACAGGTCTTTAACGGTGACAGGAAAGAAAACAACCCAACCAGAGAGAGAGGGGAGTGGGATGGGGAGAGTAGATCAGTGTGCCCCACCCTGGCCCCGAGAAAGAGGATAATGGTTTTCTTTAGTGTAGATAAGATCTAAAAAAACCTAAGCGATGAATTTCGATTGTCGTACCACCCAACGGGAGAGAGAGAGAGAGGGGAAAGAGAGAGAGAGAGGGAGAGCGGGTCAGTGTGCCCCACCCTGCCACAGAGAGGGAAGGAATGGAGAAATGGGCTAGAGAAAGAAAGAGTGTAATGATATGCTCTCTCGGAAAAAGAGGACCTTTGTTGTTGAAACGAGAAGACGTCACGAGTCAGTTAGAAATTGGAATTCGCCCAAGACAGACGTGCCGGCCAGGCGGGGGGGGGGGGGGCGAAAGGCCCCTCGTTTGAATGGCGTTACCCGTGCTATCCCCCAAACACCGTTTTCAGTAGACAACTTACAACTTAATTGACAACTGGGAAATCGTAAATAGAGGATACACACAGAGACGACGACTAGTTTAGTAAACGAAGACAATTTACCAAAATAAGAGACTCTAAAATTCAAGTGTAAAATTAATCCTTCTTTTGGTTGTTTTTAATAATTAATTGGATACTAAAGGAAACCGCTGAGTTTGTTGACTTATTTCTGTTGTCAGTTGTTGTGTGAGTAACCTTGCCTTCACAGCGAATTCGTCATTCATCCGACCGGAGGAATTCGACACATCTTCTTTTTTATTTTGGCCACTAAGACGATCATAGCCAGAGAGGGTGTTCACAGTCAGGAAGGATTCCTGCGCCGAGGACGGTTCTCATTACATTTGATGCCGTCGCCAGAGGAGGGAGCCTGTGGGGTCCGCGTTACATTTGGTGCCGCGACCTAGGATCAGGGTACTTTGAAAGGTGCCTGGTAACCTCGGGGAAAAAGATAGACAGACAGACATAACAAACCCATGGCACAACAAACAATTTTTTTTTACCGGCAGAACACTTTGAAAAAAAAATAGATAGACAAACAAACAGGTCCCCGGCACATGAAACGCTTTTTTTACCGGCAAAGAATACTTAAGGTTTGACGGACATCGACACCCGTGTTTGAAAAAAAAAAAGAAAAATAGAAAAAGGAAGAGAAAGAGAAACAGTTTAACGGGCATGTTCACCCGTGTTTGAAAAAGAGAATAGAAAAAGGAAAAAAAAAGAGAGAAAGATTTTACGGACATCGAAACTCGTGTTTGAAAAAAAGAAAAATAGAAAAAGAGATGGATTGAAAGAAAACACGTTTTTAAGAATTTGAGATCTGTCTGGGATCGCGAACTTCTAGTCAACTGATTGAAAGGCCTAGACGAGATCGAAAAAGGAAAAAACAAGGAAAGAATAAACCACCACCCAAAAAAACGGAAGACGCAAAAGAAGAGGGGTAAGTGACTCTTTGATTTCCCTTGTTCGCTTGCTCGGTTTTGTCGGTGTATCGATTGTTGTTCAAACTTTGCAGGCAGTGAGTACTTCTGTTGTGGGGGTGGTAAGCTAGAACGCAAAGGGAATGGGTTCGGAGGAAGACCTAGTAAATAGTATAACAGATATGGGGGGAGATGAGACCAGAAAATTAGAGAGACCGATCAGAGGAATACGTATACCTCCCTTCAGAGGGGATTCCGCCGATCTAAAAGAATGGTTGGCGGTAATCGAAAAGAAAAGTTTTATTTACGGCTTAGAAAATCACGAGATGGTGCTGCTCGCTCTAGAGGGAGCGAGGGGCCCAGTGTCTGGATTCATTGAGGGGAGGTACGTAGAGAACCCGGGGATCACTTGGACGGAGCTCTGCGAGCTGCTGGTGAAACGATATGCCAGCGAGCGAACTGCGATTGAGGCCGTACGCAAGTTGACCCGGCTAAGGTTAAACAACGGCGAGGGACTCGACGAGTTAGTCGAACGAATCCAGGGCGATCCGAAATACGGGTCCCATCCAGGCAATCCTGGTGGATGCCCTGGTCGACGGGTTAAGTGATAGAGAGACCCAGAGGGAGGTACTAGCGGAGGCCCAAAGACTAGCGAGCGACAGTATAAGACTAGGGGAACGTGTAGATAGAGGCAATGGCGAGGAAAGGCCTGGGAGAAGGAAAACGGTGGAGGGCAGGGCGAGTCCGGGGCCCGAATGGAGAGAGGGAGCGTAGAGGATTGGGAGGCAGACTCTGATCCTAGAAAGAAAGGCATGGGACCTTCAAAATGAGTACGATTGGCCCGCACCGGCCAGACAGGTATCAGTCTGCTGGACCTGTAGGGGTGAGGGGCATAAAGCAGCAGAGTGTCCCACAAATTATGGGCGCCCGCGCAACACGTTTAGACCGAACTGCACTAGGTGTGGTCGGTTCGGACATGAGAGTCGGTGGACACAGCAGCGTAGATCGGAGGTGAGGAATTAGGAGTCCGTACCTTAGTGTGCCACCTGACGATAGGGTAAAGAACCAGGGAAGCGCCCAGAAGCCACCCCACATAGTATAAAAAAGGGTGGCCCCCAGAATGATAAGTTTGGTGAAGGATAGTGAAATTAAATGGGAAGAAGACGGGCTTGGGTTTTGTTCCCCGGTTTGTGAGAAACCGCAAGAAGCAATGAACACCCCCCGTAGAGAGAGAGATCGAATTAAACGCGACTGCTAGGTCGGTTGACGAGTCCAGCGAGTGGGAGGAGAGCGGCAAAATACTCCCTACCCAGCTCCAGAAGAGACTGAGAGAAAATCGATTAGCCAAAAAGGTGGAGGAATTACCTATGAAATTACGGTAGAGGGGAGAAGAACGCCTCACCACAGAATAGTAGGAAAGCAAAGCCAAAGATAGTCAGGGACCTGGGAGAGAGGCCGTGGTTATGCTGTGTCGAAGCTGTTGGCTCCACCGCACGCAGGGAGGGCCCCCATGCGTGTGCGGTGCTGGTGGTTGTGGCACGGACAGTTGTCTTGGATGCCCCCCCCCGAGATGAACGGACAGATAAGGATAGAAAGAGATGCATAACTGGGACCGATGGAGGGTCGTCGTGGTTAGATCCAAATGATTGATCACAAGTAGTAATATACCTGCAGCTGGATGGGCTACTGGCGAACGACCAGGCAGACATATAGTGAGTTTTAAAAACAAAAGAAAGTTGCAGTAATCGAGAGATGTTCGAACAATCGTGAATATGATAGACTGTGGTGCGCCTTACGAAATGGCACAGAAGTAATGATAAGCGAAGAGAAGGATATGAGATCCTATTTAAGATATATAGTGTTGATACAGACGAAGCAGAAGAAATCAGTGGCCCCCCGTTGCTGTGAGAGGCACTCGATGAGTAATTAGGGACAGTGTCTGGAAGCAAGGAGAGAATGATCATGAAGAAACTGGAAGTTATAAGGTAGAACCAAAAGGGTTACTGTCGCATGCAGCAAGAGAAGGCGCATCGATATCGAATGCCACCGGGCCGAAGTGAGCCAAGAAGGTGATAGTCTGAGAGAATTGTTTTCCCAGAGAAGGGAACGAAGAGAAACTGGCCGAGGTGGCCGACGCAATGATAGTGACGGTATGTGAACCAGACAGGTCCGTACCAAGAGAATTTCAGTTGTTGACACTGACGAGAGAGTGCACCAGGTGCACAGTTGGATACGCTATCGCTAAAGACACTTGTCGCCGAATATAATCACCTCGGCAGATTAAGGGAGGTTCTGTTACAGATACAGGCCGAATCACCAAATCGTTTGAGATTACCGGTCGACCCCATCGAACAGTTATGAAAGTATTATAATGTGTTAAAATGCGTTGCATAACCAGAAGGTAACACGCTATTAGCTTTAAAAAGACTGAAGGTTCGATTAACCCCGGGAGGAAATGAAAATTCACGTTAAAAGGTAGAACTAGACACGGGCACGATAGGGCTTGGCCGATTTAGTGAGAATTGTGCACATAAATAATAGGGTTAGCTTTTGCAGAAAAGACAAAGGGCGTGAGAAAGACATAGGGAGAAATTGGACAGCGCGAGTACACTGACAGCCGAGTGCATGAGCGAGGGAGGGTTACCCTTGAATACATTTCACCCAGATCGCAAGCGGGGGCAGGAATCGCTGCCCCTGTCGGAAATCCAGGTGGATGAGCAGTGAAGTAATAGATTGATTCCGAGAAGAGGGTGTTTGGGACGTAATTTGTAAGGGACGTTGTGAGCTCCCATTTGTATTGACACACTTTTAATTGCATGCATAATAATTCATTTTGTCACACACCCCTGCGCCGAGGACGGTTCTCATTACATTTGATTCCGTCGCCAGAGGAGGGAGCGTGTGGAGTCCCGGCGTTACATATATATATATATATATATATATATATATATAGTGTTTGAATTTTTAAACAATTAAAGTTATATGGAGAATAAAACAATATTATTGCCAAGTCCTTCGTTGGAAAACTACTTTTCTTGTGAGTAAATTAACATTTAACAGTCACTATATTAGTTTGCTTCCACGAATGTACGCTAGTTTTTACATTATTTTAGGGATCATCAGTTGTTTACCATGAAAAACTGTTTCGGGAATTAAAAAAAAACATTATTATTTTATATCATGGCTTCCAATCAGCGTTGATCAGAAACACTTCTTTTGAAAAACAAGAAGACATATGTTCAGGATATTAGATCTAGTCATTTGTTCCAGATTATTTTTTTGCTATAATTTATATATATATATATATTATTATATGTCTGTGTGGGTATGTGCGCTACTGGGTGTGAGAGTGATAGAAAAAGTAATATGGCTCTAAAGCTTAATGATGATGTTGGCAGTCGGATTTCATGTCTCAGTTATAAAGTCTAACAAATATAGCCATACTGTAAAGTTTGCATGAAGATATATATGAATATTTGATCCCAAATCGTGTGTTCGACTCTCTAGTCAGAGGAAATAACGGGTTCATGCTTACATAAAACACCTTATACTTCTTAATGTAAATGAATAGATCCGAAACACATTAGAATTACTCCTGTTTCTACAGGGAGCGGAGAATAGCCAATACTTAAGAAAGCTTGTGAACCGAACTGCCGATTTACTTTCGCATTTTAGCTTGAAGCGTTCATCATATAAAGTATTTATACGAAAAGAAAGCTGTATGGGAATTGCTGTATATGTATGACTAATATATATGTATATATATATACATATATATATATGTATATATGCATATATATATATATATGTATATATGCATATATATATATATATATATATATATATATATCTATATATATGTATATATGCATATATATGTATGTATATATGCATATATATATATATATATGTATATATGCATATATATATATATGTATATATGCATATATATATATATGTATATATGCATATATATATATATGTATATATGCATATATATATATATGTATATATGCATATATATATATATGTATATATGCATATATATATATGTATATATGCATAAATATATATATATATGTATATATGTTTTTATATATATATATGTATATATGCATATATATATATATGTATATATATGCATATATATATGTATATATGCATATATATATGTATATATATGCATATATATATGTATATATGCATATATATATGTATATATATGCATATATATGTATGTATATGCATATATATATATATATGTATATATATGCATATATATATATATGTATATATATGCATATATATGTATATATGCATATATATGTATATATATGCATATATATATATGGTAAAATGAAAAAGGAAAACCAAAAACTGGATGTTTTTTATGTGTACATAAACGTTTCGTCTTTATTTATAAGACTTCATCAGGATGATGATATAGGGAAAAGATATCATGCAAGGACAGATACATGTAGGGTAGACATGTTGGGAAGAAAAATAAAATAAAATGAAAAATAATGGCAGCGTCTTGCTGGACGTCCGTACTTGTTAGAGAATGAAAATGAGTGGGAGAAAAAGAGGAAGGGTGGAAGGAGCAAGGACTACTGTGGCTGGCGATGAGAGAAAGAGGTGGGAGATGAGCAGGGGTAAAATGGATGGCAGAGAGAGATTGGAGGAAGAGGGGGAGGGGGTGTTTGACCAGATGGCTGTGGTCGAGATTGAAGAGGAAGAGTGAGTTGGAATGTTTGTGTGTGGGGGGTGTATGCAGGGAAATGGGGATGGGTAGAGAGGGAGGGGGGGCTGTGATTTTGGATTTTCTCCCATGCTCTAGAATATGGTCATGCATTCAAATTTGAACAAGCCAAAATCACTAAACACATCCACAACAAATCTCGGCGAAGATTATTGGAAACTGCCCTCATCACATCCTCCACCACCATCAAGCAGCGAAATGGTTTCTTTAACCTATCACCCTTAATAAGCAAGATCATCCTCACAGAACAAAGTCTTTTGCCTGACCATGGCTAACTTTTATTTTCATCTCTAACCTTATGACACTCTTCCATTCACCCACACCCTTCCTTCTTCTCCCTGAATCTTCTCTTTTTTTTCCTCACTTTTTTCCCTCCCATTTTTAATACTACAGTCCAAATAAACTTTCTCATGTTCCAAATATTTCAAATATTCCTCACCCACCCTTTCAATCACCCCCCTCCCCCACCCACTCCAATCCCTCACTCATTGCTATCATTTTCCAAATATTTCAAATATTTCACACCCTATCACGACAAATTTTCCCTCTTCCCCCTCTCATCTATTTTCTCCCATACCTCTTCTTAAATTCCCTCATTTTCTCCAAACGCTCTCTAAGACCATAACTTTCGCCCATCCACCAAAATCACAGCCCCCCCTCCCTCTCTACCCATCCCCATTTTCCCTGCATACACCCCCCACACACAAACATTCCAACTCACTCTTCCCCTTCAATCTCGACCACAGCCATCTGGTCAAACACCCCCTCCCCCTCTTCCTCCAATCTTTCTCTGCCATCCATTTTACCCCTGCTCATCCCCCACCTCTTTCTCTCATCGCCAGCCACAGTAGTCCTTGCTTCCTCCTCCCTTCCCCTTTTTTCTCCCACTCATTTTCATTCTCTAACAAGTACGGACGTCCAGCAAGACGCTGCCATTATTTTTCATTTTATTTTATTTTTCTTCCCAACATGTCTACCCTACATGTATCTGTGCTTGCATGATATCTTTTCCCTATATCATCATCATGATGAAGTCTTATAAATAAAGACGAAACGTTGATGTACACATAAAAAACATCCAGTTTTTGGTTTTCCTTTTTCATTTTACCATCACGTCGGATTACCTTCATCCTTCTCTTCCCATATATGTATATATATGCATATATATATATATATGTATATGTATGCATATATATATATATATGTATATATATGCATGTATATATATATATGTACATATATATATATATGTATATATGCACATATATATATATGTACATATATATATATGTATATATATATGCATATATATATACACACACACACACACACACACACACATATATATATATATATATATATATATATATATATAGTGATCCACAGACATAGTTTTCGCTGCATCACAACTCTTCAGTGTAGCTAGACTAACAAGTGCCTTTAGTCGGAACTAAAGCTCGACTAGTGAGCTGAGAGTCAGCGTTTCTAACCAATACGCTATCATCCGACACCTGCTTAACGTAAGCGAAATGTTTCTGTAAACTTAATGTAAAGATTGGGAAATATCAGTTTTTATCTGGTTATTTCTGTTTCGACCTTGAGCAAGTGGTGCAATGGGGAAAAAAGCCCTTTTTCTTTTTACGACTTACGCTAGGATCCCCACTTTGTCCCAGTTGAAATGAACGGCTTTCCCCTTGATGAAGCCTACTGGATTGATAAGCCCACGACGCTAAATTTCTCTTCAGACTTAAAATGGAAGACTTAATTACCAATATGCTGCTAGGACCGCTAGAAAAATGGTTGTAATAATTCTACCGCTCCAGAAAATATCTCACGCCCGACCCCATCTTTTACCTGTAAAATAGTCAAATAGGTCCTAAAATGGAGTACTGATGCTACATATGCGGAGGTGCTACTTAGATCCTTCTTTTCTTGCCGTTGAGTTCAAAACTCACTTCGATATCTTGTGCGGAGAGTCTTATTCTCTACCCTACTCGTTCACAGAAAAGATGTTGCTAGTTCTTCTTTGCTCTTCCGTTATTTTCATGACAGGTTCTCGACCCAACTTAAATCTATCACCCACTTGTTAAACATTCACAACTAGAACTTGCCTAGCTACAAGCACTGTCGATTACTTCCCATTCTTCCTCTGCCTTCTCAAGGCGAGATACACTTCTATGGTCAGAGTTTATTTCCAAGAACTGCCAGTCGGTTGAACACAGAGCCGCGAGCCTGCTTGGTAGCCGAATACAATATAGTCGTCTTCAAGTTCAATATAAATAACTTATTGTTGAACCGTTTTCGTGAATAATCAGTTTCTTCCCTGCTACAACCATAGTGCCGGTGATCGCGACGTAGTCTCATCGTTTACCAGTCAAACACTTTTACCCTTATCCTCGAGTGGCCTTTGGGTCTTAATAAACAGTGACCTTGATTATATATATATATATATATATATATATATATATATATATGTATATGAAGTTTTAGAAATATCGAGGAAATCTGGAATCGCAAAACACCGTATCAATGAATAATGTATTGCTGTATCATTATTTTGTTTCTTTTATAATAATGCTGAGATGAATTGAGAAAAAACATTTTGAAACATATTCTGTATTCAAACCAGAAGACTAACATCAGCTTTTACGATCAGAGATTTGGAATAATTTGTAACAAGCGGAATAATATAGATCGCATTACGGCAAACAGAGCAAACGAGTTTTATACATGTAGTCACTCATGTAATCAATAAATTGACATTTTTCCTTGTTAGTTTACTTATACAACTAAACGCCGACATTATATATGTGTTATTAGGCTCCGATCCAACAGTTAGCTTTTCACTATTAATTTGTTATGACTGTTTAATGTGAATTTTGCATGAAACTGCGCCATACTATATTAATTAGACTGTGTACAGTGTTAGAAGGACGGAAACGTGAACCTGATTAATAAAAAAAATGATTCTCGAAATCGATGTCAACGCAAAAGGTCATTGATGTTATTTAAAAAATCAAATAAAGTATATTCCACGTAGGTTTCTCATGCCAATCAAACTGTATCTTGATTTAAAGTATATGTGTTAACTAAATAATGTCAACAGTATATAAAAATCACTGAACAGTATAGTTATATTTTAAAAGTGCATGGCAATGCAAATGTACGAACATCGTGACGGCACACTGAATGACAGAGAGGGAATAAATGAAGTATTAACTGGCAATATTTAGTGTGTTGATACATGTAGGTTATAATTCTTTCTTTTTTATTTCTTACTTACTGTTTCTTATTCAATTATTAGCGTATGGCTTAGTTTCAATGTGCTTTCTGATATTTCGAGGATAATACCTCATTTTCAATGTACGTATTTTACAAAGTAGGGTGGGCAGCGTTAAAATATGCTTCTATTAAGATCAACCAATCGGCATTTTCCGATGTTGATAGGATAATTTTGATTGGAATTCATGATATTTATATTATTTATCTTGAAGAAAAAAAGGAAATGTTAAATCGCCATTGCATCAACTTGGAGGAGTTAAGCGAATCACACAATACTTTCTTATAAATTAACACAGATTAAGCATGAACGAGCGAAAGTGTACAGGGGCAGAGTACTCGCCTCGCATGCAAGCGACTCGGATTTCAGATATGTTCTACGGATGAGCACAAATGAGGTCGAAACTCGAGGTTAGGACTTCCGGTGTATAACTTTAATGTGTGTTTGTGGATTAAAATTGAGGACTTACGTCTGTTCAGGACCCTGTTTATTATTTGCCAACACTCATCAGTACTAAGCCTCTGCCCACCACGCTAGAATTAACAGATTTGAAATAGGATTAATTTTCTTTTACTATAACAATTGTGAATAGATTTCTGGCAGTTGTAAACGCGGTTTCGGTTTCGTTGAAGGCAACTGAAATAATAATTTCTGTGAGCAATGGCGATACGACGTTCAGGCATTTACCACAACTGGCTGTTTGGATTCTGGTGGAATTTTATCGAACGCATGACTCTCTTAATCCCAGCGATAAACAAATCAGTTCAATCGTATGCGATATATGCCATTTTATTTTTGAATATGGAATGTAGAGAAATCTTTGATACAAAGGATTATCTTTGCGATGGAAAGATATACCAACTATCTTACTAAGTTTTGTTTCAATCTTAGTTGAGACAACTGCGTTATCGTAAGATCTTAGCAGAGACGGAAAAATTGATCAGTACTGTTCAAGACAAGTGGCCAGGAAATGATTTAGGAAGAGGCTTACTAGATATTCGTCAGCATTGGGTACGTGTATAGGTTTGCCAACAGTCTGTGTAAATTCATAGGAAAAGGAAAAATCATGGCAAACCTTTCTTGATTATAGGTCGTGTTTGAGTGAACCAGCCATTACATATTTTAAACATTAAAGTCACAATAGAAACAGTGGTTTGCAAATGGTCGACCAGAGAAGACCCAGGCAATTTTCGAAAAAGGTAATCTTAAACATAGTAACCGTCATTTTGGGGACGGTATATGGCAAATATGAATGTGGTGATGTGAGTAAGTGCTAAACGGAAACATATCTAGCAATTAAGGTTTTCTTTGGACATGTAACTACCACATCGAAAGTTGTCCCTAATGTTCTCAACACACTTATAGCATTAACACACATGAATTCATGCTCCAAGTACAGTGAAAGAGATGATCTATATGGTCGGTTACATAGACAACCGTGTTTGACAGAAGGAAGAATCTGAAATGTTGCCAAGAAATCATCAGATACAAGTTTTATCGAATATGTTAAGGTAATTATACGTCAGGAAATTCGATAACAATCATACTATGCTTATAAAATGGATAATTGGATAGAGGCAACATTTCATAATAAAATAGGTCTTTAACATTTGCCTTCCTAGCTGCCCAGATATAAATATTTTAGACTACTATGTAGGGAGCGTAGATTATAAAAGGGTTATCCAGAACCCTTATAACACTAAATGTTTCATTACATAGGTTCCCAATAAGATTACTGGCGAATATAAAAAGGGCCACCTAATCTTAGCAGTTACGCGATTCATACAACACAAAAAGCTCGTTATCAAAGGTGAAGGAGACTTTAATGAATAGTTGCAAAACTATATATTCATTTACTTCATAAATAACATATGTCTATAAAAATATCTGATTATCTGTTTCTAAGAGTCATTTTTGGGGAATGTAAACAGCCGCCCAATATATTAAATTCTGATTGCTTTTGGGAATCGAGAATCCTCAAACCATTGCTACTTTTAAGTGTTTCTCGGTATAATGAAACTCATTTTGGACGAGGAATACAGCTATATGAAAAAAGTGTAATACGTGTTCTACTAAAGCTCTATTAAAGGTTATAATTTTGGTGAGTTCGTGATTAACATAATGGATACCGTCGCAAACTATGTTCAAATGATATGTTATCTATTATGATCATTTACGCGCTCATACTGTTTGGACATATATAAAGAACCAAGTTGTTCTAATCAATCGATAATATAGCCTGATTTGTATTAATCGGACTACTTGCCTAATCTTGGTTGTTATCCATAACTCGAGAATCTATTTGAAAAAAGCTCTTTTAATGAGGTAGATTTTTCTAGTTCTGTCAGCTATGACAAGATAGAAGTATTATTTAATCAAATGTTATTCTTAGTATTTATCACTTGGACATGTGGCCTCCGTCTATCAATTTATACAGGTCAACATAGAGAAAGATCATAATAACACATGGTCTGTCCTGGATATGGTGACCGCAGACACTGAGCAGGGTGTGAGGTAATCTATACAATCGGCATCTCAAAAATTCCGAAACAAATTAGCAACTTGTCTTTCATAAGGTTTACACAACAAATAATATACAATTAAGCAATTACAATAGGTATTGTGCGTCGGTGTGAAATAATGGTAAGCACCTTGATCTTAAACAGACAGTTAAGGGTTTGGGGGATTAGAGCTGTACTCTATTACGCGGTATATACGAGTAAAGACTGGTGTTTCCTTCAAACGTTGCATAGGCTTTAGAGAATAAAGATTCTCAACGACATAACTATATAAACCTCATCAAAAACAAACAAAAACAAAACATAGTATACAAAAGACTCTTTAAATACTCATAATTGATAAAAGATTAAAGGAGGGGGATTATTGCTTTTATCGCCATAAAAATAAACGAAAGATTAATAGTAATTAGATAAAGCCACGTGATGCGTGAGAGATGCTCTTCAGTTTTCGCTTAATGTCCGACAATTAAGTGTTTTGGCAGCTAGATAGGCGACGTTCGACGGCCATCGAATTTACCATTTGACAGTAATTGATAAAACGCCGCTGGGCCTGTTGGAGGTAAAACGACGCGGGAAAGAGGAAAAAGATAAAAAAAGCCCGCGGCGTTTGCGGCAAAGGCACTTATTTTAAAGCGTATTTACTTATGTTAAATATGAGAAATGCTGTAACTTTATTTTCAGAGTCAGGAGTTGATGGCGTCAGCGAAAATTAAAATGGTTGGTGTGTCGGTTGAAAAATCCTCCAGAGTGACAACCTTAATAGAAGAGACTTTCCTTACATTAGAGAACGCACGCACATGGACACATTTATATATATATATATATATAAATATATATATATATATATAAATATATATATATATAAATATATATATATATATATATATATATATGTATATGTATATATATATTTATATGTATATATATATATATATATATATATATAAATATATATATATATATATGTCTATGTATATATATATTTATATCTATATATATATATATGTATATATATATTTATATATATATATATATATAAATATATATGTATATGTATGTATATATGTATATATATATGTATATATATATGTATATATGTATATATATATATATATATATATATTCACACACATCTTATATATATATATATCGAGAGAGAGAGAGGGAGAATAAAGGTATATATATATATATATATATATATATATATATATATATATATATATATATATATATATAAAGTATATTAAGATTGCGTAAGCATGACACCTCGTAGGTAATAAATCATTAATATTTATTCATAAATATTTTTAGAAGCCCCATTTACTAAGGCCGGACACTCTTAGAGAGTTTTATAACACGCAGTACTACTAGCTTCATTGTGAGGTCCAACACAGTTTGTAATTGTAGATCACTATTCACTGCTCGTTGCCGATTTGGCATTTACAAAGTTAAATGTCTTCCTAAATTTTAAGCTAATTTGTGGTGGCCAACGGGAAAGACTCTTGATTGCGAATCAGTGCAAATTTGCGCCCGAAGACCGTCGGAAATTAAATTCTTGCAGTGAAGAATTCGTAAGCATGAAACATCGTTATCTTTAGGTGATAAATATTTAATAATTATTTATTAATATTATGTATGTATATATATATATATATATATTTATATATATATATATATATATATATTATATTAACCCATATTTATATTGAGAGAAAGATGAATAGAACAATTGACAAAGCAAACCAAATATGTGGTGATATTTTATATTACGTCTTTATTATAAAAATAATCTATGTGTAAATAATAATAGGTTGATAATAAAACGAAATATGCAATCAGAATTTACTTGGCAGGTTGGTATAATTTTCTATTTCTTTTTGCATGTTGTTTACTTTTGTTGAGGCTTACATTTCCTAAATGTTAAAATAATATACTTTTATGAATAATTGTTCAAATCTGTCGCTTTATGGAACACTTTAAGTAGGTTGACGATAATCAGTAATTCATAGCAGAATACAATACTCAAGGCTCCGCCTATTGAGTTCTGTTTGAAAGCGTGCTTATATGTCGCCGAATTTAGCATTTAAATGATAATATACTCCTTTTCTCACGGAAATGCGTGTTGACAACAGCGATGTATGTGGGTCAATTGGAAAATAATATTTATTCATACATAATTTTAATATGTATGTTAGTTACGTTATGTTATATATATATATATATATATATATTTGGCTTATGTTGACAGTAGTATTGCAACAACTCATAGGGGTGAAATTATCTATAGGGAGATACCACCAATAAGAATTCAAGCTTTTTTTTATTTTTTCGACTCATATAATTCTAAACGCACTCACACACACACATACTTACACAGACACACACACACATATATATATATATATATATATATATATATATATATATATGATAGTGATATTAGTAATGATATATATATGATATATATATGATAGTGATATATACATATATATATATATATATATATATATATATATATATGTATATTTATATATTAAAAAAATATATATATATTTTATTTTTATTTTACTTATATTTGTTCATCTATTAATTTTCCAACGAATGTTAAGTCTGCAATATCTTGGATTTAGTTAGTTTGTCTGGGAATTTAAACTGCATTTTACATTTTTTTTTTTAATGACTCAAAGCTTCTTTAGACTATATATGATAGTGATATTGAAGATGACGATCACGGAAATGGTTATGCCAATTGTAAATAATAATGATAATAATAATCATAATAATAATAATAACAATAATAATAATAATAACAATAATAACAGTAATAATAATAATAATAATTATTATTATTATGATTATTGTTATTATTGTTATTATTATTATAATGATAATAAAAAAAAACATACATGTTTATTCTTCGCGTGAATTCTATATAACACCAATAAGTTGGCGATTTGTGTACGTCAATTATAATAACAATTAAAATAATTTTTTTAAAAACCGTTCAGTGAAGCTGTTTATTCTCCGCGTGGATTTCTGTATAACACCAAGTAATTTGTCAACTTGTGACCGTGGATACAATAACAACAAAATATATTCACAAAAAAAACGTTGAGTTAAGATGGTCATTCTCTGCGTGGATTTTTATATAACACCAAGTAATTTGGATACTTGTGAACGTCAATTACAATAACCACAATAATATATTTAACCCAAAACGTTCAGTGAAGATGGTCATTCTTCGCGTGGATTTTTATTTAACATCAAGTAATTTGTCGACTTGTGAACGTCGATTACAATAACAACAAAACATGTTTTTAAAAACCGTTCTGTGAAGATGATCATTCTCCTCGTGGGATTCTATGTAACACCAAGTTATTTGGCAAATGTATTTTTTTACAGTGGACCGCTCACTATTAGAAGTGTTGCAGGTGACAAAGTATTTGATTTAATTGTAAAGCGTCTTCGTTTATTAAAAAATAACGCACAAAGAAACAAGAATAATATTAGGCCATAATTAATAAAAATGACAGATAGAATGTAATAATAATTGCAGTAGTAATAATCGTAATCATAGTAATGGTGATAATGTTACTGATAATGATCACAATAATCCCAGCCACGGGTCAATTGGCATTGGGGGTTGAATATTTTCAGTAAGTCATAGCGAACTTAACATCTCCAAGGATAGTAACTAACTGATTGAATTCAAAGGCAGTTGAAATATCAGGTTGACATCTGGCGGGGTTTAACTGTATTTAATAGCCAGGATTGAGTCTTAAGCTTTGGATAGCACCTCTCCCAAGAATACTATCGAAGGAAAACATTACACAAAACAATTTCTCGTAGTATTTCAATACGAATGTTCAAAATTATCAAACCAAAAACGACGTAAGTGGGGCCGGAATTTCAAGTGCAGGTCACACGTCCAGCAGGGGAACAAACGATGGCTCCAAAGTCGTCATCAAGCGAAACCCTCGAAACACTAACACTAAACCTACCCCTAATTGGACTAATGCTTTTAATAGTATTCTGATAACAGTTTACTTGTAGTGTGATCCTCCTAAGAAACGATATAGACAACGAATGCACTGAAGCTGGAATGAGCTAGGTCGGTTTGAATTATGAGAATAAAAACATGCATGACAAGCCCGGTTGATTAGAACTAATGAATCGTTATTTGCTATTGAACTTGTGGAATAAAAATGGAAATTGAGAGAGAATACATATACGTGCGTACGGAGATCAATACACTTGATGTAGTTGAATAAAGGCCTATGGTAGAAACAACAACAATTTACTCTAAGAACGAAAAAATTGTAACTAATGGTAATCAAGCTGCTTTCACAAATGAAATCGTAAACGGTATGATACAAAATGGTATGACAGTAGAAGATATTGATTGATTCAGATTGTTAGACGAGAAGCTAAAAGCTACCAATAAGGAACAGCCGCAGAATCTGCGTTTAGTCAATAGAAAAGACTTAAACCTGTCACCAAAAAAGTGAATGGAGTATTGCCATTTTTTTTTAGTACATAATCTTGATCAGTGTGATATGTTATTAAAGTTGCTGCCAATACTGTGTCAAAGCTACTTTTAATAAGAAAACGGGAGAATAAGTAAATAAAACGCCCTTGTATTGGAAACGTTTAAATTGGAAGATAAATAACTCAGAAATGATTTACGTAAAGTGCAAGCTGTCGGTAATGGCAAACTCTAAAGTCAGAGTTCTTGTGAAAGAGTAATCAGAAAGTTTGACATACACCGACAATGTTTCAAGGGTGTAATTGATGAACTGAAACAGCGGGTCGTAGCTAAAACTGCCACAGTTAAATGTTACAGCGACATAATTGAGCAGTATCGTGAACACAGAATGTTCGAGTACATCATTTTTGAACAAGAAGTCATGCAAAGAGAGGAACAACGTTATATCCGATGCTGATTAATCTTGTTCATTTGAGAAAATGAATTAAAACATCAAGAAGATGCAGAATTATAAATATTGAACGGGAGGAAAAAGAAAAACGAATATAACAACCACCGTTAATATTCTGAAAGAGAGGTTAAAAAAGATTTGAAATTAGAATCACCAAATTCTGACGGACTCAAGGGATACTGGTTTAAAAACTTTCGCGGCTCTCTACCAATTTCTTGCAGTAATGATAAATATATGTTTGATAACAAGTAGCTTTCCTAAGTGACTGATAAAGGACACTGCAGTATTGATAATAAAAGATAGCACAAAAGGGGGTATAGTGACAAACTTTAGACCAACCATTTGCCTCTTAGTTATGTTGAAACTTTTCACTGTCTGAAAGTATTTATGGTCATTTGGGCCAAAACAATGTGTTGCCTGAGGAACAGAAAGGCGGCCAAACAGATCACATGGCACCAAATATCAGCTTCTGATAAATAAAATGATCCTGGAAAAACTGCAAACCAAGAACTACTAATCTTGCCATAGGGTGTATAGATTATAAAAAAAACATTTGACATTGTGCCCCATTCATGGATAAAAACATTATTGGAGATTTTCAAAATAGCCCCCAAGATTCAAACAGCTGTAAAGAACATCATAAATCATTTGGAAACCAATTCAACTTCAGGAGATGTTGGATTAAATACGGTAACATCAATAGAGTGATTCACCAGGACGATAGTTTTTTTTGTTGCTTTTTTTACATTAGTTCTACTCCGATGACACTTCTCTTACGTAATATGGAGGCAGGATATTAACTTGGGAAAATGTTTCCTACAGTCAACAACTTAAAAGTCATGTATGACCATAAAGTATATTGGAAATAATGAAAACCGACTTCATACCTAATTAATACAGTTAAAGTATTTAATGACGAGATACGAATGGAATTTGACATTACAGCGTAGTACAACAGAAGAGTATTCTTAAATCGCACCCCCACAGTCGAAATACAATATATGCTATCAATGATCGAGCAGCAGATACCATTCGATTTACTGCCGGTATAGTTTACTGGAGTGTAGTTGAATTATAATGTTTGGACACCAAATGTTTCCTCCCATTAAGATCTAGAGAATACGAAAACATCAATTCAATAAACAAAAATAAACAAACACGTTAGGTCCATAAAAAAACATTATTGCATCATCCCTTTTAACACTATATCGAACAATTAATCCGATACATAAATTTATTCCCAAAAACGACACCAAAAAAAGCACCCTAATTCACAAACCCAAACGACAAACTATATGGCCGCCCCTTTCGTATATTTTCAGACTAGATTAAACAATAACATTACAAAAAGAACAGAAAATACGAAAACACCAATTCAATAAACAAAAATAAACAAAGACGTTAAGTCCATAAACAACATATTAGAATAATCTCTTTCAGCTCTATATCGAACAATTAATCCGATACATAATTTTATTCCCAAAAACGACAACAAAAAAGCACACTAATTTCACAAACCAAAACGGCAAACTATATAGCCGCCCCTTTCGTATTTTTTTTCAGGTATAACAATATCATTACAAAAAGAACAGATAAATAAGTAAATAAATAAATAAAACTTGGTAGGGAATAAAATGAAGGCCTTTCATACACGAACTAACATCGACCTTCCTTAAGTCTTAGTTAATCACTATCCCACACGGGTTTTTCGGGGACCCCCTCAGAGATACACCGTTTTCTGTCATTGTTGACGCCATTCCCTGTCGGGCGTGACTACAATCGTTTCAGCTTGCCGATGATTCCACTGGGCACAGAGATTTACTAAAGATGTCTAAATCTGCCCTTTTGGATAAAAACGCGGTGCATTGCTGAAATATGTAATATACAGTATCTAAATAAATCATATATATATATATATATATATATATATATATATATATATATATATATATATATAAAAGCAGCACGTTCATATTGCATGTTCCTTCATGCGTTGAACACTGTTTATCCCGGCTGCCTATCACGCTATCTCAATATACTAGGTTTAAAACTTTCACCGTTTATTTAGTTATTCACAGTGGCTGCGTGGTATAAGGCGTCGGAATTTGAGTCAAAAACATGACTTGTGTTCCGGCGTTTCGAATCTTGCGACCGGCTTGAATAACTACCTTTACACTGACGATTCCGTCAGGATGAAACGTATACGTATGTTGATAAAAAATATTTATAATTACTTGTCGCCTAATAAGTAGTAATATAGCCCTCAATGTCATAGATGTAATACATGTTCCTTTATAAGTTGAACACTTTTCATGTCGGCTACCTATCACGGCAGTCGTGTATGATATGTCTAAACCTAGTGCCGTTCATGTAATTACTGCGGCGTGTGTTAAGTCGTCGGAATTTTAGGTAAAATCATTACTCGTGTTCCGGGGGTTCGAATCTTGCGACCGGCTTGAATAATTATCTCTACACTGACGATTCCGTAAGGATGAAACTTATACGTATGTAGATAAACATTATACATATATATATATATATATATATATATACATATATATATATATATATATATATATATATATATATATGTGTGTGTGTGTGTGTGTGCTATTGATTTATACCGCATAGGTTGGGAGTGATGTGGCTTTTTAGTAACATCAGCCTATAAATAACTGATGTGTGTCATGCCAGTTTACTATCAATTGCATATAAAGTGTTGTTTTGTAAAGTTAGCTTTGAATGCTGAAATTTCAATTCGAACGTGGCAACTTATGTTATATTGGCATTTATCTGGCCTCATAATATTTCTGATGATAAAGCACTTACCCATTTTATTCCATATTATTTTGTGATACTATATTTCCAAAGAAATCTGCATAGTATCTATGATTTGGAAGATTTTTTTTATTGCATAAGCAGAATAAAATTAGAAACAAAGCAGTCACGAAAACCAATTTAATAGAGGTAAAAGACACTATACATCTAATTATTTTTTATTGGCACCCGTATTGTTTTTGATGCATGGTGAGGTGATTGTACTATCGCGAATCATAACACATGTGTGTCTAGTTACTCTGTGCTCAATCACACATAGAATCCCGTTGCTTTCAATGATACGAAGATTCATAATAATTATGTCCTCGGCTTTTGGATACACCCGAAAAAGACATTGAAGCGGAAGTTGGGAACATCCTCTGCATTGAACTCATCATATATTCACGAAATCGCCTCGCAAAAAATGACAGCGCGACTATCACAATCTCATCACAATGTATGTTACCGAATTATTTAAAACATAGTTATTTGTGCGATGCCCTTTTAAAAACAATCAGATCATCTTCTTTCAATAAACGTTTTGGCTTTAAAATGAAACGAACACATTTTCCTAAGTGAGATTCGGTGCCTGGTTGTCTTATGCTAAAACTATACTATTTCTTGTATTACTTTGCTATCGTACTATCTTTCAATGCTC
Organism: Sepiola atlantica; assembly: GCA_963556195.1. Lineage (NCBI taxonomy): Eukaryota > Metazoa > Mollusca > Cephalopoda > Sepiida > Sepiolidae > Sepiola > Sepiola atlantica. The sequence continues at coordinate 38,838,738 of OY744521.1, read as the reverse complement.
AATGCAGTGGGTATTTAATATATATGTTGTTGTCATGAGACCGTCTGACTACTAATTACTTCCTCTTTTGTATAAGTTCGTTGTGAGAAAATCATCCTAAGAATTACCTCCTCTTTTTTCTAGGTAAGTAGTATAATATATGTTCTGTTCTCTCGGACATTCCCTTCATTTTAGGGAGGGGGATTATGATAGTATATGTTCTGTTGTCATCAGACTATTATCCCAGGGAGTATATTGACGCTCTCTTCCCGGTACTGTAATATATGTTTGTTGGTCATGATTTCATCGTCGCCATTAATTCCTCCTTTTTTGTGGGTTAACGGAGTAGTGTAGTATATGTCTCTAGATCTAATCCCAGCCTCCCAGGAATTACGTTCTTTTTTTAAGGGGGAGTTTACTGTAAGTACAGTTATCATACTATCATCCTCCCAGGGTTATATCCTCATTAAAGGGATAATGTAGTATCTATTCTGTTGTTATGATGCAATACTCTAAAGCAGTAATTACTTATTTTGGGGAAAGCGTACACCAACAGGAAATTGTCACAATTGCCTGTTCATTAGCAAAGTCAACACTTACAGTATATATACTAGCAAAAATGTGCAATATAGGTTTCATATCATACCAAGTTTCCATAATAAAGTGAGGTTACTATTATTTCATTGACGTCTATAGCTGTCTATCAATGAGCTGCATGTCTTATCAGATTCGGCAGCGATTTCGTTTGCGTTAACTCATTCTTACATTTTGCCCGGCTCGACAAGTTCTTCTACGATCGCCATCTATGCAGGGAATCAGAGAAATCTTCACTTTCACGCACAGATATAGATAAATATTGACGAAAAAGCATCATTTACTTAGTTTCACAGGCATAGGGTTTTTCTCCACCAAATAGCAGAATGATATTTTCGAATAATAAGGCGCCATTGCAGTCATGAATAACACTGGCAAATAGCCAAACATTTCGACCAAACAGACCATAAACACATTATAGCATGAAATGTATTTTAATAGACACCTAATTCCCGTCAACATTTTCGCGCAAACTAAAACAAACACAATTGATCTTTAAATTAAACACTTAAAACAGGTCTGCACTCCAGTGTGGGATTATTCAATATGTGTATTTATATACAGATTGATAATATTTTTTTGCAGTGTAACTTTGTTGGTTAAAGAAATCATTTGTTCTTAACGGTAATTCACGACGAAATGTACGCGCATCCGTTAATCAAAAACGGTAACTGCTTTCTTTGCTATTCGGTAGAGAGATATCGTGCAACACTACTTGCACATTAAGACAAAGAATGAATGTTGCATATTTGAAATATTCAGTTTTTCGCAACGGTTTTATTTTCATTCATTCTTTCTCATCAGAGAACACATTTTCATAAAGAGCGGGAAGTTACATGATATATTTAATTTACAATTATAATAGTGGCTTTACTTTTACATGTTTTTTGTTTTTTATGAGACTATTTATTTGTCCAATATGAACAAATTACTATTTTTAATCAGATAACCTATAGTTGTTGTCTACTGATCGCAGTTACGTCGTCATTACGACAGCAGCTTAGGCACAGCTAGCATATAAACGCCGGAATTTTAAATTGTAACCCCGAATATCGTAGTCTGGTAACTTTTCTCTATGTCAACGCATCTAAAGCTCATATGTAGGATAAATAATGCCGCCTTTAAGTAGTTTCCTTTGTTTAATTGGTACAATAGTGAGAATCTTATGTGGTAAACCCTACGGGAGTGCTCGATCTACAAGTAGGAAGCGTAAACATATATACATAAAGCTGTTTATCTATCATTACGACTGAGCTGTACGGTTTAGACACAGCAGAGTATCAACGCCGGTATTCAAAACATTTTTGTGAACTCGAGTAAAAGAAAAGAAAAATAAATATTTAAGTAAAATTAAATGAAATATTTGGGTGACAGTATATTAGATGTTTTACTTAAAATAAACCTATTATATGTCCTGTTATGCCTGTGCATATTACAAAATTGATATTTCATGTATAACCAACAATAACTAAGTTTGATATATTTCCAAACAGTATTGGTGCACGTATACGTGTTTTAATCTGGTGGTATACGAAGTGACTCATGTTGCTCTTGGTTAGATCGTGTTGATCTCCTTATTGGTCTAGAGGAAAATGTGACCCTATTCATAAATTCGATCCGCTGAATAAGAGTACGTTTTTCGGGCGCGGTCAAAATTGAGGGCAAAGTTTAGTCGATGTCGCGAGAGAAAATAGACCCAGCTGTTATTGAAACGAATAGGATCGTCTCAGGAAGATTGCATAAAAAACGTCCGTGTTTGAAAATATCTTAATATATACAGGGTGTTAGAAAAGTGCGTTTTTCTAATCATATTTTAGTATTTCACTTTTTAAGAATTGATTCACGTTTATGTCTCGTCACACACGTGCTGATGTTCTGCTACAGTGTGGTGCGGTTATTAACCATGGTAATGAATATCGGAAAACAGGACCAGTGGACGAAACCAAATGTGGTCTAATGCATTAACGATATCGAACTAACTTAAAACTAATACTACCTGTTTATATAAATAAATCTAATATATTGATATTAGATATTGACATATATGGGCTTAACCCACGGTCATCTTCATCCCAAATAATGAAATAAAAACAAATATGTAAGCGTCACATTTAAAATGTCACCGGATTCTTAATATCTGTTTGATGTAATATTTGTGAATGCACTAAAACTATTTTTTATATTCAGTTATTGAAGTAAAATAAATTTCTCGGAGAAACAGCAACGCAATTAGTCGGTGTTATCCGGGAGTATCTGATTGTATTTTGTAAAAATATAAAAGCAATTCGACGAATAATCTTCACAATATTGGCAAACAATGAAGTGTGAAAATGAATTCCCATAACATAAGCTATGTCGTAACAATGTTGAAAATTAAATTGACATTACGATTGACACATAAAATAATGGAAATGCTTTAAAGTCGAAGTTGATAAAGTAATATTTACAAAGTATTAAATAGACGGGAAACACGACGAACCGAAAATAAAAGTATATGTATAGTAGACAATTAACAAACAGGAATATATAAATGAAATTGTGCAAACTTATATTTCTTGAAGCTTGTGATGCTGCGTTTTTTTAAATCCCAGCAATTAAATAGGTAAATCATCTTTAGGTAGGACGACGCTCGGTGAAGTTGTTCTATGAATAAGGTAGACTACATCCCCCGAACTCAAGAATATGTAATAAGTGTATAAACAGACAGTTAAAAATATTTAACAAATTTAAACCGACAAAAATTTAGTTTTAAGATGAATAGAAATATAATAACAAAAAATAAGTAATAAATAAATAATAATGATAAGTGTTATTTCTTCGCCAGAAGGAGTTCTATCTTATTCTTAATTCTCTTAGAAAGATATAAGAACATTTATATTGAATACAAATTGGTAAATGTTTGTTTTAAAAAACAAAAATGAAAATTGAATTCATACATTGTTATAAACATTGCATTAAGAAGTTTTCTTTCGCTCACAGAACGATAATGTTTTGGTAGATATGATATCCAGAGCGAAAAGCTTGGACAGTAAATTTTCCGCATCATAAACATTGTTACATCTGTAGAACAGAATATATTTGGATATATAAGCAGCGTATAAATACATGCTTACTTTAGCCAACAAGAAATGCACCTTATAGCTCGTTCCAAGAAACTCTACCTCAACAACGCAAACCTAACAAATCCAGCCCCCTGATGGTAATCCTAAATCTAATAAAAATAACTTATTTTTTATCTTTCAATTTTCACGCCAATGGCATCTCGTTTTTGAGAACGAAATAATGTTTTTTTTACAAGCGTTCCTTACTTAGTTTCAACGTAGATTGGATAGACTCAATGATGACGGTCCAAACCCGAAATAAAAGGAAATAATTTATTTCCAGTCAATGTAAACATGCTCATGGTGTTTTAAATATGTATATTAGTGGGTATTTAAGTTTCTGTGTTTCCAATGTATGCTGAACCTTTCATGCAGCTAGTGTATTTAAGTAAAGCTACACTGTTTGTGATTAATTCCGTAAAGTGTCATTGACGAACCCACACTAACTAAAACAAAAAATTAAGATATAAATATTAAACGGCATAGTAAAAGAAAAGCGAAACATCCGCTCGGAGAACTCTTTGACAAAGTACAGAGTTTAGTCGGGGGTGATCTATTCTCTCCTCTTCAGCCTCTTTCGCACATAAAATATGTTGCTAGCCTCTCTATACTGTATCGATATAGTTGTGGTAGGTGCTCGACTGAATTCAAATACCACCTGTAAAACATTCACAGCAAATACCCGCCTGGCTACAACTGCAAGATACGATTTTATTTACTCTATTCTCGTCCTAAAGACCAAACGCAACTTCCATGAACAAAGTTATTTTCCTAGAGGGTCTCGTCTGTGAAACTAAGTACCACGCAGCTGCTTCCTATCCGACTACAACATAGTCGTCTTCAAGTCTAATGTAAAGTAATACTTGTTGAGCCGTCCTCTTGGATAATAAATTCTTCTTAAAAATATTCTACTCATTCCACGGTTGTGTCCAATCCTGCGCGGTGGCAGTCAACATCTAAACTCCGATTTATTTAAGCCTTATTGGGATAAGGCTTAAATCCGGGTCTTTATAAGCGGTGACCTATTAGTAAAACAAAAAAGATTTAAATAGAATCTTGGGCAACAGTTAATAGATACAGCTCGTTAATAGTAAAGAAACAGCACAGTGTTATTGCTCCAAATAATTTTCACGGGCAAATACAAATAACACATACGCGTATTTACAGAAATGAGATTCTCATGGACCGCTTTTTTCAGCAGCCAATGAGCAGGGGGGGGCGCTCATATTTGTAATCCCGCAGTTGGTAGGCAAGTAAAGCTTAAAGTGCAGAAGGAGTGGGAAATGGGCGGCTCTATTTTGTTTAGGAGCGGGAGCGATAGTCGCTTATAAACTAGTGTGGCGTGTACAGCCCTGAACATATGCTAGTTAATTAATTAACACTATTTTTTAACACCAATAGGCAAATATCAAGTTGTTTCATCGAATGTCATTCTTACGTTGAAGGCTTAGAACAAGCTCAGGGTGTTTCCTTGAATAGTGGTGATAGAAGAGCACTCATAAACCAAAGTTAACGATTGCCCCCGATGTGGCACATTATTACTAAACCAAGACTCTTGAGGAAGTCTAGCTTTTTTTTTTGGGGGGGAGGCTATTGCAACACTCATCTCCACGGCGATCGATTGAAACACAAATGTCTTAAGACAATCGGCGTCTTTTGATCGCTTGCACTCTTCATCTGAGACCGCTACATATCCTAGGTGTGCCACAGATTCTGTTCCTAACGAAGGCGCAAACGTATTCACACAAGTCAATATTGACTTCATGTGTTTAAAAACTGCTAACACTTTCAGATCGGGCGGACTTTTTTTACAGGTTCCTTGATCGGTTTATATAAGCACATGTAGAAATGTAATAACGTCATTCGTGTATGCGTCCCGAAATTCGCCGAATTTTCATGCACGTATATATATCATTACTTATACACTGTTCATTTCTATGACCATTTTACATGTTTTATGTGTACCTGGGCACTGTACATGATGATTACACTATAAGTTATATGTAAATTAATATCTTTCTTATTAACTATATTATTTAATAGCTGCTTTTAAGCGGTGTTGCCCAGAGGTCTTTCATTTTATATTGTTTATATTAATTGGATGCTGATAGTTTAATTAAAATGATTCCAAATTCATTTCACTTGTCAAAGAGTCATGAAGTAACCCGACTTCTTAGTCAAACATTAAACAATATTAAAATTCCAAAATTATTTAAGAATAAGCTAAATAGCATTCTAAAAATAAATAATTTATTATTACTTGACATGGAGTAACATTTATGTCACATGAAGACATCCATAGCTATATTTAACAAAATGGTGCATTTATTTCTTAATAACACAACATTCATATTGATGGATATGGTAAGAATGTAATTGTTGTAAATATGAAAAGAAAATACATTTAGTATACGTCATTCCATTCGAGATATAAGAAAATGATTATGTTTTATGTCATTGCAATGTTTAAATAAAGAAATATGTGAATAATAATTAAGTCCAAAATAAAAGAAAAATATCGGATATTTAAACTTGCGACAGATCCAGGTACTTCATTTTGTCAGTCTGACACTCAAACGACATAGCTATCAGCCTGGGAATAAGAAACATTTATAGTGAATTAAAACAAAAAAATGTCCTACGCTTTATTAGGAATTAGCAAAATTATCCCCCAAAAAGTCATGTTTAGTAAAAATAGGGCATTCAGTCAATCGGTAAACGACTTTGTTTACCGATTGACTAACGCTATGAGCATATATGGGATAGAAAAATGTCATAATTGTTCTGCTTATAATTTTGAACTTCATATATAAAAATGGTGTTACAGTAGTATTAATTTCGTTATTGTTTTTAAGGTTATAAGGACATTAAATTAATTTGAGTACCCTTATTTTGTTGTAATGAAAAAGAAAATTCTCATTCAATTAAAATATTTGTGAATGCATGCAATTAAGATTTTATTTAATTTGATTTAAAGAGATGCATATTTAACTTGGTATCAGTTTTTTATCTAGTAATACTCTGAAATTATTGATAACGTCTGTTTACCAATGTGTGTCCTTAGAATGCAAAATAAACCTTTTATTCAATTATTGTTAAAATATGTTTACGTTACGAACTGCGTCAATGTTATTAATTATTTTACATAATGATTACATACTTTAGTTATTCGATTTATTTTTAGCATGTTAAAACCATACATTACATTAATTCTTTTCAAAATTAAGATAAAACTATGTTTTTATTTAAAGTGTGAAGAATGTAAATTAGAGTCAATGGCTACTGCCAATTTATTCATTATAAAAGGGTTAAAACAATTATATATTGATAAATAAATATAATTAAATTTTGAAAGAAAATATCATATTTACATTCTATTTATTTATTAAAAAATAATTTCTTTGAAATTTAAAAATAGTTTAAAATAAAAAATGACAAAAAAACATTTCTAAATAACCGACGATGAATTGTGAAATTAGCTAGATTGTTAAATCTCTCAAAATAAGATTTTGAAGGCGGTGTAGGAGTTAGTAGTGGTTGGAGGGTAAATCCCACCTGTTTATTACAGAACAGAGACCAATACCTATCCAAGTGAATCGTTTGTAAAAATCATCCAATTTATTAAATTCTTTTTTTCGTAATGATCTCGATCTTCATTTCTTTCAATTTTTTGTTCATTTTCAAGATTATAAAAATAATTTATCACGATGATGACGACATTTCATGTGCAAAACGGAAAAATAATTATATCGCATTTTAAATTTTCCCAGAAACTCTAATCATAAAAAATCACGTAAAATATGTTTTGCAATTATATTATTTTGTTTGTTGAAAATATTGATTAAGTAATGCTTTATTCAATGATAACATCGCTAATTCAATAACTCAATTTTTCTTCCAATTATAGTGATTTATTTACACGGAATATAGGTTTTCTTTCGTAATATATATGACATCATTTTCTTATTTTTAATTATAATCAGCTACAGTGCTTTATTTTCATGAAAATAATAAACAAGTAATGCATTAAAAAAAAAAGAATGCTTTAAAATATGACTTCACTAAGATTTTAAGATAAATAATTGTTCCATTATATTTCCTGATCGTTGATTAATAAATACCCAAAATGTCATTCCAATTACCTAGATGTTTGTGTTTTTTTTTAGTGAAGGGAGGGTCAAAATGTTTCTACATTTTGGGAATCGGTTATTGATTTCGAACGTACCTAATATATTTATATTTACTATATACATAGTTATATTAGATTTAGAATTACTCAATTGGTTTCGTAAATCGTATTTTGTTAAACTTATAGCAAAACAATGCTTACTCGTCAAAATTAGTTACAATATACACGTTCTTTAATCTTTAATGAAAAAAACAATACATTACGAATCTTTGATATTGCGTCATTATATATTTACATTATCCCAAATAACTTACATCATGATACTGCCATCACATTCAAGTATGCCCCATCTAGTGCTATAAAATATGGTGTTTCGTTTATGTTTCTCGTATCTGATAGAAGTATGCACGCCTGTTTTTTTAATATGTATTCTATTGTTTATATTTCATATATGATAAAGATTCTGAGCAACATAGTAAAAATAAGACAACATGATATTTTGAATATGTTTAGCTACAACCTTACTTTTGTTAGAAGTTCGGAATAATAAAACAAATAGTCAAAATATTATATGTGCATAAATTATTCATACTATGAAACAGTATATGTATTATATGAGTAGTACTTGCATCTATATATATATACACACATATATATATGTATATATATATATATATATATATATATATATATATATAAAGATTATTTTATTTACACAGATATGTACAAAATCTGCTACACTGGCGTGTCGATGTTATCGATCAACAGCTATTATAACTGAGATCTCAACAACCTGATTTAGAATCCGATCTTAACCTTAGATCATATTTGAAAAGAATGAAATAGAGAAAAGAAATATATATATATATATATATATATATATATATATATATATATATATATATATATGTGTGTGTGTGTGTGTGTGTATGTGTGTGCTTTTATAGAGAGACGAATAATTTATATAGTTTTATATTTTAATCGGGATTATCATTGCATTTTAGAAATAAAACAAATACCCACAGATGTTAAGTGGTGGTGACTATATTTAAAAAGAATTCAATATAAAATCTCTTTATCATATGGAAATGTGAACAAATGTTTATTTCCTATAAAATATCTAATTCAACTACAACATTATTGAAGTACATACTGATGTTAATATATAGACAAATTCGAAAAGACGAACTGACAGAAAGTTGAAGGTTATATCATCCAAGATGAAAACAGGAGTCGGAATTATCAAACTAATACAATCAATTATGTGTAGCTCACTTGCCATGATTACAGGTCTTTACTACTACAGGTATATACTCTACTTCTTAACGTCGCAAGTGTAAAACATTATACATCTATGCGTCTTCGTTATAACCAAGGTTTCGTCGATGACCGCACCGTTGCATCCTGTCCCTCGCTTGTTGATAGAGAACCACGGGGACGCCGGTTTGTTTTTCAAAGTGTTATTTAATAAAAAGAGACGAAGGTAACTGGAAATTGCTGTGTACAGGAGAGAGAGAGAGAAAAAAGCGAGAAAGAGAGAGAATGAGAGAAAGAGATTGATAGAAAGAAAGAATGGAGGAATTGAAGGGAGTGATACCATTGCATGATAAAACAGGCTACATTTTTAGCCAGTTGTTTCCATCGCCTACCCCCTCCCGCTCTGACGAAACTGGCGAGACAATCAGTTCTTGCGTGTGTTCTAGTCGGTGTCGGCACGTTGGGTAAGAGAAACGCTCTTCTGGACGAAAGTCACGTGATTTTCGACAGGTGGCTCAGCCACCTTCATTTAGGGCGTCCTTCCAGCCAGACAGCCCTTTCGCTATATATATATATATATATATATATATATATGTGTGTGTGTGTGTGTGTGTGTACTTTTACTGTATGAGTATTTATTTTTAAGAGGCAAACATAAAAATTATAATACTAAAAATACGCACAATCCCCCAAAAGAATCTGCGCAAATATAGTAAAGGCGTGTTAAAGAAATAAAAAGAGGGACGAGACAATTAAGAAAATGAACATAGAAGAATGCGAGTCTAATATAAACATAAAATGTGGCATATAATACATTTTGGCAGCTTAAGTAACTTTATGTCGATATGTGCCCCACTAAGATAAAAACAGCATCGATGAAATAAAAAGAATGCAAATTATTCTATCATGAAATACAACAATTCTCGCTCGTTCAATACGATAATACAATATGATACAATATATAATGTATACACACACACACACACACATATATATATATATATATATATATGCGATGATCTATTAAGTTTTTAGCAATTTTCATCAAATTATAAGCCATGATTTCCTTTTTTGTATAATTGAATTGAAAGAATAATGTTTGGCTTGAAAGAATGTTGACCAAATGACGCATCCTATATCAGTCAATTACTGACAGATTCCGACGTTCTGAATTAACATTTCTATGTGGAAAAAACTCAAACACTTTCCATTCGTAGGAGCCCTGAACAACAAGACCGCACACCCACTTCAGTTGTGTGATAAAGAAAGCGGGAGGCGGACATAATGTGCGAAACTTAGATAGAATGATGGAAATAGTCTTGACTTATTTCATCGCTGTCATAAGAAGGCAAGCCTTTTCATATTATGTTAAACCTCGATGTAAGAAAGAACAAGTACACGGTGTAACTATTCATACGTATCCACCAGGTGTGACCGGTGTAATTTATCAGTCCTAAAATACAGGCTTAGTGGAAGTCAGTAAAATACGTTTTAGCAATCGCAGGCCTCAAATAATTGAGTGATAAAGATCAGTATCGGAAATGGTGTTGTTGGAGAAACGTCAAATATGGGAGGAAGGTCCGTTAGCAGATATATTGTTATGTTGAATAATATCGGAAACAAGTCTACGAGGGAATTAAGATCCAGTGGCAAAAACGTTGTTGCAAGGAATACGAGATCATCGGAAAAAAAGTGCATCATGTAAGTTCCAGTAATAAACGAGTTTCTTCCATCAATGAAGACCGCCTATCCCTCTTTTGGTCTTTTTTTTACTTTTTTACTTTTTTCTGCTTCAGACACACTAGCACATGCTTTAAACACTTTCTTTGATCCGTGCGAACGATAACCCTACGCAGCGTAATTCCACTTTACCGTCTTCATCAGATAGCCGCGTAACCACTCTAAAAATAAACCCCAGTCTGAAATATATTTGTAATAGTTGGTAATACATATTTTTAATCGGTTTTTAGTTATATTTAATTATAAGATATCGTTTTGTCATAACATTCTCAATTAAACAAAATTGATGTAAATAAAAACAGTGTTTTCTTTTACGTTTGTTCATCTCAAATAAGATATGTTGCTAATGAGATATAAGGGGCTACTGTGATTAGTCGACTACACATTATATGTATCATCCGAAGTGAGGGGTTGTGTAGGAGGATATAAGTTCACATTACATTCGAGTTTCTGCAGAAAATAGAAAAAAAAAGCAGTTCGAGTAGAATTATTTTTTAAAATCTGCGGACCTCTACAGTCAATGTGGTTTGTTGTGCTGCTAGTCTAGTTGGTCGAGGACATTTACGCTGAAAGGGTAGAAGTGCACTATGTTCATTGAAGTAGATGCTGCTGAAGTACTTGTAAACCACCCCCATGATGCCACATTGCGGCGTTGGAACAACGGCTGGAGCTTGGTCGACAGTGATGTAGCTATTACATTAGGACATTTTTTTTGTGTTGTGTCCAAGATGCTCCAATATAATTTTGTTGACCCCCTTCTAAGCTTCCACATTTATTAGAAGCGAAATGATTTTGATAATGCAATAGTCCGAAGATATTTAATATATAAACCATACCAACTGTAATACTTCATTCATTCGGTAAAGGCTGTGTGAAAAACTGCTTTTAAAAAATCCTAGTTTATTGTCACCCTATCTAAATAATGTGGAGAGAAATGATGTTGATAATGACAATATTCCAATAAGATCTAATATATCCCATATTCAAATGTAATACTGTAATTTCATATTAATTTCTTCTGGACAAGCCCGAGATAGCTCTCAGGTTATTCTGTGCCCCACTCTCCATAATTTGAAAAACAATGATGTTGATGATGACATTATCCTGTATAGATTTAATATATATAACTTACCAGCAAAAATGTGGTAGCACCATACCATGCTTTAGTAGAGATATAGGAAGGTGGCAGGTGAGAGAAGTTTTCAAGACAAATAGTATGTTCTACGTATTTATTACACTTTTTTGTCTTTGAATGTTAGGCCGATCAGTTTGAACGACTGGCTGTCGGTAAAAATGCTATAATTCATGGCAACTGGTGTTTAGAAATGTTTTTCATAATTGTTGAGGAAAATAGCTTTGTCTTAATATCATTAAATGTGTCCATTTAATTATGAACACATTTAACTACTAACTGGGTGTATCTTGTAGGGTTCAGCTGTCACCTTGGATATGCGGGTGTTCCATTTGTACACATGAAGAGAATAGAGCGTAGTGTCATCAGCAAATCTACCCATCACGGGCATGATTTAACCAGGGACGTCGTTTATGACGATCATGCATCATACAGATCCAAGTATCGTTCCCCTAGAATATATCTAAATGATTGGATGTTGTTTAAATGTACGGCTATAAAGATCAACCTAAATCTTTCTTTCATTTAAGAAGTATCTGAGGATATGCATATGAATTTCTTTTAGTCACCCTAAACAAAACACATTGCTACTAGGGCGTAATACGCTATTGTATGATAGATTAGATGTCATTTCGACAGAGGCATCGTATGTTTAGAAATTATGCAGTGATATATTTGTTAACAATATATTCAAATTTCTGCATGTTAGTACAGTCAGAGAAACAGGGTGCAGAGGGGATTCCAAATTCTAGCGGTTCTAAGGAATGGCACTATCAAGTTAGAAAGACTTCCAGCATCTTGAGAACTCTACAATAACGGGGTAGAATTTTGCTGATTGTCGAGTTGGTCGCGGGTATTTAAATCGAGGCCCCATTGCAGCAAGTTCGCCGTAGCACATTCCATTTAAGTACTTGAACAACAAGCACAATGGTGGAACATTGCGGCGATAGGACAAGGGCTGGAGGTTCGTAGATAGTGTCGTTATAGGTTTTTTTCTTAGACCCTGTATAAGAGGTAGAAACTAGTATTTGACTCCCACCCCAGATGTTACAACAATACCCATGGGCGACTTTGTATAGATATAGGATACTGGCAGGTGTGTGAAGTTTTCTAGCACAGTAGAGAGATCCACCTTTTTTGGAGCAGCCTTGGCGATGGCTTCTATGTATTTTCTTCCAATCCATGTTACCTGTAAACGCTAGGCTGATGAGTTTCAATGATGGACTCTCAAGCAAGATGTAATTAGCCACGGTAATAGGTTGTTAAAATTGTTTCTTATAATTGTTAAAGGAAATAATCTTTGTCTTAGTATCATTAAATGTTAACATCCATCTGCGCCGATTCAACTACAGACTAGAGGCCATTTACTAAGGATTCAGACATTGCCTTGGACATGTGTGTGTTGTTTTTTGTTACATGTCGAGAATAGTCCGTGGTGTCATCAGCAAATATACACATCTCTGATACAATCGCATAAGGGTGTTTATTTACGAAGCTCATGAACAGACATGGTCTAATGATATACCCCTAGAATCCAGCCCCATTATGTTGTTTAAATGGTCGGCCATTTAGGATTACCTAGATATTTTGTTTGCTAAGAAGGATCTTACTATATTAAATATTCGTCTAGTAAGAACGGCGAATTAATTTTCATCAGAAGACCTACGTGCCAGACCTTGTAAAGCGTTATCGCCCTAGCTTGTCCAGTTTATTGTATATAGGATATTCGTCCAGTAATACCGTACGAATATTTTTTTCTGAGAAGACCTTCATGCCAGACTTGGATCTATCAAATGTTACCGCCTTAGCTTAACCTATCTCCTCCAGTTTATTGTAAATGCATTCCGAGATGATAGGATATCTGCGGTTGAACGTAAATCCATGAAGTTGGTCAGAGAGAGGTTTATCATTTATAGATGGTTGACTATCGCTAGATAGATTAATGATTCAAAACGTTTAGCAAAGATTGGGAATTGAGATATAGGGGCGATTCATTTTTGGTTCCTTTTAGAGATCTATAAAACTGGGACAATAATGGCAACTTTTCATCTATCAGTAAAGGAAGATTCGACAAGGGCTTTGTTAGTGTTTGGAGACTACTGGAGTCAGCTCAGCTAAAGATTTCTTTATTACTATAGCAGGAATAATATATGGTCTTTATGTTTTAGAGTTGCCACGTTTTTTTTTAGATATTTGGAAGAAGTTATGACAAGGTTTTCTTGTGTGGTGGGAGATTTTGGAGAGAGTCGTTTGTGAAGTACAGGTTGGAGTTTTAGACGAACCGCTGGGCAAGCACTTCACACTTATCTGTTGCCGTTCAATTCGCCCTACGCAGTCGCTATCGCGCATAGGCGACAGGCATTTTGCCGTTTTAACCACAATTAGTCCGCTACAAGAAAGCAAATAATGTGCAGTAATGAGCAACAATACTAACAGTGTAATAGCCCCTGCTAAGAGTAGGTATATTCAGATGACCAGAAAACGACTTATCTCACAACATTTTAAAACTAGTAATTTCTGGAAATGTTATAATAGTGTTGTGAACAGTGTACAGTAAACAATATTAACATTATCACACCACTACCATATTTAGATGTGTACTCACCACGTATAGACGTGTATTTGTATTAAAAGTATAGTGTATACGTAGATGTACGTAGATGAGTTTTCCTTGTAGAAGTTTAAAAAGTCAGCCCACATTTAAGAACATTTCAAAAGAAAATCGAAGTGAAATATATATATATATATATATATATATATATATAATGGTATGTGGTTGCGACTTTCTCTTTCTCTGCATATATATCCGCTCAGAAGGCTTATATACATATAGAGTATTTAATGATATATGAGATACACTTAGTAAAAAACGAAGCTATACAAACGAAATCAACCGGAGGCTAATTGTATCCCCAATATTTACTACTGTAGGCTATAATTTCTCTCCAGACGGTCTGTTTAATCTTAGCCTAACTCCAAAATAGAATTATTTATTCAAACAAAATCGATATTATTGTTTATTCTACTATCATTTTTTATTATTATCATGATTGTCATGAGCTCAATGATAATCATCAGTATTATTTTTATTTTGACTAGCGTGAATAAATTACGTCATATTTTCCATTGCTTCTGTTGACTGTACTTCAGTACAATACCAATGTTTCCTTTAATTTCCGAGATTTAATAATAGTAGTAATGTATAACGCTACCTAGAAAGGTAAGGAAAATAATATCCTTATCAAAAGAACGGCTGTCAAAATGTTCACTTCGGCAGTAAACATTTATTATCATATTTTTCGATAAAATATATTCCACATAACAGAAACCCAATTTTTAGAGATGGGTTTCATTTTCTGTATCGTATCTATTCTACCAATCTTAATACCGTCCGTGACCTTCTACTTAAAGTATAGTTGTGTTCTCCCTTCTCTAGTTTTCCATCTTACTTCATCAGTCACGACTAGTTTGTAGAACGATGATATATCATGGGTGTGTGTGTTTTCGATGGGTGAACACAACATTCTGTGATGTTCTTTAACAAACCCAGTAGTTTCCGTGTCCGATTCCTTACTTTCCTTCTGTGGTTTTCGTTTTGTTTATTCTATTTTTCTTTGCCTTTTATCTATAATTAGTCAGGATTTTCAGGTTATATCCTTTGGTTTCCTCACTCGAAAGCTTTTATAATGTTATACATTTTTTTATCAGTGCTGTACTACCTAAGTTGTCTACTACACTGTTATTTTAATTTCGTCTAACCTGTTTGCCGGTTTTTTTTTAACCTTTTACTTATTATTATTCTTTTATTACTCTTACAGTGACATTCTCAATTCAGTTCTCTGGCAAGCTTCATCTATTTGCTTAGTGTTCCTGTCTCCGTGGTCTACACCTTGTAGGTTGCTGGTACGAAAACAAATAAACTATTTTGCATGTTTTTATTTCTGAAAATTGTTATCACATCCGGAGATTCTAGCATTCATGCATCTGTTTGTTTGTATTTTCGATTACGAGAATGGTTTATGTCTTTAATTCTCCTGTATAAACTTTCAGCATTTGTCAGTCTAAAGTACTTTCGTTTACATTGTGTCCACTCGAAAACCATCTAAACCCAGTCTTCCCTTTTTATGTAATTCTGTTTAGCTTAGCATTTATGTAGTTTGTTTTGATCGCGTTTTTGTGTTACTGTCAGCGGTCATTTCATCCCCTTGCCAAGTACCCTTTCCGTAGCCTTGTTCATATCGCGTTTATGTTTTAATCAGTCTAAAAGGTATGGCGTATTTTCGACAGACTCATAACTAACGTTTCCCTTATTTTGTCCCGTAGTCTTCACATTCTATGAACGATGTTTCGTACAAAGTATTGCTGTCGTTTGGGACGGAATCTATCAATCGAACACTTATAGTGTACTAGTGTTTGACATTAAAGTAGTGTTAGTTTACCTCTTTACATCAAGTTGCTTCATGCCTTGTCTCGAGCGAGTTCCATAGCAAATGAAACAAAATCGTACACGTACTTGCTTATATTCTCCTTTTGATTTCACGCCTTTTGTTACCAGTTTCAGTTCTCTGTAGATTGTTTATTTTGACGGTACTTTTTGCAGTGGTGATCAGCCTTCATGTACCTTAATGTGTGTTTTGTTCTAGTTCAATTATTGCATTATTAACACATTCTTCAATACTTACCAGTCCTAACCCCTTACTGGTGGCATTCTTCCATATCATATGTTGTATGATGTACATTGTTTTGCAACTCGTAAGTAACATAAAATGTAAGACAGAAATAAATCAATCAGTTGTACGAAGCGACTAAAAATAAAACACTTCTGCATTTCTGCCATTTTGATTTTTAGCTTTTGGTTCAGAATTTTTATCTGTTATGTAAAATGTCATTTTCGTAGATGGATGGCTTATATTTGTACCAGTTTGTCATGCTTGGTTTAGATAAAGTAACACTATTTTCCCTTACTGAAAGTACTGCGCTATAATATCCTCGAGAATGTTTGCCATGTTGTCTGTCAAATGTTAACGCAGACGCTAGACATCATTTTATACCTATTAAGCATTGTAATAATACTACTTCCAATAACACTAGTGCTGCTTAAGATGTTAATATAATAAACACATATAGGATTCACAACTTGTTGCGTTAATAGTCCTACTGTTACTAAGATATACAAATAATATTAAGCACATAGGCGCTCAAATGATACCCGTGAGATGAAGCTATCTTTAGATCCCAGGTCTGCCATAGGTAATAACCTTTTTGATAATATGAACCATTATATAATATTACTAAGTGTTTAATTTAAAGAAATTATTAAAGAAATTATTTAAGTAAACTAATAAATAGGGATAGGCTCCGAAAGTACTATATATAATTGCAGCGAATTCGTTATACAACAACCTTGTTGGAAAAACTATGTAATAGACGAGTCAAAAGTATGCCACTATTAATGTTCATACGCCAAATCCTTCCTGTATACAATAGCAACTATTAATGAGCATTTACACTCAACATAAGTATTTGGAAACAATGGCAGTACATTTGCTAGGAAGATCTATTAATATGACTGATATGACATAGTATGATATAGTTAAAATAATATCAGCTATAATAATGCTAATTATACACAAATATTAGCTTCAAAACTGTGGGTTAGAATAAAACACACTTTTGTGACTCTGGATGTCAGAATATGAAGAATACTTGTACGATGCTAAATTGTAACCCAAATAATCATCCACAAGAGCTCGGTTAACGGTTATAACTATGTGGAACTATTTATATCCCTGTGATTCAAGATCGGTTAATGGGATTCGAAGCCAGCGCCCAAAAGATAAGCGATCTGGCTGCCCAAAAAATGCTTGGGCAGCCCCGGCAGTTGTTCCCGACATGGGCACCCCAGGTTATTAGCAATTAACTAACAATTTCTAAAAGAACAATAATGTAAAGCCCGTGATTGTTGACCTACTAGGACTACACAGGACCATACCTCAGCCCTGACAGAGGACCGCGCCATAACCACCATGTGTCAGCCCCTGCCGGTCGATTTCGGTATGAAATAACCACCTTTAAGAGCAGCTGATTGTCATAATTACGTCGAGGAATCTTATACAAACGTGAAAGTTGAGACAATTTTTATAACTTATTTGTAGTTTTTCATTTATTTTTATTGGTTCAACTAAAAATAAAAGAATAAATTATTTTAAATGCCCTTTTTAAACTTTAACTTTTTTACCATAAACCGTCGAAATTAATAATATTATCTCAAAAACTAAAGATCAGAATAGTCTATTATTTACATTAAATAAAGGAAACATAGCGAAATATTGTAATAAGATTAAACCCTTTGTTTAAGATAGAAAAAGAAAGAAGGGAAGATAGCGAACAGAAAGCTAGTAATTTTAAATATAGTATTTTTTTTAATTAACTGGATTTGCAAACAATTAAACACGATTAACAATAAGCTCAATGAGTGACGTCTCGGGTCAGTTTTTCTTTGTAAACATTCAAGCAAACCCACAGATTATGTTACGTCCTGTGAAATGTGTGCAGTAATATGTCTGGTTGTAGTATTCGAATATTCCAGAAACAACTCGGAGTGGGTGTATTGGAGCTTAATGGAAACATATAAATAACGTCTGGTTCCTATTCAGAAACTTACACTCATGGACGTATTCTTCTCGAATATGTTGGTCATGCGCAGGTGGTAAACCTCCTCTATTTAGACAAGTATTCATGTCTCTTCATGTAACCATTTATGAATCGGAGAATAATTAATATTAATTATATTACGAATGTACAACCTCACACAAAAATGACAAAAATTATGCTCCGCTAGTTTTCGCACTAATCTCCATATTATATAAAATAATGTAGAAATAAAAAAAGGAAGGGAACTGAAAAAATAAGTTAATAAGAATAAAACAAGAAAAAACGTATCGATCGATAGAGAAAATAGAAAGGAACGAAGAAAGAAAAATAAGAAGGAAAACGTCTCATTATAGAAATAGAGTGTGTCATTACTTTCAAAATTCATCTTATTATGCGGGGTAAAAGAGATTTAGGTGAGGTATTTTATTTTTCCTTCTTTTAAACATCTTAAATGGTTTCGTCCAGCAGTTATTTTCCAGCTAACTTTTTTGAGACGGAATGAAGATATATTTATATGAATACAAATAAAAACATATTAGTGGAAGTTACTTACTAGTAGCTTGCTTTTCATATTCAATAATGATCGGTTCCAACGACAGTTATTACATAAAGTTTTGTAATATATATACGATTCCCTTGCATATTCAGTAATGCATTTTGCTTTGAAAATGCTTTTGCAATATTGTGTAATGCACCGCAAGCATTCTTTTTTTGCTCAATAATATTTTCAGCCATAGCTAAAGTGCTTTTCTAATATCAAGTACTGCTCGCTCGCTTTTAAATATACAGTAATGTTTTCTGTTAAAGTGCTTCTCCAATATTTTGTCTTATTATTATAACGCTGCTAGCTCGCTTTGCATATTAAAAAAAAACTTTATATGCTTTCTTCTTTAGTTAAGGTTGTTTTTAGTAGTTTTTATATGCCACTTGCTTGATTTGCATACGCTATCGGTTATAGTAAAGTGGTTTGTGTCTGTCAGTCATTCCCCGTTACCATATTCGTAAATTTATCTTTACACCTGAACAAAATTTGCCTGCTTGCTATTTTTCTTGTAACGAATGAGTACGAACTGATTTAGAAAAGTAAGGCTTTTTTTAGTTTAATTAATCATATAGTTTTAAAAATAGTAAATATAAAGGAATTATTTCTTTTATATTTGAAAAAAATAGGAAGGTTATCTTACATTTATGCCTGTGTCTACACTTTGCATTTATAACATTGATCGTATTCAATATATTATTACGTTCATATTTTAAGTATCCTAATTATTTCTTCTAAACATAAATTACATCTATGTGTGACTCCTTAGAAATTTTGGAATAGCATATAATTGCCAACCGGACAACCTGCGCAAGATTCTCATTCTTCAACATTTCCCAGTGTTTAGACAATTCAGTTCGTATATCTTGTCATTTATTTAAGAAGAAGTGTTTATGAACGTAGACACTCAACTTTAGGGATGTTGCTATTCTCCTATGGAAGATAGTTGACTTGTACAGGACGTACCCTAGATTGCCGTTATCTTTTAATCGTAATTGACTTTTTATTTGACAGTTACATTTGTATCGTTTATGATAGTTACAGATGTGCCTAGTCGTTTTGATTGTGTGTATTCGTTATACTGTCAATGTTCTTTGTGCATGAGTAGCTAATCTTAACTGTTTTTCTATGAAATATTTGCACATAATATTGTCTACATTAACATGTTTGTCTATAAAAATACATCAGAAAGATAATGTTACCCCTGCCATTACCTTCATTTGACGTGGTTTTCATTATAGTATTACTGCGAGTGATTCTTGTTAGCGGTAGCATTGATATCCTTCCATCCACACATACCTCCTTAAATACAAGCATTGCATCTATACATATATACATGTACACACACACACACACACACACACACACATATATATATATATATATATATATATATATATATATATATATATATATATATATAAACAAACACAATTAATTACTGATTAATTTAATTGTATACACTTATTTGTAATTGTTTACCGATGCGTAGGATAGAATAATTAAGTGTATTTATTTGTTTATTCGCTGTTGTACTTCCTCATTGATCTGCGCACCTTATTCTATTGTCATGTATATTTAATCTGCATCCATCTTGCTAGACCGAATAATTAAACTAATGCATATGTCACGATTAAGTTTACAATAACATTTTCATTAAGTTATTATACCTTGATTTGAAATAATATTTTTAACGGTTTGTAACGATTAAGATTTAAATTGCATATGGTCTTGTATACTTAAGTTTAAAATTACACGTCAATTGATCGGTCGAAGATAAATAATTACATTCAATGAGCGCATAATTATATTATTACTCGTTCTTGTTTTTGGATGCACTCTTGTTCGGAAGTCTGAATAGTTTCACTTTTCAATAGAATGCACATCTCTAAACGTGTAGTTTAAATGAACCCGTCTGTATAATATGCTTTCTTTTTGTAATTCCTTGACTACGACTTCGTTGAAATACGAACGCATGTTTAATATACCGGCGCTACTTACCTGCTGTCAATTACGGTACGTTTTTTAAGATGTGATATTTTTATATATTTTCACGTAACGTCCTTCACTTGCGCGATGCGCTCGTCTTTTGGCATCAATTTATAAAACACGGTCCGTATTTTAAGGTTTCGTTAGATAAATCGCCGTTTCTCTGTTTTGCGGCTTTCATTCGATAAGCGAGATAAAAGAAGCGCATCTTAAAAGCAACTCGTCTCCATCTGACAGTTTTCTCCGTAGCATTTCTTGATGCCAAAAATAAGAATAAAATAAAAGACAGACAGGCGCTCGTTAAAATCGGAAAGGATCGAACTGCAATGGAAAAGATGTAACAAAAACAAAGCACAAATATCTTTCAGATACGTCCATACAATTACAGTTATAATATTCTGTATTTGTCCGGTTTACGAAACGTCACTATTTCAAGCGTGGACTAAACCTTTCTTGTTGATCATATTTTTGGTCTATCTCGACACTTAAGATACATCTCATCAGCTCGGTTTGCATCACTGTCACAACCTTGCCTTCAACAATTCAGTATGTTATCTATTCCACGATCGCCCAAAAGTTGATCACTACATATCTAGTTAATTCTAAACCTGTAATTTAACAAGCAACGTTTCAATCAACTAAAATCATACATTGTCTACACGCAAACGTCGTAATTTAGCCGAGCATATTGTGTCTTACTGAACCGAGGTAATTTCGTTAGCCGTTATACAAAGCCAGCTGGTATGCTTTCTTAATTAACTATTCAATTATTACTTAAACAACAGAACCTTAGAAGATAAATTAATTATACTCCATGATGTCTAGTAAGGTGTCATGCCAAAAGGTTAAGGTGATACTAAGAGAAGTATTCATTTTTAGCTATTCACATAATTAATCAGAGTTCTTTTAAGCCATCTCAAAGATATAGTATATTCTCCTATTTATCTACGTCCCACAAAGTAGAATGTGACACAAGGTCAGAAGGTTGGAATTTTCACTCTAGAGGAAGAGTGAGGAGAATCTCAAAAAAATGCGAGGGCAGGGTACCTCAGACAGTAAGCAATAAACTTACTCCTCCCCAAAGAGGGAAGGCAAAGCCTGGGAGGGGGTTAACCTCCCATAACTGCACAGGACAGTCAGAACAGATACTACACTTTGATCTTAGCCAAAAGACCAAGTAAGCATCCGAATAGTATATTCTTCAACTTCAAAAAAACCTGGTGAGGAAATAGCACTATCAACCGTTGTTTGACGTCACTTCCGACCAGGTATTATTACGTTATTTCTCACGAAGTTTCGTTTAGAAAATAATTCTGGAACGTTTAAACTCATTGTCGGTAATAATTCCTGTTTACAATATAACGCCAGATCTTAGTAAATAAATTTTAACACTTTTTTAATACTTATAAACGTAACTACTGACATTTCACAGGTTAGCACACCCGTCTATTTAACATTTGATTTATCTCAAAGTAGAACATTGCAGTTCAGATTCAAAATCATGCAAACCAATCATTTTACACTGGATCCTCAAAAACATACTTTTAATAAAATTAACGAGAACGCATATGATTAAGCTGTGCCTTTTCAATCATGCAGTCTTAGCGATAAAATTCATATTTTTAAATTAAGCTTGTCGGCAACATACGTACACGTATAGAGGTATTTTGACGTATGTAAAATGATATGTGCGCATTCATTCAGCGATTTGAAGGAAACAGGAGCATGACACAAACATCGACTGGCGGACAGAGCCTGCCATAGAGATGCGAGGTCGTATTTGAGTTGAAAATAATGACAGAAAGAGTAAAATTTAAAAAAAATATTACGGTTGGGTTTTTTGTAGATGTAGATTGAAAATTAGTATTACTAGTATCATTCAGAACAACTATATTATATTGGTAGGTATTTTCACAACGTCTTGGTCGACTTTTTGCTGTAGTATTATCCGAACGTCAGAATCTTTCTGATAAACTCGGGAACCTCTATGGAATTTCCAACTGAATCATTTACTTAATCCAGTGGGATAGATTGTTCTCGTTCTATCAACCATTACTGGGTAGATGTGTTAGTTAATTGTTATTGTATACTTACTTACTCGTTTCTTTGCAACACGGTACCTACCGTACATTTAATTTTAACTTCCAAGGTTTCATAAAAATGACAACTATTAATCAATAATGTAATTTCTGTTGCTGTTTAACAAAGTATTAAATATCTATTTGGTAGAAATAAAAAAAACTTAAAAGATAATAAAATGAAAGCATGTTTAAAATGTTGATTTTTCTTGACTAGTTTAAATGATCTGAAAATAAAAAAATATAATGAATTATAAAACTATTACAAAATAAAATTATGGAATAAAAATCCAAACGAACAACAAGAAATTCTAATATTTACATTGGCGGAAACTTATTAACTAACTTTATACCATCCTCTCTAAATCTTAAATCTACAACTGAAAAAAAAGGAAAATAACAAGGACTGTGTAGAATAAACAAGCTAAACGACAGATTGAATGCAAAATCTTTGTTCAAAAATGATATGACATTGATAGCATATGTATATGCCATGTTGTCTATTGGTTTTGGATAAAGAGGTTAACTAGAATCAAATAAAGGAACACTGTTATAGGTTGGAGGTTGCCTTTTATATTTCCACAAGAGTATCATCGAAAAACGTAACATTTATGATGTATTCTGTACTACACTTGCAATATAAAATGGAGAAAAAGTATTGCCCTTAGAAATGTATCACTTCTACTCCACGCTATAGGTTAAATATTAGGATAGATAATACTATAAAGTAATGGTAGTAGTATTTATGTAAGAGAGGGGTAAAATAAAATACCACCTGCTACAATGCAAATAGCCCACCTGAAACTGAAAACTTGTCTGAAAACAACAACCCAAACGCTTCAAAATAGTTCAGATCGTATGCGATTGGCCCGAGGTTTTGTTTTATATAAACCAAAACACCAACATCTCTATCTTTCATTTAAACTTTAATACACGTATAATATTTGTTTGTTTCATAAGAATGGGAATTCTTTGTGCATACGACATGAACAGGTTCAAAATAAAAATACATATAACTAGTTTTAGTTGCATTTTATTTAAGATGCAACTAAACCAATATAATTATAGAGAAATGCATGACAACCAAAATAACAATAAAGATATAAAATACACATAGTTGATGTGAATGTGAAGTAAACAGGCACAGAACGTTCGAGTAAATCTCTTTGTAAAGAAACCTTGAACAGACATAAGCTGTACAGCGCTGTGGCTTCTGATTGACAGCAGAGAAACAGTCTTTTATTAAAGCAACCAGAAATAGTATTGCCGGCTCCATTGATATATATATATATATATATATATATATATATATATATATATATATATATATATATATATATATAAGTGTGTGTGTATATATGGAATTGGTATATATATATATATATATATATATATATATTTATATATATGAGTATATTTCTCTGTGTAGATATGCATCACTGAATATATATATATATATATATATATATATATATATATATATATATATGTATATGCATATATATGCAGGACTAGGACCACTACGGACAGCGAAACAACTTCATTTCCTACGACAACTTGCGCATGACAAGGCCAGATGGCTTGGGACTAGCATGGAGGACTGATTGCAGCTACAGGATGTCATTTGACTACCGTAGCCGCAGAGCACAGTTTTAATAAATAATAAATAAAATGCATATATATTTATTTCTGTGTTTGAATATACTGATGCGCACGAATTTATTTACATATAAAGGGTGTTGATCAAAATTTGACCACTCTGTAAACGGGAAGGAAATCATATATTAGTCAATAGTTGTCTTATTCTAGTAATTCAAAAAGCATCATGAGAAGGGACTATTGGCAAAATACTGCAAGCTCGGGAAAGCCTTCTTGAGCATCTACTAAAAAGGACATCTTATGACCACAAACGATGGTGTTTCGGTTTTTTTCGTTCTGTTTTTCAGGAACTCTTTACAAAGGAGCAGTGTGTTATCATTGCCCAGTTCTATAGCGTTTTAGCCGTCATTTTCGACCGACGTAGATGTGTGCGAAGGCTGGATAAATTATTCCCCCTACGAGATATATTTGAGGCTGTCGCTCTTTTCTGTCTGTATCGTCTTTGGTCAGATTTGGTCCCCAGTTTCGCTCATTGATTCGCCTATATATATATGTGTGTGTGTGTGTGTATGTATATATGGTATTGGTATATATATATATATATTTATATATATGTGTATATCTCTCTGTGTAGATATGCATCACTGAATAGATATATATATATATATATATATATATATATATATATATATATATATATATATATATATGCATATATATGCAGGACTAGGACCACTACGTACAACGAAACAACTTCATTTCCTACGACAACTTGCGCATGACACGGCCAGATGGCCTGGGACTAGCATGGAGGACTGATTGCAGCTACGGGATGTCATTTGACTCCCGTAGCCGCAGAGCACAGTTTTAATAAATAATAAATAAAATGCATATATATTTATTTCTGTGTTTGAATATACTGATGCGCACGAATTTATTTACATATAAAGGGTGTGCGATCGAAAGTTGACAACTCTGTAAACGGAAAGGAAACACGTTATATATTAGTCAATAGTTGTCGTATTCTAGTAATTCAAAAATATCCATGAGAAGAGACTATTGTCAAAATACCGCAAGCTCGGGCCAACCTTCTTGAGCATCTACTACAGCGTCTAGGTTGAAAATAAACCTGTAGCACACAACCTTCTGAACACTAATTTGATCCTGACAATCAACACGTCCCTGATGTTGTGGATGATACTGATGGTGCCTTTCGTAACTGTGTGCAACACATAATTGTTCATGAGATTGCAGGCAGGCAAGTTGGGGGGGGGGAAGATGTAAAGGCAGGTGAAGTCATGGGAATTTGGAGACACCTTTTTCTGGGGTTTTAAAAGAAATGTGGCACGGAGCTGAATCCTGATATCACAAGTGCACACCAACTTAGTTTATCCATCTTAATTGAGTATGTGCCCCTTTTCAAAAATGTAAAGTGGCATAACATGGTGTTCGCAGGAAACACGCCCGTAGACCATCAATAGGTCAACTTTCACCCATCTGTTATGTGCTCGCGTTGGAAACTGTCATTTACAGGCATAGTGTAAATCCGGGCAATCAAATAATTTCATTGTCTGGTGATTGCACTACAATTAAGTACTCTGCCTCGGCCTATGAAGTGACTGAGCTTGTAATGAGCAGTGGGGAAATTAGAATTATCGAAATAGAAATAAGACGGTATATATAGGTGACTGGAGTCTTTTGGCTTGTGCATTGGTTCATAGAGGGAGTAAATCTCAGGGGTCGCCATGGCTGGACAGATAGGCTTTGCAAAGTTCTCGGTGTTAGGTTTCATCCCGATTTTTAGTTAGAGAAAAATTGTGCAAGTATTGAAAGCGGTAAGGGTCGCAGTTCCTCTGTAATCATTGAGAAATGTTACATTGAAGGGAAGAGTGGAGGTGTGTGTTCTTTCATATTTATGCTCTCTCCGTGTTCACCGTGTTTCAGAGCTCTCACACATAGTGCCGACGTGTTCATGCTATAGTAGTAGGATATATACACATGCTTCGTCGCGAGATCTGTTCCCTACATCCATCTGAAGTCGGTTTGTGTACGCCTGACTTTGAGATTCGTCCACATACGCTTCGCCTTATTTACATCGACCAAATGGGTACACCTTGTCAGGGAAACGGTTTATTCTGGAAAGAAGAAAGTAGGAACGCTTTTCTAAATTTGGAAATAGTGCATTAGAATGAGGAGGAAGCCCATCGGTGACTCCAAAACAAGAGCTTATTTTACCGCGAGTGTCAACTGTCTATGAAGTTACTCTTACGGGTGAACGAAAGTCTCTCTAACTTCTACGTGTTGTCCCAAATCGTATTATATCTGATTATGCTGAAAGGATCTGTTCGAGACGATACGATTTCGGAGCTCCGTTTACAACGGGGGAGCTTCGCTTGACCTGGCCTTGGGCCCCTGGGTTGAGGTGTTTTAACAAAAACGATACATCTCTCACTTGGCAACAATAGGAAATGCTCTAAGTCGGCAACAACTTTTTGCATCGAGCTTTGTAGAAATCCAGAATTCTGTTAGATGATGTTACTGGGAGGAAACTACCAGTCACACATTTTTTACTTCACTATCATACGCACGTTTTGTAAGTTAGTTGAAGGCTATAAGGTTCGCATGTTGAAGGGACGGTTCTGGTTCTAGAATCATTTTCGACTTGTTCCAATTGGGCGCCGATGATGAATGAGGAGAAACACTGTGTTCTTAGCTTTCTTGTTATTATGAGAAAAGTATGGTAGACACGACTGAAGGAAGTTTATGTCGATGACACATTTACTGCTCCCTAGCCTGTCCTCATTTTTAACAACGTCTAGAAATGCGTACCCAGGTGGCTAAATAAAACTGTTTTAGGAAAATGTTAACGAAATTTTAGTGAAAGTTTCACGATTGTGTTGAGTAAATGAAGCTTATATTAAGTAGAAGTAAAACATGCCTAAGGAACCGAATTTTAGGCAGCCGAACCGAACATTTACTCTTTTTCGACCAGCCTCGACAAGTGTACGTTTCCTTTTTTTATTTTACACCTATTTAAGTGAGCAAAAGTATGCATTTTATTATAAGACCCCCTTTCTTTCCTTTCACCATAACGGTATTTTACACCCCGATTACCGTTAATAATTTTACACCCCAATTACTGTTGATAATTTTAGGCAGCTGAACTGAACACTTAAACCTTTTCGATCAGCCTCGACAAGTGTACGTTTACTTTTTTATTTTACACATATTCAAGTCAGCTAAAGTATGCATTATATTATAAGACCCTTTTTTTTTTCCCCATAACGTTACATTACACCCAGTTTACCGTTGATAATTTCCATCCCTGTCTCGAACAAGGTGACAGATTTGTTGTCTTGACAGAGATGCGAGTGCGCTTTTGTAATTTCGAATAAGGTGCCTAGAAAACAGCTTTTGGGTGCTACATCGACTTTGCTGATTGGCAAAGCTGCTTATCAGTCACGTTAAAGTGACAGGGTTCTTATATTAACACTTTGTTTTTTTTATTGTATATATCTTTCATTTGTGTTTGTTTATCAGATGTGATTCTACTAACTACCGACTTTACGTTTATATTGCATTATTTGGATGTTAAGTAAGTTAATCATAGAGTGATTTTATTTTGATGAATCACATGATTGTGACTAGTAACATTTATTAATGGTAGTTATGATCAGTCTCGTCCCATGCCACATTCATCGGCAATGTGCCACATTTTAAATGTATTTTTTAATTCTTATGAATCAATCATTATTTTCACTCGTCTTTCTACGTTCATTTCTGTTATTTTGTAGTCTTCCTCTTGTTTGTGTCAATACCTTTTGATAAAGTTGAATAAAATGGTTGCGTTTCGTGTTAAAATAATTTTGGAAAAATATGATGATTTACTTCCTGTGGAACTTCACAAAAATACCACGTTTCGAACTTGTCCCGAATGATCGCGACATGAACCCACAATTTTCCTGTGAATAACTTGATTGAGTCTACGATGAGTTGGCTGAAAAGTTAGACTAGTTCTATTAGTCGAAAACGTACTTTGTTTAAAAAAATAATAAAATGCCGCACATTGCCAGGAAGACCAGCGACCAGCATTACCAATTAGAATATGTAGAATCATACAGCCTCCAGCCTATAGTCCAGATATTCTGCACATCTGATCATTGTCAATAGCGATGAATGTAGTATCTTATGAAGGGTCGGCGAATTAAGAAAGGCAGTGAAATTGAAGAGACTCGTCTCTCGATTGAAAGCCGAATTATTCTTACCAACCCTAAACGCTTGCACGTTGTTCATACAATGTCGTGGCCAATGTTGCCCTTTTTTAGAAGAATACTAGACCACCCGTGACCCGTTGGGTCAGTTTGTTATATTAGCTATGGAATTCATGTATGAGCGTGACACTTGTGGCATAAAGAAAATAGGTTTTTTTTACATAACAGAAGCATTTCTATGAAAGTATATTAAAATGAAAAAAGAATATAGATAGATTTCTATGAGTCGTTCTGTTTATTATAATTGTTTTTTTTTTAAATTACAGTTACTGAATTATAAGTGGTTGGTTAGGGCGATTTGAGAAAGGAAGGGGGTACAGCAGGCTTTCTCGCGTACGTAACGAAAACAGAGGGAGTAGGAGTGGTGAAATCTATGAGAGGGAAAGTGGGAGGTGGTTTCGTTCACCGACCGCTAGTATGGCTGATATTAATAATGAGTGTTGTTTTTTTGTTTGTTTGTTTTTGTTTTTTAAAAGGGAGGAGTTTTTTTGAAACTGCGACAGACTTTACGAAGTCCTCCCGTTGAATGTTTTTAGCCGTGAAGAAAACAAATAAACTATTTGATGAAATTAAATGAAATTGTTTAAAAATTTCCAGAATGAAAAATTTCATGCGTTCGTTAATAATAATAGAGAATAACAGAATTGGAATAACAGATTGAAGACGATGCTATTTACGCATGCGCAACCGGATGTTGAAAACCGGAAAGCTGAAAGCTGATTGCAAACATACAAGAACAATAGACTTTTAGTATTATATAGATTTGTAGATTCTCTATAAATTTATGCAAAATATCCTACATAGTTTTGTATATATTCTATTTTCTATTTGCTCTTTTCAAATTCTTCATTTCTTTTCTGACTGTCTCTATTTATAATTTACTGTGTGTTAAACACTGCTCTCCGTTCTTAATCTCTACCCTATTCTTTTTTAAAAAATGTTTTTAAACTTTCAAATCTCCTCTGTCTCTCATTGGTTGTTGTTTTGCCAAATTAACTCTGTTTTCTGTCTCTCTTTCTCAATTCGCCTAGGCTCCCTTTTACGTTTGCCATGTCGTTTATGACTTCGGATAGTTTGAATTTTAACTTTTTTTCCGTTTCTCGCATTTCGTTTTTTTTCAAAGAAAGACCATATCTATATTACTCTCTTATTTCTTATTTTATTTATTACAGCTCTTCTTTATTTCTTCTTTTATTATTGTATTTCTTTAATAGTTTATTCATGTTCTTATTTATCCATCTGAATTCATATATTGATCTCAACGTTCTTAGTCTTATTTCGCGATACATTTATATATATATATATATATATATATATATATATATATATATATATATATATATATATGAGAGAGAGAGAGACAGACAGAGAGAGAGACAGAGACAGAGACAGAGAGAGGAAGATTAGAAAAGTATCCGTTCAAAGACGGGTATAATCAATACATATGCTTTAGTTTTACATTTTATATGTTTTTTCTATGCAGGAGATGATGAAAATAAATGTTCTGACTTTACTCACCGTGTGTCCTAAAATGCATATTCGATAATTTATGCGGATGTATGAATTAGCTTGGGATTTTACAAACACATACATATCATAGACGCTTACACGCGTACCGATCCTGAATTACTTAATAGAACAGAACATTTGATGTAGAGCAATTCTTTTCACAAATGATTTCATATCTAACTTATTAACGATTTTGTTTCAGGGGCAGGTGAAAGCACCTTCTGAATAGTAAAGTTTACAAAAAAATTATGTGCTAATGTTTTTCATCGTGCTGCCGAAAATATATTTCAAAATTGATGATGATCAATTCATAAATAAAACTTTAAGATAAAAGAATACGTATGCACCTATTAAATTTTAGCATTTCCAAAAAATATTTTGTAAAATATACAGTAAAAAGTTAATAAATAACTGCCTATTAGTTAAGGTTTATTTTTGGGTTTTTTTAAGGGTGCAAACATTTACAAAATGAAAATAATGTAGCCATGTTACTCATTTTATGGACTTGGCCTTTTGGCTAAGATCTAAGTGTAGCGTCTGTTCCGATGGATACTGCAACCCATAGACTGGTAATGTCTTGGCCTTCGGTGCTTGATTTACGCCAGTCTATGGGTCTGACCTGTGCATTTCTAGAAGGTCCACCCTCTAAGGCTTCGCCTCCCCTCTTTGGGGAGGAGTAAGTTTATTGCTTACTGCCTGAGGCGCTCCTACCGGGGAATGCCGACAGGGCTGCCCAAGCAATTTTTAATGGTCAGAGTGCTCACCTCTCGGGCGCTGGCTTTTCAAACCCCACTTTCGCGACCTGCCTCTGGGTCACATCTTACTTGTGGGAGTAAAATAAAAAACTGACCTTGTGCATAACTCCTGGAGAGGAGTAAATAAATACTCATTTTATGTATTACAATATATATTTAAACATTCATAACGATCCGTTCATTAGTTAAGGAAGTTACCCGATATACACAATCACACCCACCATCATACACCCATATATTATAGAAATATAGAGAAAGTATATATTCAAGGAACAAGATATACATGTAATAGAACATATATTTTTATTGAATAGATACTTTATATGTATATGTTCGATCGGTATTTTCACTTTCAGGGAAACACTAGATACTAGACTCGTAGTGTTAAATATACAAAATGTTACTGATTCCTCAGTCGACAGTTTCATAGTTTTTACCTGAAACTGAAGGTACCGATGAAAGGTCAAACCAATGTATAAGGTTTACTGAATAAAAATATATGTGCTCTTGCACAAATAATTGTGAGCTTTCTCTTATAACACTGAATTACGCTATGTCTATATATATATATATATATATGTATATATATATATATATATATATATATATATATGAAGCTATCTTTCTTCTCTTTGCCTATCTTAATACATGTGGTTATCTATTAATGTAGTTATCCTCCCTTTATACGGTGTATTCCCTACTGGTCGGAATATTCGCGTTTAAAACCAATTATAGATATATAATAACATAAATACAACTCACTAGGGCAGAAACATATTTTGGAATAAAAGGATTTATCCGAAAATGTACATTTTGTGATCTTTTCATGTTTCCTCTCCCACATAGTTAGAAATCAAAAAATACCCCATATATATATATGTATATATATATATATATATATATATATATATATATATATAAATATATATATATATATATAAATACATATATAATCAAACTTATCATGTATACATATATATATATATATATATATATATATATATATATATATATGGCTGCCCTCCTGTCAGTCACAAGACACGCGACGATATGATGAAGCGAGAGTTGCTCAATAATCAACTGCACCTCTCCTGAACCGGCAATGCTTTAGTTGCGTGGTAATGAAAAGTTTAGGAGTACGAGAAAGAGTGCCGGGATTAGCCTAGAGATTTAAGAATTTGTATTCTCCTACACGACTTCAAAACCAAGGCTGAATAGTCTAGTCTTCCCTACTATTTAATCCAGTGCAATAACAGATTTATGAGTCATATCTTTCTCAAAAGTAATGGTGTAAGTGATGCAGCAACCACGACAGAACTTACAACGGCATATCAACATTACTCGTCGATAACATCAAGACGAATTTCAACATCACTGCGATAAATATGTCTCAGTCAAGAACAATAAAACGAAAAAAAAGAGGAAAAAAATATGCTATTGACAAGGGGGTATATCACCGAAAGTACTCAAGCTTTTAAAGTAAATAAATAATTTATTTTTAAAAACATTATTAAATGCGTTGTCCAGGTTTACAAAATATTTTCTCAAAAAATGCTCCTTATTATTGCCATTTCATCAACGCTTTCTATGTGTGACTTTTCATTCTATGTATATATATACACACATATATATATGTATATATATACATATATATACATATATATATATATATATATATATATATATATATATATATATATATGTGTGTGTGTGTGTGTGTGTGTGTGTGTGTGTGTGTGTGTGTGTGTGTGTGTGTGTGTGAAAAATGACAAACAGAAAACAGGTTAAAGTGCGGGAGAAAAACAAAAACAAGATATTTGACCGGTTTCGTTCGTGTTGGTGGACGTCTTCAGAAAAAGTGAAGAATTGGAAATAATTTTATTTTGAAAGGCACACACATGGGATAAGGAAAGGATGAGAAGACTTTAAGTGACGTTGAAATATGACAAGTGGGTTACATATTCTTCTTTGTTTCTTATTCTTCATTTAAATAATAAATGTATATATATTATATTTAATTAAAGCTAACATTTTTTAATTATAATAGAATGCTCCCGCTTTATCTTACTTAATTTATTTATTACATTCTACGAATTATATTTTGTATTTAACACAACAAAATTAATATATGTTCAAATATATATCACAAACGTGTTCGATTCTTCGTCGAATAACAGGGTTTCGAAGAAAAATTGAAAACCTTCGTGGCACATATGGTACATAGATTCATTTTATTTAATTTTATTACCAAAAAGATCATGAGAAAAATTGATAAAATAAAAAAAGAGATAATAAAGCTGTGTGGTCTATTATTATTAAGTATTTAGTTATATGAAAAAATGCAGCCGGAATACAGTTTATATATATATATATATATATATTACACACAAATTAATGACATCATAAAAGCGATATTTTCCCTCTACTAGCGAGGCTTGGCTTGGCTTGGCTTAGTGGTGAAACGTTGGACTTCAGTTTCTGGGTTCCCGGTTTTTTCTCTCACTCGGTTTAATCACGCTTTTCACTCGTAAGACGACGAAACAAGTATCCGTTGATAATTATCTTATTTTTGAATATGTATATGCCGTCCCCAATATTAGGACATTTTATTTACGAAGGTACATTTATTTCCACCCCGTATTTAGGTAACATGCTTTTCCATATAAAGAGTTTAATTCTTAAATGTAACGCACATGAAATAAAAAAGTAAAAAACATATAAAAATGCAATGCATCATTAATATATATATATATATATATATATATATATATATATATATATATATATATATATAAGTACTGTGTGGTAGGGCAGGAAAAACCAGCAGAGTGCTCGATTAATTAAGAAATCCGAGATTTCGAAGGATTAAGAGCGTAAATATTTATTTATAAAATACAGAAATTCAATGTAACATTACTGATGTTACATTGAATTTCTGTATTTTATAAATAAATAAATAAATATATATATATATATATATATATATATATGTGTGTGTGTGTGTGTGTGTGTGTGTGAGGGTGCTTCTTTACAGATTATATTATGCAAGATTATAAGTATAATAATAATAGTATACTCATATATTAATCGTGTACTTATATAATGATAGTAATAATAATATATATTCCTCACAGAAATACTTATATATATACATATATATATACATATATATATATATATATATATATATATATATATATATACATATATATGAGTATTTATGAAAATAAATGTATATGTGTATATATATATATACATACACATGTATATATATATATATATATATATATATATATATATATATATATATATATATATATATACAGGGTGGGCCAAAATAAGGGTCCTATCTTTAAATTTGAATAACTTGAATTTTAATAACTTCCACAAAATAAAAGTTAAACTCACCAAACTTTATGTGTGTGTAGACTGACCCTTCCGAGATTTTTTGAAATAAACAAAACAAATTTTAGCCGAAAAACACTTCTTAAAACTTACAAAAACTAAAGTATTGTTTTTTACACTGTTTTGAGTTTTTTAAGCAAAAATAATGTTTTCTAAATGAGGGTACGTTCCTTAGGGCTAATACGGCTCATGCTTTCTTCGGAAGGGGTCCTTTACTTATTCTAAAAAAATAAAAATAAAAAATAAATAAATAAAAAAGTTATGAATTTTTAAAAATAGGACCCTTATTTTTGCCCACCCTGTATATATATATATATATATATATATATATATATATATATATATATATATATATATAACCAAAGCGAACTAGAAACATAGATATATACTTATTCACACGGGCACATATGTATATATTTAATCTTAAAAATTTAGAAGACCCATTTTCAATCACCTTCTTGTTTTCCGCCACATTTTGTATTTTTATTTCATCTTCACCGTCACGGGTCACTTTTGGGTGATTTTACTGCGGCTTTCCCTCGAGTGGCCGCACTAAAATGAGCTTTTCAGACGCGTGCTATTAGTCTCCCGTCGCGAAGATTCGACAGAGCCTCGCATGAGGTAAGCAGCCAGCTTGCGGGCGACCGCCTGTTTCAGGTGAAAGGTCTAATGAAATGCTCGGCACAACGGGTCGGCTGGTCGCTTTTGTCACTCTACAAAGGCACCGTTCTTAATTTTTGGTAAGCCTCCCCCTACAACACACACATATATGCATGTATCAATCTCTCTCTCTCTCTCTCTCTCTCTCTCTCATATATATATATATATATATATATATATATATATATATATATATATATATATATATATATATATATATATGACAAAGTAAAAGTAAATAGAAAATCAGTGAATCTTTGTGCGAAATCGATATCCGGCATTTCGTTTTTACTACTTTCCCTGTCATCGTATATATATTTTGGTTATCTTTGATGTCATTTCTCTTATCTGCCGTTGCTTGAATTGTGTAAATGTATATATATATATATATATATATATATATATATATATATATATATATATATATATATTTATACAATTCAAGCAACGTCAGATAAGTGAAATAGGTATTAATACTTTAATATTTATTCATACAAATTATAAAAAACCCGTTTTTGAAGTTGAGCACTCTTGTTGATGTTAAATATAGACTGACGAAATGCTCTAATGCAGAGTTCAGAATACGTTCGTCGAACACTCCTGACTAGTCTTCTATCTGTGCTCGCTTCCAGGAGCATATATATCTTAAATTCCCTTAATCATGTTACAGTTTCCGACAGGCGGAATGGATATTGTCACTGCTTGCAGATTCTAGGCTGACTCTCTGAACCGCGTTCGCGCCTCCCGATCGTCTGAAATCGTTACATTCTTGCACTGATGAGAGCAATAAGCTTGAAACGCTAGCGTCTGTAGGTATTAATTATTTAATATTTATCTATAAATATGGATGCAGGAATTGAATACATTAAAACACTTAGCTTTACACAGATATTAGACACATTTCATATTAGTTAATGGTTGATTTACTGCACTCTACTATAAGAAAAAACAAGATAAGATTATTTTGCTAAAATATTCATATTTTCGAATACATGAAATTTAAATGTTCAAGTATAACCTAATATTTAAACGCAATTACTAAGTTATAATTATAAATAGCAATCGCATTTCTAATAATATGTATTAATAAATGACTAATAATTTACAATAATATCAATGTTATATTATACATTCGTATTGTTCAAAATAATTAA
This sequence comes from Sepiola atlantica, assembly GCA_963556195.1. Lineage (NCBI taxonomy): Eukaryota > Metazoa > Mollusca > Cephalopoda > Sepiida > Sepiolidae > Sepiola > Sepiola atlantica. The sequence goes on along the minus strand of OY744521.1, from coordinate 38,802,191 downwards.
ACTTAATTTTTTTAATAGAAACACCCATGCTTAAGTTTCTTAAAAAGTAACTCTTTACAACAAAAATTGTAATTAACATTATATTTGTGTTTGCAATTATAAAAACATTTGTTTAATTTTCAGTTTATAATATAAATATATAAATATTAATGTTTTAATTTAAAGTTATGTTCTTTCTGCAATTTTTTAAGTATAGAGTTTCTTCAGTTTTACTTTATTAAAAGTACTGAGTTTCCATTGGACGCTCCAATGTGTCTAATCATAAGAGTATCAGTGTTGATGCTCGCATTGTTTATTTTTTCAATAGAATGTAAGATTTTTTCCTGGAATTGCTATTAAGCTAATTGGTGTGTCGATTTTAGCAAATAATTAAATAGATTTGCAGCATTATATTTTATTAAAATGAGATTCTTTATTTGTAATTGACAAACAAAAGTTTATTTATACATATGTGAACGCTAATTAACAAAATAATAGGTATTTATAGTCAAAATGATGCAAAAAAAACATTGAAAATTTATGTATTCGTTTTTTACCATTTAATGTATTTAAAAATTTGATTCAATTTATAAACTGGTGACGAAGTATATATATATATATATATATATATATATATATATATATATATATATATATATATATGATGGACTCTCCCGTCGATTTCGACGTATGAGTGCCCCACCAGGGGCTGCCCGCGCGTGAATTTTAATTGCAAGGGTTGCGCAATCCCAACAACCGCTCTCCTGAGTCGGCATTGTTTGATTCCAATGGCAAGTAGTAATACAAGACTGGAAACAATGCCGAGATAAGCAGAGAGCACATACCCATTTAGTACTGGCCAAGCTCGACGCCGCTTAACTTCGGTGATCTAACGGGAACCGGTGTGTCAACGTGATTACATACATATATGTATATATATAAAATACATATATATATATATATATATGTGTGTGTGTGTGTGTGTGTGTGTATATATATATATATAAAGTGGGAGAGAGGGAATGAAAGTGCGAAGGTTAGTTGAATAATGTACAAACATACATATATAACTTTATAGATAGCGAGATAGATAAGTAAAGAGCATTCAAAATAGAAAGAGTGATAAGTAGGCACACATATAACTTTTTATAGAAAGGTTTATGTGAAATGAGCATGTCTACATGCTTACATGCGTTTGAGTACGTTCGTACGCTTGCGCAGCTTCGTGTTCACATATGGTTGTTGGAATGAGATGTAGTGGATGCGTAATTGGTATCTGGAGGAAAGAGATGTCATTTGGCCAACAGGTACACCATAACATATTTTGCAACTTCAAAGAACCGTTGCACTTTGTTCTTTCTTTTTAAGTCAGACGCCCCAGAATCATGAGATAGACTTAGAAAGAGAAAGAAACACACGCATACAACTATACATATATATATATATATATATATATATATATATATATATATATATATAATCACATATGAAAATAAAAGTAAACTTTTAGTTCATAGAACCGATAGTGAAATGGTTTAAGCTCAATATACGATATAGAGCAATTATAAAGATAGATGAAAGAAGAGTGATAAACATGTACGAATGTCCAGATTTATTTCAAACTTGAATTCTTCAATGCAAGGTATATTCTGTGATGAAATTATGTTCATTATTCTTTCCTTAAGCCAGGGCTTTTCAAAGATCGAAATCTTATCATCAGACGAATTATGTAGATAGATAAGTTGGCAGTGGAAACTCCAAAATTCAACATTCAAAATATTAAGAAATGGAGAGTTAATATTTTTTCAAATGTTGAATTTTGGCTTTCCCACTGCCAACTTATCTATCTACATAATTCCTCTGATGATAAGATTTCGATCTTTGAAAAGCCTTAGCTTAAGGAAAGAATAATAAACATAATGTTATTACAGAATATACCTTGCATTGAACAATTGAAATTTGAAATAAATCTGGGAATGGTCTCGATTGTGCTATCAGTTACCGCCCCCGTCATCCATTAATGGTAGTTGAATGAAGGGCATGGTTTATCAATAACAATAATCATCTTAATGATAATAATAATAATGATAGTAATAATAGAAACAAAATATAAATATATATATATATATATATATATATATATATATATATATATATATATATATATATATATATATATATATATATATTGATAGGGAGAGAGATGGTGAAATATCTAAAAGAGAAAGCGTACATATTTCATGTAGAATTAGAATTGTCTAATTATTGTCAGCAATAATTTGTTATTATTTGTTCCGCTTCGTAGGTTATTTTTTTTATTTTTCAGGTTGTTTTATTGTCTGTTTTTGTGTGTATAATTTAGCGTCTACAATTCAGGAAATCGTGCTTACTTAGTAACTAGTGATTAAGGATCAAATTCAAAGCAAATATGAAATATTTAAATTGTAAAATTAGTGGTTGTCAATATATCATTGCGAATATATGATTTTTTTTAAAAATACTCTAAGCGAAATGAAATTTGGGCAATATTTATTAACGGAGGTCAACTACCTCCTTTTAAAATTTCATAAAAATTGGAGGTATATAACTTTCTACGAAGTACTTTCACCCCCATTTCAACCCCATTGCATGAAACTAAGAAACAAATAAGCCCACATTATGATCCTTTACGCCGAGCAACTGAGCAAAAAAATCCCTAGTGATCTCTAAATGAGTTTAAGCGTGAACCTTGTACATAAATATATATATATATATATATATATATATATATATATATATATATATATACGTAACTAAATGTTTATAAATAGACATACACATTGTATTTATGTATCTATCTCCCACAACGGAGAGATGTGACACAAGGTCGGAAAGTGGGATTTGATAAGTCAGCACTCTATAGTAAGAGCACTCTTACTTTTAAAAATTGCCTGGGCAGACCCGTTGGCATTCCCCTGTAGGGGCGCCTCAGGCGATTAGCAATAAACTAACCCCATTCTCAAAGGGTGAGAAGGCAAAGCCTGGGTGGCTGGATCTCCTAGAACTGCAAATACAGACCCATAGATCGGCGTAAATCAAGCCACGAAAGCCAAGACGACACCAGGCTATGTGGTGCAGTATCCATCGGAACAGATACTACACTTTGCTCCTAGCCAAAAGGCCGAGAAAGCGTTACATATATAGACACACACATTGTATTCTTCTAAGATATATATATATATATATATATATATATATGCGTGTGTGTGATCGTATGTTTACATATATTCATACATGTATCAATATGTATAAGTAAATGCATACATGAAAAAACATATATACGTGTGTGTGCCTATGTGTGAGTGAATAACATTGCTGAACCTTACTGTATAAACCCAAAGAACTGGTCAATTATATTACGAATAAAAATTGCCGCGTTTGCTGAATTTTGACTAGGCGTTCGATAGCTGCCCATTACGGGAAGATGGTAGAAAATTCCACCTCCTACTGCAATAACCTCATTATCGTGTATAAAAGAACGTCGGCGTGATTTCGGCGAGCAGTTCGACGACCTCCCGGACGCTCGGCTGGGTAAACAGCGAGCGAAAATATCAGAAGAATGCGCCAAATAACATTTGCTTAAGATAATCAGATCAATAGTTTCTCCAGGAAAGATGCCCGTATGTAAAATAAAGTGAAGGTCCCGGTTATGGGCAGTCATTTTGTTTAAGGGTAAATGTAGCCGTAAGGCATATCGGAGAGCAGTTAAGACCGGTGTGTTACTGGGTAAGGTGTCTTACTGGGTTTGCTGACGTTGATTGGTCGAGATATTAAAGAAAAGATAAAGTTTTAACTGTAAGAAAAATAGAAAACGGAAAAGAAGTACTAATCAGGTGAAATCACATACGTTTATGTTGCAATGGTTCACTTGTGTTTATATATGGGAGATGAAGTACGAACTATTTTCACGCATAATTTAAAAAAAGATTCACCCTTTCAATTTCACACATCCGCATACACATTGAATTACCTACAAGACACTATCCTCGAGTGTATTCGGTCTCTCTGTACAAGAGTGTGTCAGAACAACCTGACATGAGGATACGTCAACCTACAAGGAAACCCTGAACACAAATTAAAACATTACATAGTATTCGAAGCACAAGAAAGATCCCCTCAGCACGACTATACACTTGCTAATATTAAGAATAATGCACATTCTCCTAGTGATCATTGCTCAAGAAACAACACTTAGCTGGATACTCCACCAGACTAGATGAATTCTCGTCCTGGAATCCGGTAAGATCACGAGACCACAAGAAAGATATACTATAACATAGTAAACTGGTAAATTGGGGAGAGAAAAATTAACGTGCTAAACTTCTTTACTAACTCACCGTTTGAGAAATAAAGCAGAACTTTTATGGAATACTCGAGTATCTATGTATCTCATATAGAGACCTTGTGTGAGACCCAGGTAAGGACCCCTTGATTTCTGAGAACTTCGCCTGAAGTAAAATGAAACAAAGATATATTTAATATATATAAATATATATATATACAATATATATATATAATATATATATAATATATATATATATAACATATATAATAATACATATATATATATATATATATATATATATATATATATATATATATATATATATATATATATATATGAGCCAATAAATTAGACTAACTTGGATCCGTTTGGCCACAATCTATATCACTAGCTGTTCAACTTTCCTTTCATTTGAGCATTTTTACACTCTAATATCTGTTAAGAAATTCCTATGGCGGAACAAAAACTAATAAGTTTTTTTTCTCCTTAACTATTTCATGGATAATATAAAAGTAATGCGACGGATTATTTTGCAATTTTTACGGTGGTTATTAATACCCAATGTAAATTATCTGGAAATACAGTTATTACAATGCTTACAGAGACATTACGAATGTAGGAAAGTTGTCGTGAGAGTCGTTGAGACAAATATATCGAAAGCAATGAGGGATAGAGGTGGAAGATCAAGACGGAACGACAGAGATTAAGGAGGCGTTTGTGACTTGCACATTTTCCTTGTTTTAACAGCGAATTAGAAGAATTTAACAAAAAAATCACATATATTCCAATACTAAAATTATGGTATCGGATTAGCATATATTTGTTGTTGTAAAAGAGTATAGAAAACAACGTATGGAAACAATCGTCAATTAACTCACATTTAGTATGATTATATATATATATATATATATATATATATATATATATATATATATATATATATATATATATTGGAAATGAAAAAGAAAAAAAACAAAATATGTTTTTTTATGTATTCATCAACGTTTCCTCTTTATTTGTAAGACTTCCTCAGGATGATAATTTTAAGAAAAATGTCATGCAAATACATGAAAATATTGGGTTGACATGATGTGTTAATGAGAAGAAGCAGTAGCCACTACTGGGAGAGCAAGAGGGACGACCGGGCTTAGAGATGTCGGTGGCGGGGAATAAAATTAAGGTGGATGTCTGTGAGTGAAAAGTGGAGGGGTGGGAGTGAATGAAATTAATGTGGATGACTGTGAGTGAAAAAGTAGAGGGTGGGGAAAGAGGAGGGGAGGTGGAGCCTCTGTGTGTTTGGGGTGTAGGTTGTGTCATAGTTTTAGAAAAGATTTGAAGAAATGAAGGTGATTTGATGTGAGATGGGTGGGTAGGTAAGAGTGTGAAAGAAGTAGTCGAAAGGGTGAAATGGGTGAGGGGGAGAGGGAAGATTTTGTTGTGGTTTGGTGTGAAATTTTTGGAGAGTAGGAGTGTTTGACCAGCTGGCTATGTCAGGAATGTGTGGATATAAGTAAGTTAGAAGGAAAGTGTTAAAATGTGCTGAGAATATGACAATGAGAGGAAGGAAAAAAAGAAAGAAACAGAAGGAGAAAAGTGATATTAATTTTGGTGAGAAATAGGTGAAATGTAATTTTGTGCAGGCAGTGTTGATGGTTTGAAATAAAATTGACGGCAAGAATGATTTTAATATCTAAATATTTGTGAAGGTATCTGGATTGGGTTCACTGGCGAGGAAGTTATTTGTGGTTAAGTGGTTTGGATTCGTGGTGAATGAAAATGTGTTTGTCGGGGGTTGTGCGTGGGTGTGTATGCGGGGACTTGTATGTAAGTACAATTGAGAGCGAGAAGAAAGAGATGTTTGCCATGATCTAGGTTCAGTTTATGTTCGGTCAGGATAATTCTGCTTATTCAGAAGCCATTTCGTTGTCTGATGGTGTTGGAGGCTGTGATGAGTGCAGTTTCCAGTAGTCTTCGTCGAGCTTTGTTGTGAATGTATTTGGTGATTTGGGCCTGTTGAAATTTGAAAGCATGATCATGCTCTAATACATGGGAGAAAAGTGCACTAGAGCACGGGAAAAGTGCATTATTATTCTTTCCTTTTTCTATTTTTTATTAGTGACTTAGCTTGGGCTCGTTTTCTTTTTATTAAACACTTCAAAGTGTAAATTTATTCAGGCATAAATATCTGATCTCCATATAAAATACGTGTAGCATATATATATATATATATATATATATATATATATATATATATATATATATATATATATATATGTATGTATATATTTATATATATATTTATATTTATATATATATACACATATATATATACATATATATTTGTATAAATATATGTATATATACATATGTATAAATATATGTATATACATATATATATTTATATTCATATATTTATATACATATATATATATATGTATAAATATATGTATATATACATATATATATAAATACCTTTCTATATATATAAATATATGTATAAATATATGTATATATACATATATATAAATGCCTTTATATATATATAAATATATGTATATATATATACACATATATATACATATATGTATATATAAATACATTTATATATATATATATAAATATATATAAATGTATGTATATATACATATATATATATAAATATATGTATATACATGTATATATATATGTATATATATATATGTATATATATATATATATATATATATATATATATATAAATATATATATATATATATATACATGTAAGAATTAGAGAAATTCAAATAAATAATCAGACTTTTAGTAACCATTTATCGCTGCTCCCAAATAGAAATTCTCAAGGGTTTACCTATTTATTAATGTTTTCTTTAGTTTAGTTATAATGTATATTTTCATTAATTACAGATCTTCGCATTAACATTTTGTATTCACATTGAACACTTTTAATGTTTACTTCCAGCGTTTTATTCAGATTTTGTTTATCTAGATTGTAATCTCGTAATACGCTGGGAAGGGGCACATGGGCACATATACCTGTTCCGCCGTAGGAAATACGTTGCCACCGATAAAACTAAAGAAAATTTCAGTGACTTTGGAACAATAATATACTACGTGTAGCGAAAGCGAATTTAAGCCACTGAGTAGGGGAAAACAACGGCGCAACGTGCCAGGGCACACGATACTGCTTCTTATATTTGTAAAACTTAAGATAACTTTATGTCCGTCGGTAAAACGCGACTGCTGAGAAAGGTATATACCCAATTGACATCGATAATATGTGGAAAGAAAAAATCTTTTTAAAAACTTTTTTCTTAAACTGTCCGTATCTTGTTTTTTATATATGTCCTTCATAGATTTGATTGTTTTATAGTTAGCTACATTCTGTGTACTCCTGTATGTATTAGAGTGCCAATGAGAAATGCATCATGTGTGTGACTTTTCTACGGTTGACATAAGTGTTATAACATAACATTACATTAAATCATTTGCGTGATATTTATATTTATTTGATAATATATATCTATTTCGTCTGTTGCATTTTTGTTACCTCGCAAAAAGACGCCCACATTTCACAGGATGTCTACTGAGCTTCCAATGTTGGCTATCAAAAGGGTACTTGCCAATCATGAAGCTAAGATATTATTACCGACACCTACTTTTTATTTAGGTGATTGCTGTTATTTTATTATGTTATTTTGTTGTATGTCAACACCTGGACCAGGTAAATATTACCTGTAATCCTAACACAGAGATATAGTTTCTATATCCCCTTTGTAAAAGTAATAGTATACTATCACATACATTGTACGTTTTAGATGTTTACAATAGAATATCTTGATCAGTATGTGTTTCAAAGGCCTAAACATAAGAAAACAAACATTAACGGACATATATTTATGATAACTGTTTGCACCATTCATAAATATACACTATAATCCAGAAGTTATGACATGGATTTTACTAACATCCTATATACCTCATTTTAGATTGATATTGAGTCAGACGTATTATTGCGAAAGTGGATCTATTAAATAGTTTTTTCTCGTCGTCTAAATAATCCTTTACAATTCATCCACCTTATTAACATTCTTGAAATCCATCTTCCTAACTTCCTCCCACAGTTTGAAGAAACTATAGGCGTTCTTCTTCGACGTTGCTCTCGATATGCGACCGACAAATGAGATGCCTCTTCTTTTTGATTGGTTTTACAAGGTAAACAAAATGGCACTCATGTTACAATGGCCGACTGGTGTGGACCTCGGTTCTACTGTTTAGTCTCTCGGTGTTGTTTTCGTCGAATCGATTTTGCAATGAATCAAAATTTCCAGCGATGCACTTTACGACGGACACAAGTATAAATATTTATGAATTAAAAACGGAGAGATTCAGATATCGACAGGGTAGGTTTAAACAGGACAAAGTTTATATATTTATCTGAAGCAGATATGAAAATTTGAGACCCACGCTGAATAGAAATAAGTATTATGATATGCAAACACAAACAGACGACATAAAGACGGCACACATACAGGCACACATGTATACACACACACACACATACACACATATATATATATATATATATATATATATATATATATATATATGCTTGTGTATGAGGTTGGTTTAACCATGTATGTATATGTGATTATATTTAGATGAGATATTTGATTTATTTATTGCATATAAATCTGATTAATCTTTCTTTAAAATTTAAATAAGCACCCCCCCCTCACACACACACACACATATATATATATATATATATATATATATATATATATATATATATATATATATATATATATATGAAGCAATCCAACAAAAGATATAAGCGTCAACTAATATCTTATAATTAGTGAAACATCCGGATAAACACTGAAACTCAATATACTGGATAGAGCATTAATATTATAATATAAAATGAAGTAATAAAAGGTGTCAATCAAATTTTATTAGAATTCAACGTTCAAGCAAAGTATCCTTAAGTCCTTAGCTCATGAGTTTTCAAAGATAATTCTTCTCTTCAGAGGACCATTACCGCAGTTATATTACTACACGTAATAAAATTACGCTTTGAAAATATATAAAATTATATACACAAATACATAAAAATACATAACATCAAACATATCAACCCAAAACATACTTTTTGTTGAATCCATACAGTCTATCCAGGTCATACACATTGAGAAGCATAATCAGGAAAGACATTACTCGAAATTATAAACAGCAGTCCAAATACGTGTAATTGAAGGGGCTGACCAAGTTATCCAGTCCCGAAATGTGTCAATATTCAATGTTAATGATAAATAAATCAAATAATATAGAAAGTCCAATCGAAGTTCCAAAATCCCGATATGTGCAACCCAAGTCAAATCAAAGTTCGTTGTTTAATTAGAAAACCCGTTAAATACGTATTGAGCAAAACAAGACTGAATCCCGGACGCATCTTGCTAGCAGAACGAAAAAATAAGTAATCTTCTCTCACCAGCGATACAACTTGACATTGTGCAATCTTCTTCTCTGTTTTTACCGTTAATCAATGAATTTCAAAATCTTAACTTTGTAAACGTTCCAAAAGCCGAACGAAAACGGTAAAAGCTCTCGTTTTTAGATTATTCATTTTTTGTAAAAAATTGCTTATTTCTGCTTATATATATATATATATATATATATATATATATATATATATATATATATATATATATATATATATATATGACGCGTTCGAATACAAAACGCGATAAGTCCAATTTGTTTAAATTGAGACATGAAACAAGAAAAGGACGAATATATCAAATCTAGCCTTTGACTAAACACTTTTTTAATTGAAAACAAAACGAAATACTGCCGGTATGACATTATATAAAATATGAGTTTGGGGTGTGGTCAAGTGTTGAAATCCAATGCTTTTTGTAGTTATAGTTTCGTTATTTTGAAAAGGGTGTTTATCACGTTTTGCATTCGAACTCTTCATATATATATATATATATATATATATATATATATATATATATATATATATATATATTGTGTTATAATGAAATAATTCCAAGAGGAAATCCGGGTATGAGAGCTCAATCTAATAAACAGAGCAAGAATAAAATGTAGTACCACGAAATTACATAATCATCGATGCAATAATTTATTTCAACCTTGTGGTATTGTCAAGCGTCCAATTTAGGTGATTACATTTTTGAAACTGAAAAATAAGTTTAAATTCACACTCGACAATTCAAATATAATTTGAGAGAGAGGGAGTAACAACCTATGTAATACATATTTAGAGAGAGGATGAAATTTGAAGCATATTTAATCTATAAATATATAGTGAGAGGGGAATTGCATAATTTATTACAGACAGTGAAAAGGAGGCTATATGTATGAGTAGAAATTGTAAAAGTGGGCATAGAGGAGGAGGAAGAAAGGGGTAATATTTCTCAAAAATCAGTTCGTGTCAAAAATATTAACCCTCCCTCTGCTCTTTGGAGGTTGACACTTACTGTCTAGCGGCTAATGTATATTGTTGGTGGGGGGACCTAAAAAAGGGGGATATGAAAATAGACACAGACCAAGGTCGGAGACGACATCACGCACGTACACATACACAGGCATACATCAACACGTACACAGCATATGTACATACACACCTACACACCCACACACATACATATATACACATACATACATATATATATGCATATATACCTATATACATATATACATACATACATATACCCATATACATATACACATACACACATATACAAACATAACCATATGTATACACACATAAACACACATGCACACACACACCCATATATATATATATATATATATATATATATATATATATATATATATATATATATATATACACGCATGTATACATAGATGTACACTCATATTCGTATAAACATAAACATACACCAATAATACAGACATACACACATATATACATATATATTCCTACAAATAAGGCAATTTAATTCCCGTGTTCTCAACGTGTTATCTGCAGAAAAAAACTGTTAAAGCTATCTTATTGTAAGTAAATTATCTGATTATATGACCATAATAAAATCCAAGAAATTAACTGCTGCTGCAAACAGTATCCCAAATGACTTAATGAAAATAAATATCACATATTATATATATATATATATATATATACAGACATACATGCATATGTATATATACACACATGCATACATAAATATATACATGTATGTGTATGTATATACATACACACATATACACATACACATACACCCGCATATACATATACACACACATACATAAATACATATATACATACCCCCCCCCACACACACACAGGAGGGTAGAGAGATATTGAGAGATAAAGAGGAAAAGAAAGAAGACGAGAAAAAGAAAAATGACAAGAGAGACAGAGTACGAGAAAGAGAACCAGAAAGAGAGCGAACATGAGAAATAGAGACAGAGAGATCAAGAAAGAAAGAAAGCGAGAAAAAGAGAGAATGGGAAAGAGAAAAAGAAAGATAAAGGGGGAACAAGAAAGAGAAGAAAAAAGAAGGAAAAAAAGAAGAAAAAGAAAAAAAGAAAGAAAAAGAAAATGGAAAAGAAAAATAAAAAAAAATTAAAAAAAATTAAAAAGGGGAGACGAAAGGTAGCGAGAGGGGGAACGAGAAAGAGAGGGGGTGAGAAGGAGAACAAGAGATCGAGAGATAGCATGAACGAGAGGGAAAGAACGAGAAGAATTAAGAGAGAAGAGAGCGATAAACAGAGAAAGAGGAAAAAAGGGGGAGTGAAAGAGAAGGGGGTAAAAGAAAAGCAGACCAAAAATTGAGACAGTGAAATAAAGAGAGTGAAGGAAAAAATAGATAGATAGGATGAAAATCAAGAGAGAGAGAGAGAGAGAGAGACAGATAAAGAGGGGAGGGGGTAAAATTGTGTGTAGAGTCAAGACAAAAACCCAAAAGGAAATGAAAAAGAAAAAAATTTAAAAAACCCTTTAAAAAAAGAAGAGTTATGTCCAGAGCAAGAGAGTAAAGAGAAGAAGGAATAATAGAAAAGAAGAGAGAGAGAGCAAATGAGAGAGAGAAAGATAAGGAGAGAGGGGGGTTCTGTTGACATAGTTGCCAGTACAAACATGTACACACATACAAATAACCATATACACATTAGTCTAATTCGGCCCAGGAAGTATTGTTTAAAATGGCCCGTTTTGTTCATTTTAATTCCGTGTAAGTGCGCTCCATCTACGACTTGAACTCAGCATCTCACTATTGGATTTACTTCATTTTTGA
>OY744521.1:38772100-38787100 GCA_963556195.1 Sepiola atlantica | reverse complement strand
ACCAAACAAAAATCATTTATGGTTTTAAATATGATATAATACAATTATGGTACGGACCCCTCTTACGAATGCAATTATATTTTCAAGCTATTCCGTTACAGCTACGCATCTTCTATGATATTGTAGACAGTCATCCTCAAGTTATTTCAACTTCTATTAATCTAAATAATACACCGAACCTTTAATATAAACACTATAAATTAAATCTATAAAAATTTATTCATTTATCCTTTTTTTTTCTTTTCTCATTTTATCAAACTTATTTTTTTCCTCTTTATCACTTTTTAACCAACTCTTTTATTTAAATTGTTACCATCCTCTTGAATGATTTTTGTATCATTTTAAACTATTATTATTAATGTTCATCTTCCTGTAATTATTATTTTACTAAAGTAATTCCCAATTTTAACATCCTCATATACCGCATCTAACTTCAATTCATTTTATTTTATCTCTTATAATATCCTAGCATTGTTTATCATTATAAAAAATATCTCTTATCGCTCCTTATAGTATTCGATGCTACCAGAGTTTACATCTCTATTTGTTTTTGATTGAAGAATTTTCAAATGTGTGTTACACCTAAGTAACTGCTCTCCTCGATTTAAATTGTATGGGGAACCTATGTATGTTTTGAATGCTTTTTTTAATCTTTTATTTTTTTATGTTTTTTTATCTTTTATTATTTAATTAATTAAATTATCTGCCCTACTTCTGTTCCAAATTCCTGTCAGTTGACGGAATTTTTATACGAAGATCTTGTGCCTCATTTGATGAAGCTACTAAAAGTGATGGTATAAAAATGTTGAATAATCTGGAATAATAAAAATAACAAAAATGAACAATAATATTTTTCGGAAAGTCTTGGAAACGATTGCAGGGTGAATATCTGTTGGTTTTTAATTTTTAGAACAATGTTCAAATTTTATTGTTCTAAACTAACATTGTATATATATATATATATAGATATATATATACGAGATATGCCTAAAAAGTATCCGACTTTAAATGAGGAAAAATATTAAAAATACATGAGGGGTTGTTCCCTTACTCCTCTTCAAAGTAGACCCCTTGTGTTTGCACACACTTGGCCCACCAGTTCATCCACTGCCAGCAACACGTCTGGAAGTCTTCTTTTGGAATGGTGTTCATCTCCGCCGATACGTTCCGCATTATCTCTTCTGTAGTCTCAAACGGGCACCTTTCAGTGGCTTCTTTAATTTTCGAAACAGACAGAAGTCGCAAAAAACCATGTCTGGAGAGAAGAGAGGTTGGCGAACGACTGGAATTCTATGTTTGGCCAATAAATTTAGGATCAATTGGGATGAATGTGCGCGGGCGTTGTCCTGATGTAGTTGCCAGTTTTTCGTCGTCCACATGTCTACCTTTTTGCGCCGAACTGCGTCAAAGAAACGCCGGAGAACATCTTGATACTACACCTTTGACACTGTTTGTCATTCCGGTACGTATTTGAGATACACTATTCCACAGATATCAAAGAAGACAGTCAGCATCACCTTGATTTTGCTTCACATCTGTTGCGCTATGTTTTTCCTTGGAGAGTCGGATGCTCTCATTGCGACCACTGTCTTTTTTATGGGTCGTACCCGTACTCCCATAACTCATCTCCAGACATCACGGTGTTCAGAAACCCAGGATAAGTGTTGGCGGTTTCCGGAATGTCCTGTGCAACTTGGAAACGAAAGTCAAATGATCCTGCGACAAGAACTTGGGTAAAAATGTCGCAATTACTCTGTACGTGTTCAAATCATCACAGAAAAGTTCATGTGCAGAATTATTACTCACTCCGACCTTTTGCGCGATCTCTCACACCATAAGACGACGATCTTTAATCACCAAATTTCACACCCTCGCAACAACAGCTGCACTCTGAGCAGTTTAGGGCCTGCAAGAATGCTGATATGCGGTCATGTTTTTAATCGGTTAGAACCACTTCTTAATTTTTGTTACACATCACATCTTTTCCAAACACCTGCTGAATCTTATGAATTGTTTTGCTTTAGAAATTACAAAGATTTTGACAATATTTGATGCAATATTTTTTCTCAACACATTTAGTTATCTTGAGAGAATCGGTAATCCGACGAAAACGTTGTGTAGAACCTCACTCAGCGACTAACGCGCTGGAAGGCGGTGATAACATTCACACATGCTCACGAAGATGTATTTCTTCACTGTGTAGAGTGGCGCCGCCTGATAGTCTGTATTTTGCAGAGAAAAATAAAGGTAGGATACTTTTTAGACATACCTTGTATATATATATATATATATATATATATATATATATATATATATATATAGAGAGAGAGAGAGAGAGAGAGAGAGAGAGAGCCTTGTGTTTTAATAGGAATGATACTTTTCCCTGCTGGCATTTATATGGCATTTTCGACTTCACTGTGTGAAGCGCAAAATACAGACTTCAATAAAGAAAAACACTTCATGCGTGGTAAACTAGCATATTCTTCACGAGATTAAGTTCTTGATCTCTATGGACATATACAGAACATGGCGGATCTAGATGAATAAACGTCGAGCAAAATATTATTATTATTTGTAGTTTGTGTGGCGACTATCGGCAAGCGAATACTCCGCCAGAAACAGCATAACACCTTCGCAATGCTCCAGTAAGCGGACAACTGAAACGGTATACAGGTTTTCTCATGCAGTATACTTACTAAGGTCCAGTCAGCTATCGACCATGGATTAGTGCCATGCAACATTTTGCTACGTGTCACATGCAGAGATGAAAAACCTCGACTTGTCTTGTGGTAATATCTGTTTTTAGAGGCAAAGACACATGAGTAACTTTCTAGGAAAACGCCTGAAGCTAGAGGGTAACAAAGAGTGTAACAAAGAGTGTAACAAAGAGTGTAACAAAAAGTGTAACAAAGTGTGTAACAAACTGGTGCTGGGTCAATCGACTTACACATCTCACAGTGCTTGTTGACTTGTTTCACTTCTGCGTTGGCCACTGCTGGGTTTACGCGCCACACGAAATACATGTATGCTTGGATGCCCGCTCGGTATGTGGATGTGTTCTATCCTCTGCTGGCTCATCGCGCTCACTGTAGCAGCTCATGTTTGATGAACGGGCTCGGCACCCACCTGTATTGCATCGTACTATTACACTCGTGTCAGCTGATCAGCAAGCTTGCAGTATGACGGTGTCAAAGTTGCGCTGAATACCAGTCCATACTTGCAGACTGGACTCTTTAAAGTATCTAACCTTTGTCTTGTCAATATCTCGTTTGCTGCCTTGGTGCGTATTCTTGCTTTCCCAATCGTGTGTCGGATACCTAGTGATAAAAGCAAAGGCAGACAGTATTCAAGTACAACCTCTTTGCCTGCAACTGTAGTGCTAGGTACACGCCCTTCGTTACAGCATCTAACTCAGCTAGCTTAATGTGCTGGGAGGTGTTCGCAGGCCGCAACCAACATACATCCTCCAACATGGCTCCATCCTTATCAAACATGGCTCACAATGCTCGAGACCTAGCGTCAACCCATACATTCATTACTTCTCCATTATTACCCCATGCTCCCCGGGGCGGGTCCTCGTGCGTAATCATTTGGGAGGGATTGCCATCACTTGTGTGATTGTCCTTCCCTTTGGTTACCGTATTCGCCCTGCATTTTATTACACCCACTGCAACAACACACTGACAAGTGGCCCACGAGATTTCGGCACTAAGAAAAAATGACCCTTCTTGTGATAACTTCGGGGATGCTGGAAATCACACTTTCTCGTCTCCATCACAGGGTGCCATCCTCCCCTTTGACTTCCAGGCGCAGTACACGTGCTGTGTCTCCTATCCGCTTCGAGTTTTTGCACGTTAGGCCAAACTCAACCAATTTGTCTCTGATGTGCATCGACGACTTGACATCTTTATTGATGTAAATGTCGTTAGTTACGCATATTTTGCCTTTTCGACGGTTCCCTACTGAGATAACACAACACGCCACATTCAACCTAAATCCAAGTATGTTCAGATAGTATATATTGCCGCGAAATACCACCGTCTGGAATGGCTATAAAGTTGTGTCGACCTTCACCTGCAGATATTAATTCCTCAGATTGAGCAATGATGCATCCGATCCATTTACTTGCTTGTACATACATCGGCATAACCCGTGTAAGCTTTTATATATTGATTAAGCTTACGGTAGTCCATGACTGGTCGCACCTTTGATTTGTTATATTGTACCATTGCCATTAAAGAGATAATACCTCGTTTGGTTGGAGTACATGATCACCCAGCCAACTTTGATCTAGGTATCAAGCTCTTGTTCATATGCGGGTCTAACGTTCACAGTTTCGGGTTTTTTCTGACACCATACCGTAGTTAGATTGATACTTCATCGTCCGTCCATTTTCACGACGCAGTCCAGAATTTGTGTGCGTTGATAAAAATCCATTTTGAAATCAGTCCGATGAATACAAAGTAAGGCACACACCCGTGCCTTATGGAATTTCACAATTGCATCGAAACTACACTAGCAATAGAAAGCATTAGCAACATATACGAGTACATCAACACATCTTTAGAACCAAGGGAGAGCAAGACTGCACCTCCTAAATAAATCAGTGCGGAAAGTAATGCACGACAGAGAGGGATAAATGGAGTGATGGTGGAACATTACTCAGAACTCCACTCTATAAAGCACAGTCTAATTTACTTGGCAATCGACGTCATCGAACCCCTGCCTATCATGGAGTTGCTGTAACAACTACAGAGGAATCACCATCACAAACTCCAGAGGTATAACCATCACGGCTGTGGGTGCTGAGAAGATACTGGAGGAAAAACTAACATTATTGGTCCCTGGAGCAGTGAAAACATGTTATTTTCGTAGATTTGTAACCTCTGACCTTTTTTACGATCACTGGTTTTGTAATATATGTAAATAGACAAAACGGTTCTACTGATCATCTAGCTACTTAATCTATGAAATCAGCCAGACCAATATTTTACCTGCATAATAGAGTAAATAGTCAAAAAATATTAATGCGTTTTATCTGATTAAATTACTTTTATGCTTGTTACACTGTTTCCAGTGGGTAACGTAATCTTTCAGGATGATAATGCTCCAAATCACACAGCGAAATTATTTAATGAGTGGCACACCGAACATTGTGTTCCAATATTTTAATATTATTGAAAATCTAAGTAGTGAAAAATGTATTGATGAGGGGCATGCTCTGTTTGGAACAAGATGCGCATAGAGATAAGTATAACCCCTGTACGATAATCAGACTTGGTGGTTGTTCATAACGACACGATGTAAAGTTTCGATATATTCTAGCCATACATTTTCAGCATAAACACAAACATTAATGAGAAACACTTTTTTTATATTCACACCTACACACTTACACACATACACACACACGTATATATATATATATATGTATATATATATATATATATATATATATATATATATATATATTGATACAGATATGTGCGTGCATTTATTTAATTCTCTCTTGAGTGCATGCATATTCATATGTGTAATGAACGGTTTGGTTACTATATTGAGTTGATAAATGAGACACATTTGCTTTGTTTGTTAGTGGATATCTTTAACTTTATGCTGATCGGATACCACACTTTTAAATTGGCTCTAAATTATTGTAATATAATAGGTTCGTCCTTCAGTAACGCATCAGTCATTGTTATTTATGAACATCTTCCGAACACAAAAAAGGTTCTGGCTTAGCATTCGAATAATGTAAATATTAACTCTTGTATTACAAGAGACACAGTGTGTTCTAAATTATATTGGTGCCACAATATCCAACCGAATGGGCGACTGAAACTAAATAAATACATTAAGCCCATTTGTCACAGAACTCATTATTATGTATATGCAGATTTATTAAGTGCATATGAAATTACCTGCATTTATATATGCATCTCTAGTCATATATATGCATATATCTAAATGAACCCACCACCTCCTGCATTGATGAGGGTGGAAGTCTGAAACGACGTCGTCTGTATGTATAGAACACTTTAATATTTAATAAAAAATATAGACGTTTGTTTTCCTAGGATATTTATATGTTGTTTAACTACACAAACTACATAGTAATCTATTTATATTCAGTAGTTTTGGGATTGAGTTATATTGAACGACTTTTTGTGTACGTACGTGTGTAAAAATGCAGATATACTGACAGAAGCTTATGCTGATGTGAAGTATTTATCACCTCCGATTTTTTGCTCAAAACTTTTCGTCAGCGTTGAGTATGGATTCGTAAAAAATATACATGAAAAGGTTGAAAGAAGCGGAAATAAAATATTCTCTTTCTAGAGAAACTACGTCGATATGATACCAGATATATGTATGCGACGTTTAAATTCAAGAGCCTAGTACTTAGACGACATCAGTAAGAGATAAACATGATGCCTGCTAATGCAGGAGCATGAGAATCATCAGCAGGCAGTGGACAGTGATGGATGAACAGCTTAATAATTAAAAAGGATACATACAAGATGTACAAAAAGTCAACCCTAAGCAAGATAGTATAGATACGGTGAACCATGTCAGCTCATGTACTACAAATGCCAAAATATGCACCTACTCACAAATCACCCGAATTTGGGGTCATTGGTTCCAGCATACATAAGGCAGAACGAGGCTGAAACTACATTAATGTGTTTTATACACTGTTAGCATAGCTATGAAATAGAACCTCACTATCCAACTACATTAACTACCTAAAAGATGAAAATGTCATACCTGTAGTGAAATGGAGTACTTTAGAAAAGTCCACAACACCTACATTACACAACCCCACGTGCTTTCTCTGCCTTAGTGAAAAATTAGCTATTTTTATGTTTCCTGATAAGAGTAGATTACTAAATGAACGAGAAGAAATTGGTTTTAACTGTAGGCACTTTAAACGGCTAACACTGGATAAGTTCGTGAACAACATCGAAAATATAACATAAATAACTTACTGAATAACGCAAAAATGTAATTCGTCCCACAATAGTTAGAACCTACTATAAAGGATCGAATCCAAGTTAACTAATACAAAATAAGTGTTCAAGCCCGTACCAAAAGATTAATAAATAACAAACGAAATGTATTTAATTCGTGTAGAAACCGTACAAATCTAATTAGGAAAGAAGATAATAGGATTTAAGATATGAATTAAAACCTAGATTCACGTCTTTACGGCTAACACAATAATGATGACAATAATAACAGGGGAATAGTGATGGTGGCGATAGTGAAAATAGTAATAAGAGAATTAACGACAATAATGTAAATGGCCACATTCAATAACAAATATGATGAATATTACAATAGTAGCAATAAGGCAAATACGGGATATAGTAAAAATAATAGTAACAATAATTATTTTAATAATAAAATATATTAATGTATACATCCATACATTGTAATAATAATAATAACAATAATTATAATATAAGTAATAATAAAATAATGTTATTGGCATGATAATTATAACAACAGTGATGATAATAACAATAATAACAATAGTGATAATAATAATTGTTACTACCAAATTAATAACACAAATAATAAGTATAGTGAAATGTTGTAAGGATAACACGGAATTGACGGAGATAAAAAATAACAATAGTAACACTAGTAACTGTAATTATCATAAAAGATAATAATATCTGGAATAGCTATGATAATAATGATAGCGTCAGTAATAATAGTAATTATATCAATAATAAAAGAAAAATAGGAATGATAGCGACAATGTTATCATGATAATAATAATAATAATAATAATAATAATAATAATAATAATAATAATTTATAACAACGGTGTGGGTTGGTTGAAAATAGCAAGTAACATAGAAATAATTATAATTGATAACAAGAGTAATTAATATTACGGTTATTTATCTATAATAATGGGTATTTATCTATAATAATGATAGTGCCAATAATAAGAGTACGTATACCAATAATAACGGTAAAAATAGGAACAAGCGACAATGTTATTATGATAATAGCAATAAGAATAAACAATAATAATAATAATAATAATAATAATAATAATAATAATAATAATAATTTATAACAACGGTGAGGGTTAAACAAAAAGACAAGTAACATAGAAATAACAATATTTGATAACAAGAGTAATGTGTATTTATCTATATAACCAAAACCTACAAACATACGAGAAGATGACAAGTTTAAATATTGGGGATACAATTTATCAAGCGTGTATTAAATAGAAATAGTTATATTATCTCCCACTCTGGCTGCCTAATGCCCGCAGAATCCTGCACGTCCACCAAACCACATGCTTGTCCGGCCTACCAGGCGCGGAGCCGGTTACTAAGTGCAAACGGATGACTTACAGTTAACCAAAGTGATATCAAGTTGGCTTGTCAACCCTAAGAAGCTTTTTTGCTTCTCCCATTCCCTATTAAAATCTGGCCAAGGTGAGACGAATTTCACATCTTTGATTTGAATTTATTTTAACTCTGCCTTTGACAAGATGCGGTAATACGCATTGAAACGTTGGTTTATTGACGTAGATCTATACTAGTGTTTATGTAATTTCTATATAAATATACATGTATATATGTATATATTTATACATGTATATGTATATATATATATATATTTATATATGTATATGTATATATATATATATATACACACACACACACACACACATATATATATATATATATATATAGTGTTTCAAGTGTAGTTTTCTGATAAACAATCATGACTCTAACTCTTTTTATATGAAATTCTCACTATATAAGAAAGCTGGGTATTTATTTAGTATATATTTTATGTATGTACATATTTTCTAGCAATATAAGTGCATGCAATTGAAGGTTATAATACCTTACAACGTGATTCGACAAATATAAATGTGCTTTTAATGTGCAGTCAGAAATATTTGCTGTTATATATATATATATATATATATATATATATATATATATATATATATATATAATGTTACAAATCGTTGGCTGATCCAACCCGAATCAGAGAAGTAGAATGCATTCATACACATTTTATTAACGCGAGCAGAGTCAATTTTGTCTCATGAGCGCAGCCATGTGTGTTGACTTTTACGATCTAAGGAAGTGTACTTTACGTGTGGAACTAACACCCGAACCGACCTCTTACTCACCAAAAAAGAATTTAGTGTCTAACCAGCAATACCCACTTTGCCGCGCACTTAACCGAACGCAGATAACCACACATAAAAGTGTCATGCTTCATAGCCTCGTCAGACAAAATTGGCAACAGCAGCACTTGATTTCCTGACTCATCAAATAATAAGCCCATAAGAAGCTACCCCCACCCCCACCCGCTTGGGTGTATCAGCGGCGAGGGGATACGAGGAATTGGGGACAAGACAAATCATCGACAAAAGGTCGAGAAAGAAACATCGCTAGAGTCACCCGCTACTACACAGATATGCCGAGATAAATCCGAGGAACCGTGCCGACTATGAATATTGTGGAGAAACAATTACAACCCATCCTACAAGAAGGTTGGGTAGCGTTGAGATATAATTAAACAGTCGCATACGCACATGCGGACCGCGACGCTTGCACATCAAATCCTGCCAACGCTATATATGTCCAAATGATAAGCATGTATCTTAGATGTACGTGACCATCGAACTTTTTCAGCTCCGCCGAGGAGACGCATCTCAGCGAATGAGTAAACACACAATGTCCTTAATTCCGTGAGTTGATTCGGACTTATCTTGTTCATGGACTTGCAAAATTTATTTTAGACAGTCTCCTTCCGCTTAAAATAATGCTTTGCCTTTTGTGTTATTTGTTATATACATGTTTATCTTTTCCCTGTTATTTTGTAAATAAATATGTGTGTATCTTTAACTTGGTGTATACGTCGTCTCTTGCTTGCTCGTTATTTTTCCTTGTTTTCTATGTGATGTATTCAATAAAAGAATCGTGTTCCCCTTGTATTCTATCAATATAATTGGAACCTGGGGACCTACGAGCAACTCTCCGGACATTTTTACTTTTTTATATGTATATTTGTCACGCGCTCGTAGCCGTGGTCTAGACGAAGACAGTGCGTGACACACACACACATATATATATATATATATATATATATATATATATATATATATATATATATATATATATACATATATATATATATACATTTAAATATAAGATGTGAAGCCACCAACATATATCAATTTAAGAAAAAATCTTGTGGATTATTTCATATTTGAATAATTTACGTTTTGTTTAATGTTGTTTTTGTATTTTTATATTACACGTGTTTCGAACATTTTTACGTCTATTAAGACATTTAATATATATATATATATATATATATATATATATATTAAAGAAAGCATATATTGTAATTTACAAAGTGTGTCTATCTGTAAGCATGTGCGGTGATCTTCCATGAGCTATCATCAGTGTATTGTGATTTAATTTAGTTTAATGAAGCATGTTAATGTCAGTTTTCTGGTATAGTTTTGGAGTGCCAATTCTAAGTGGTGTTCATTTTTCATGTGCAGGTGCAGGTGCATAGGCGTATGTGTGTGTGCTAATTTTGTGTTTTGGTTAGTATATTTGTTCTTTTTAGGATATGTTCTGATTTTGAGAAATTAACATACTATATATATATAGAGAGAGAGAAATTTCGCGGAAAGGTTTGCGTAGTTGCTCAGTTGTGTATAATACGACTAGAGGTCTGAATTCATCACGAAATTATTCCAGTTCATCGAAATAAAAAAAATATTTTATTTACTAACAATAATTTCTTAAGATTTCGAAAATATACACATTTATGCTATACACAATTTACCATACATTCGCAAAGCGGCTTCATCAGTACATAACACATCAGATGTTATATATATATATATATATATATATATATATATATATATATTTGAATTTCTCTACTTTTTCTTGTTTCTCATTCACTTTTTATTAGTTTCTATGTAAAAAAAATCGTCGTTCCGTGGTGTCTTTCGTTCCTGTATAGAAAGCCCCAGACGCCAACGTACAACACTTTTTGGCTGTCGACTGTGCAAGCAGTTACCTTTCCCAACCACGCAATGGCCCTAAAGCCATTTTAGGTACACAATAATACGGGTTTTTCGTGCGTAGACAAGCTTTATTAGTTATGGCTCGCAGGCATACAGCAACTACACACATGAGTAACGATAGAATGTGATATTAAAGCGACTCGACGTCTTTACTCTTTCGTATCATCGATGTATTTATGTTTACATGCAAAGAAAAATCGCTAAATTGTATATTATTGTTTTCTTAGAAGAGTTTTGATCGTTCGCTTTTTTTTTTGGTATGAAACGTTAATCATTACATATACAGAAGTAGACAGGGAGGATGCACCACAGATTAACCAGTGTGTTAAGGTTAAAATAATTTCATTTTTCGTTTCAATTGTTAAATAAATACGAATTGTAAGACTGTGTTTATTTTATTTAAAAAGGAAGCAATCTATTATTATATTGAAATTGAGTCAATCAACATTATTTTCCAGAGTTTTTATCGAATATATTTAAGCCATACAAAATATATCTAAACATATTGCTTGATTGTGAGAACAAAGTCAATTTGAATTATTTTAATTAGCCATAGTCTGTAAAACATATTTTTTTGTTTCGTATATGTTAGGAAATTTATTTGGGTGTATTACTATATTTCCTATATTACTGATAAGGTCATGATATCTGCAATGCACAAAAGTTGCATTTTTAAAAATGTGTATAAAAGAATGATTTCATTAAAGTTCCTGAAATTCTCTTTAGAAAGGCTTTACATAAACATACACTATATACACATCTATAAATGAAACGTTCGAATATAAAACGCGATAAACGCCATTTTCAAAATAACGAAGCTGTACCTACATAAAGTGATTGATCCTAACATTCAACGACAGCCCGAAACTATGTGTTACATAATATGATACGGAAATATTTTTGTTTTGATTTAAATAAAAATTATCTTTCCTTCGAAGTCTATATTTAATATATTCCTGTTTTTATTGTTTAAGGTCTCAATTTAAACGAATTGGATTTATCACGTTTTGCGTTCGAACTCTTCATATCTCTCTCCCCCTCTCTCTCTCTCTATATATATATATGCATATGTATATATATATATATATATATATGTATATATATATATATATATATATGTATATATATATATATATATAATAAATAAACACACTTTATTATTACATATCAGATTCGCTTGTATGTGTATGTGTATGTGTGCAAAAACTAAACGAAACAAATTAAGTACAGTCAATATAAGCAATGGCGTATAAATCTGTCCAGTATTTTTGGACTTCTTAGAACTATGATTAATATATATGACATGTTGTTTTCTTTTTTCCTAATTGAGACATTAAGAAGGTTTGACGATTACTATCGCTTTTCTCAAGCGAATACAAGATAACCAAAACTAGTTGCGATGTGACTGTTATTCATACATTTATAACACTGAAATTTCCACCGTTTTTCGCCCATTTGCATTTGTTTTAAAAGGTAAAAAAATCGCCAAACATTACCAACTCTACAATGAAAAAAGAAACTTTTAAAAATATATTAACCATACTTTTCTAAGGTAAACAATAGCATACAGATTTGATGTAAATACATATTAACTTACAATGATTTGTGATATGTAATTATCGTTATTTATATCCTGCAATAATAGTTTACCAAATAAGTATTCGTGTAATACTTATAAGCATTAGTGGAAAAATATCGACAGTAACAAAGGCTACGTTATAAAAAATCGTACATATTTCGACAAGGTGATCGTTATCTTGTGATACAACGCCAGACAGCTAACAGAAATATCGTAGATTTGATCCTTGCACAGGTTAGCCATGTTGATGACGGCTGATAGTCAGAAACACGTGTCCATGAATTGTTTTGTATATGCATGTAAAATTAATTAATAATATATATATATATATATATATATATATATATATATATATATATATATATATATATATAACGACCTATTAAAAAAGAGTGGCTTAATGCAATATTCTTTGCCGCTTACGAAGTGGAAAAATACTAAGAATACAGCTGTTTCTATCGCAAGTAAAAAAGAATGACAAAGGCTACGCAACATGATGGCGATAACAAATCGTACATATTTCGTCAAGGTGTTCGTGGTCGTGGGGTAAAATGCCAGTCTGCAATATCGTAGGTTCTGTCTTTGCACAGATTATCCATGCTGCTGTAAGTAAACATTAATTAATATAAATATATATATATATATATATATATATATATGTGTGTGTGTGTGTCTTGGAAGTTTCTCAACCATTAAAACTATATTAAAAAATAAACAAAAAAAAACCTAAAGTCCCAAGTCGTTCAGTGGAAAATCACTCATGTAAGTCAATTTAACTTTTTCAGTTATTATATTAGTTTGCTTCTAACATTATTTAAGGGATCATCAGTTGTTTACCATGAAAAACTGTTTCGGGAATTTAATATATATATATATATATATCGAAATGCGAAATATTTTACATTTATAGCAACTACATTAGTTCAAAACGGTCCACTGTTGTTTCAATAAGGTCAACATTAACCTAATCGTGTCCAATTATTAGACTTGTCAGTTTTCATTTAAACTTGATGCGGATTTTGGCACTAGAATGGACTAGTTCCAAGCCTTTTAACTATAAAGTAATTAAAATTTAGTCCAGTAGAAACAAATATATTCAAAATATGTGTGGTCATCAGCGTGTAGGGCAACGCCCCAATTGACCCTGTTATAACCATCAGTTTTTTAAAAACAAATATTTCATTTTTAAACCCAAAATGTAGCAAACAGCACAAGGAATTTTTAAAAATAGATACCTCGAAAAATGTTTAAAATATGGAAGTGTTGAACAGCTTAAAT
Source organism: Sepiola atlantica (assembly GCA_963556195.1). Lineage (NCBI taxonomy): Eukaryota > Metazoa > Mollusca > Cephalopoda > Sepiida > Sepiolidae > Sepiola > Sepiola atlantica. The sequence goes on along the minus strand of OY744521.1, from coordinate 38,773,142 downwards.
CGACAAAAACGCCAATTGAGTAACGCTCCTCGCGTCTTTTAACTCGACATAACTGTTTAAAGATTAAATATAATTTAAGGATAGGAAAATAGATAGATAGAACTCGATGAGCTGACTTAATAATCTGTTAATACTAAAAAGATAAGTGCCATGAAAACAGAGGTGTATGACTTTTAGTAGAACAATTTCAAAAAGTTATAATTTACTTTTGAAGCCAAATTTTTCCAAAAGAAAGGTAAAAAAAAGCCAAACTTAAAACTGAAGGCACACTTTTAGATGAAAGAAAGCAAAAAAAATGCTAAAATTTAAAATTATTTTTATTAATGTAGAAAATGAAAAAAACATTGGCTATATTGAAGATTTTAACTCTTGGGTATGTCAAACATGTTAACCCCCAAATATTTGTTGTTTTTTTTTAGTTTCGTATAGTTTCCTTAGCGGTGAAAGCAAATATGTTCCTTATGAAATTAAACCTGTGGGCTATTTTTTGTGGAAAAAAATTATATAATTATTGCGCAAAATAAATAATACTTTCTACAGAATACATATATATTTTTATATCGTAATGGAAGACTTAAAACAATATTTAAACATGTTATGTTTAAATAATTGTTGATAAATTTGTAGATAGATACCCTCAGCCCCACTCCTCTAAACAAAAATTAGATTATGTTTTTTGTCGGCGATTACGTGTTGGGAAAGAAAAACAATTATTTCAGAAGTTAGAGTTTTGCATATCAATTTAACGTAAAATTATCATCCATTTCTGGCCGATCGCTATCGGGATCGCGGGTGAAAAGCATATAATTATATTTTTTTGTGCAAATGGTATATATTGTGTTGTTTTTTAAGGGAGAATAAAATATCCATTAATAATACCACTGACCTTAAGTGCATGTAGAAACCTTAAATCTAGGTTATAACCAAAAACATTAAACATTTTTTTTAACTAGAACAGTATTGGCTACGAGCAAAATGTAGTATCATTTTTTGTGCAAATAAATATTGCAAAGTATAGTATCGCCTCTGATTCTACACTTCA
>OY744521.1:38707100-38767100 GCA_963556195.1 Sepiola atlantica | reverse complement strand
TACACACCAGTTCACGTACGATTACCGGAGTAAAGCAACATTGAGTCTGGTCTTTACTGAATGGGTTACTATTTGGGAATACCAGGTGTTGTTTGTGGCAAGGATAGGGCATGGGTCCACCCGGTATTTTCGTGTCCACTCGGTTCTTTCGTGTCCACTGAAATATTAAGAAATTTAGAGTATCTATCTGACTCCTCAACAATGTCCCAATACGGTATGGATTGATTATACACTGCAGACAAGCGGGGCGCCAGGTAACTAACACATCATCGAGATTGGTTTCATGAAAAACAAAGCGTGTTATGTAATCGACTATTGTTAAGTTCGGGTCGATTCTGCTGCCATCTACTCATTTACTCAATAATACGTTTGGTATAGGTAGTGATTCGTTATTTTTTTCAGCTGTCGCTTAATAGAAACGTGTGTTCAATTTATGATATACAATCGAACGTTTACAATAAGTATAGTTTTTTTACAAAAAGGTCGATGTCAAAGACATTCCGGTGCTTATGTAGCGTAGGGCTGAGTCAAATAAAGGGGAGATAACTCAATGTTGTCAACCACACTTTATCTTGAATGAGATTTTACTATTGAGATTAATGTAGTGTAAAATAAAGTTACAACAATATATACGTTAAAGGAATAAAACAATCACAGCGCTTAATAGTATTCACCACCAATGGAAAATAAAATGATTTATTAAAATAAATTAAGTATCAAAGAAGAAGAAAACATAGCCAAAATACGTAAATGGAAGGGAAAAAAACATGAAACAAGGGAAATAAAGTTGTTAAAATAAATGAGTTTTACACTGGGTAAAATTCTATAATTTGTTTGAAAATAGTTCCCACTGCAGTGTCCTATGTCTGATTGAATATACAATATCTTGCAAGTTCAGAGTTTTAAACTCCATACCGTGCTGGAAAACTATAAGTTATTTACCCCTGATCTTACTCTTCAAAATTAAAGATAACAATGTTTCGGCCCTACGATACATAAGAACTGACATTTCTTTATATGTAGACTCGAAAATGATATTGCCGCACATTGAAATAACAGGTATCCAATCTCAGCTGCCTGTTTTAATTATAGTCATGGTTAAAATTAAATTCAGTTTAATGAGTAGTATTACCAGTTGAGATAAGAAAAATCATTAGAAATTATTCAACTTTTAAAATAATGAACTACAAAATATAATAAGGTTATTTTTTTAAAATTCCACAATGTTTGGTGTGTTAACACTTTTCTTAAATAAAACAGCAAATAATTGTGTACGATATTATTTATTTATTCTATTAGTATGTTTCAGAATGCTGTTTTCATTAAGTATATATTTTCTTCATACCGTGTTAATCGTTGTTCTTTATGACCTAATTCAACTGTAATATTTGGTAGTCATCATCCTTTAAATAATTTTGAATTGAAAACTTGATTATTTTGTTGATTATTCTGCGCCAAATACTTTTGTTGATCTATCTCGAATTATTTAACTGTGGTTAATTTACTTTACCAAGAACTGAGCTCACAAAACGTACATGTAGGAAACCGCATAGTAAGGTAGGCGAAACGGTTGTATAATGGAAATAAACATGAAAACAACAGTACGAAGATTGTAAATAATAGTGAACACAACAAGATAGTTAACGAACAAATAAATAGTTAAACAACAGTACCTCGTCTCGGAAAGATGGTGAAACATGTGGATTTGAGTTAATTCATTTTATCTGCTTTAAATCTCGTATGTTATGTCTGGTCTGGTTTACCAGATCAGTAGCTTTCTAGTTTTATTATCAGAATTTTACTTCTATAGTTGATCTAAAACTTAATCCTTGTTAAATTAGATTCACATGTTTATTAGTTGTTCCAATGTAATGTTACACTTTCGCTGTCAGTACTTTTATAATTGCGCTTTTCGTAAATAAACGGTGCACTGAATTGGATTGGCAACACAAGTTTGTAGAATCACTTTTATCCAAGCTATATGATATTGTTTGGTATTCTTTGGCAATTAGTGTAGAGTTTATTTTTTTCGGGGATATCTATATGTACATATATTTATTAGTATGCAATATTATACCCGGAATGGTTGACGGTATATAACCGTGTCGTAAGCTATTAATACATATGGACACTAATTGAGCGTTTACTGGTTAGCTTAAGCCCGTGAGATTGAAGTGATTCAAACATTTAAGTATATTACGTTGCTCCCACACGACATGAAAGTGTTTCCGAGATAGTAGACGTAATGTAACCCACCTATTTTTTGTTCAAATAATCAGGGAAGGAAATCTGATTTTTAATTCCAGCTGCACTTTGTTCATTTAGATACATTTATAAAAAAAAAAACATCATTTCAATCTCAAGGAATATTAGTATGATACCGACAAAAGATCATCATCATCATCATCACTATCATCATCATCATCAGCAGCAGCAGCAACAGAAGCAGCAGCAACATCAACTGTAGTTCGTCGATGTGGCAATGCTTTCACGTGACTTTGCCAATAGCTGGTGCTGATATTCCTCGATGTTTAAGTTTCTTTTCACCGTATTTTTCAATCTTAGTCTGCGCCTCCCCCATCTTCTTTTTTCTCTAACAGAGTAGCAGTTGCCTTGGTAGTCATTCACGTTCAATTTTTGCAATGTATTCTACCACTTTGAGAGTATTCTGCATTAGCGGATCCGTCATATACTATATATATATATATATATATATATATATATATATATATATATATATATGCATGGTCGCGTATTTCTTGGTGGTCTTATCAGACTATATTGAAAATTCTGACACATTAACTGGGCCTAGCGAACAGCAATATTTTCATATGACATTGAATGATTTAGTCGATAAGTATACAAACAATTATGGGAGAAGCTTTCCGGAATTCGAAACCATTAGTGTGTATACCTTACACTGTCTGAAATATTTAACATAATTTCCTGTATGTTCGACTGAAATAGCTATGATGACTTTAAAACTGTACTAATTTACCTTTCATCACGCCACTTAATTGACACTAAAACATAATAATTGTAGTGTTTCAATCTAAACAATAGCCACTAATAAACCACTTTGACATGACTGATTATCCCCCATTTAACCGTAAATACTCTAACAAACATATGAACGGGCAAAGAGTTCATGTTCGGAACACCCTCCTCTAGAGAACATAGGTTAAAATAAGATGACCAAGCCTACATGTGCTTTAAGTTGACCTTACATCACAGCGTTAGTTACTTTTATTTCTTATACCTTGCACCGTCGACGCATGACTGTATCCTGCTTAACGTTGTCTTTGAAAGCATATATAGAGACCTCTCATTCGACTCGAATGCCAAAATACACGTATTTGGTGATTTTAATTCACACCACTGTGAATGGGTGAAATTCCTAAGCTTTACTGATGCAGCTGGTAACTCTACGTTTTACTTCTCCTTAGCTCCGTCCCTCTTACAGACTGTTACTTCCCCTACCCACCTCCCTGATCGTGCGGACCTGCAAGCCTCAGTGCTCGACCTGTTCTTGACCTCAATACCCGAGGCTTGTGTGGTGAATTCCATAGCCCACCAGGAAACTCTGATCAAATTGTGGTAATGATTTATACAACTTTAAAAACTCGTCCAAAAGCTGAAATGTTGTTGCTCAAAACGACCAGAAACTACGATCAGGCTTATTTTGACTCCCTCAGAGATTACATCAGCGACGCTCTACTGGATTGAATCTTTCTCACTCCCTGCTGATCAGTGTGCAAATGAGTTAACCGAATGGGTCAAAGCATGCATTACATCTTATGTCCCCATGCGAGAATTCTTACCTCAATCGTTGACCTCAGAATGTGCAGCTTCTATTGCTAAGAGGCAGCAAGTATTCCTGAAATTCGGCCGCCATATTTATACTGTGAAATAATTGTAAAGTAGTGATAGGTTGAGCAAAGACCAGGTATACACAGATAACCCCAAAAAAACATTCAATCACAGAAACTAAATACTCGCGATTTCTGGAGAATCTACAATAGTGTTGTGAACAATAGACAATCAAAAATCCACTCGCTATCAAGCCACAACAATGTTGTTTGCACAGTAACTGATGAGTCTGAACTTCTTGCCCAGCGTGTCGCCTTAAACTCCACTTTTGACTTAGCAAACCATCCCCACCCTAAATTCTCATTGAAGACCAAAGCCTGGTCACCCCACAATCTCAGATCAGGGACATCATATAGAAACCTTAACACCTCCAAGGCTTGTGGGCCTGATCTTATACCAGTCAGACTAATAAATACATTCTCAGTTGAACTGGCCCCTGTCCTCTACAAACCTTACAACAAATTCCTTGCTGAATCCTGATTCGATAGTAACTCGAAGATTGCCTAAGTTGTACGAGTTATCAAGAATTCTGGAGATAGAATAGATTCTAAAATCAGCGCCTAATCAGTTGACTACCAATCTCTGCTAAAATTGTTGAATCTTTAATTTATCTAGTGATGGTCCGCCACTCTGTTAATGCTAAACCATTTTCCTATCATCAGTACGGATTTTGACAAACACGACCTACTGTGGATATCCTCACGTCCATCTCTGAACGCATATATCATACACTGAACAAGACAGGGCGGTAGCGCGTGATATATACACAGCCTTTGAGAAAGTCTTTAATAAAGGGCATCCCCTAAAAAGTAACTCATATGGTATTACTGGACAAATATTTAATATAATTAGATCCTTCCGGAGCAAATAAAAAGATCGAGCTTATTCTCGATAGCTGTTCATTTAAGCAGCATGATATATACAAGGATCTATCCGCTGCTGTTCGTGATTTTTATAAACAACCTCTATGATGTCAATGAAACTGGGGTAGATATATTTGCTGACGACACCATGCTTTACTCTTGTCATGTGGGAAAGAAGGATGCGCACATATCTGAGGCAATTGTTGAATCCTTCAAAAAATACCTCTATGCGGTACTAGATAAAGGCCATAAGTGGATAATAAATGTTAATGCCGCAAACCCCTTCCCTTAAATATCTACAAGTAACCTCTTCAACCACCGATTGACATGGCAAATAACACCCTACATTAGAGTTCAACATTCGAACTCTTCGGCCTATCATGCACAAGTAACACGAATTGGAATAAATACATTGAAAACATTGCCAAGGCTGCAGCAAAGAAGGTGGGCTCCCTCTACCGTGCTAGTAAACTACTCACACCTGACATTATCCTATATTTCTACAAAGCCACCATCAGGTTATGCATAGAGTATTGTTGCCACATCTGGGTTGGTGAATCATCCACTAGTCTCTCCCTTTTAGACAAGGTCCAAAATAGGAGTCGCTAACTAAAATGGTCCCTCACTATCCACCCAGCTCCAGCCCCTGTCCTATCGCCGCAATGTTGCATGGTTTTGCCTGTTTTATAAATATTTCAATGGAGTGTGCTCTGATGAACTTGGTGCACTAGTGCCCCACCCCCTCGACGTAAATCCACTAGACCAACCTGACAATTAGCCAAATCACATCCATTCACTGTGAAGGTCCTTAGATGGCGGAGAGCCTTTTACTCCAATAGCTTTTTTCATTGTGACGCTGGCCTTTGGAACCCCCTCCCTGCTCCATGTTTTCTCGACTGTATTGACATACATACATTTAAAACTAATGTAAACATATATCTCGCTGCAGAGCTTCCACTTAGGGCGACTCCCAAAACCCTCACCCTATTACTCAGTAGCCCCTTACGTCTACAGTGGTGACCTGCCTTGCTTGGGGTTAACTATGTAAAAAAAACATATTGCTTTTATGATTTTGCTATGTATTAATTTTTTATTTAAATTACAATACGATAAAATTCAATTATTTATATTATAACAAAATCTACACCTGTATTCCCATCAATGCATTTTGGCATCAGTGAAAACTTGTATTTTAAAATTTTTTCTAGTAATTGATGTCATTTTTTTGTTATGGTGCATCCCTCTATAAGTTGGTTCTGAAATAAGCTAATTGCAAACGTAGCGATAATTATACTAAAAATAGAAGCATTTATGTTTATCCAGCAGAACGGAAAATAATACATAATGTTTATTAAGTTTCTTTTTAAACAAAGAATATAGGTGCCGCTTTTTATGTATATTGGTAGACAATAATAGCGAAGAAAAATGTAGGTATTTTGTATAGTTAATAATCAAAATATATACCTTCATAAAGTGGAGTTATAAGCCGCATAATCGCTGCTAAATTTATGATTACTATGTAGTGAACGAACATACAGTATAATATGAAAAATCAACACTAATTTTTTTAAGCCTGCATTGTATAACGCTGTGATGAGTTGATGGATGAATACGTAGTATTTTGGAGTACTTACGTCTCCACTGGGTCTGAGATAACAAATCTAAAGAAAAACGTCTAATTAAATTAAGTATAAAAATCGATGAATTGTATTGGAGCTATTTTATTGGTTTTTAAAAGCACGTAACAATAATTAGCCTAAATCGCGAACAAAGCAGATTTGTATATGTAGCATTTCGTCAGAAATATAGACCCGTCAACGCTACAAGGAAACATTGTGGCTCTATTTTATATCTTAGTTTTGAAATACCTTCTATTATGAAAAGAACATCGCACGTGACTGAACAATCCGGGAAAAGATTACATCTTATCTACTTTTAAACAATTTTACCTGCAATAACTGTGCCTTTTTCATAAACAAAATAAACTTTAAACATATTAGTCAACATATATATATTATTTCCATTGTACGTAATTTTTACAACATTCTATAAAATAAGAACAAATTGTCATATGCGATATTTATCATAATTTTCAGATAACGCTACGTAATGCGATGCATACAACCCTGATGCGATAAGTTTTCGATTCTGTTTCGTTCGTTTAAAATCATTATCAAAACTAAGACACACAAATTATATTGTCTGTGTTATGAAAACCCCTTTTTTACGTTTATTTAGTTGTTAATATATTGGCTGGGCAGTAATTAACATTCTTAATTAAAAGAAATATTCTCAGATTTGCGTTAAAACGTGTTAATGGGAAATGGTTTTATTAGCCGACGTATTTTATCACCAGTCTGTATTAATAATATTCGAGAGAATTCGATTGATATTTCCATTCGAAATTCTAGCCATAACGAGCGACAGGTATTCCCATATGACGGATTTGTGTCTGGTTATCTTAGGCAGACATTGATTGTCTCGTCAGCGAACAATAAACATTGGCAAATATCCAATATTTGTAACGATTAAAATATCGATTGCCATAAAGGGAAAAAGGGACAGAGAAAGAGACTAACATAATGGGTTGATGTGTGTGCGTTTATGCGTACGGCCGGGTCGAGGAAGGGCGAAGCTAGTCTGGAATCAAAACCATACATCGACCCCTGCGACAGTAAATTGATACTGACGACCATTACAAACACAAACAGCAATCGTCAGAGCTTAACGATTTCAAATAAAGCACTTCGTGAAGCCACCAGAAAGTAGAGTTACAAGACAAAGGTTTCAAGATAATGTCACGGGCCGGACAGTGGATTGCTCTATGGAAGGCGAGACAGCATATTAATTCAAACATATATAGCAGTTCCAATATTATCAGACGAAAACGCGTATTACACGTCTGCGCCTCCGTAACACATGTGGCTGTGGCTTGAGGTAAAACTAATTAATTAAAATCATCATGGATGTGTTGTAATATAATAAAACATATACGTAAAAATATAATTAGTGTATATATATATATATATATATATATATATATATATATATATATATATGATATTCTATTCAATGACATTTCTTTATTCATTTTTAAATAGTGCACATAAGTCTACGGTCATGTTTGTATACAGATGAATGACTAATATATATATATATATATAATATATATATATATATATATATATATATATATATATATATATATATATATATATATATATATATATATATATATATATATATATAACATAGTTTTAGTGGGGGATGGTGAAACAACATCGCGTTCACCGGCACAATTGTTGTAACAGAAAATTAATTGATTAATTACGGGAACAATCTGACAAGAATTTGTTTACATTGGACTTGAAGACGAACATTATGCCACAGGTTTACTCATAAAAAGAAGACAGTTTTTAAAAATAATAACTTCGCTATACGATTAATTACCCCTTGTGTATCAGCCATCGATATAATTAGTAAAAGAATTTGAGATAAAATTTTACACCATATTAAATCAATAGTATACTATGATTAATGGTCATTTTCTTAAGAAAAGACTCAATAGTTTACTGACTTACCTCAAAGTATAAATCTAACATTTATTATGTTCAACATTGATTCTGATTACCCTTTAATTTTCTAGAAATTAGAAATAGATATGATTAAGAAAGCTAGAAGAATACAACATGACAAAGTATAGACTAGAAAAAATAAGCAGTCACTTTTAACTTTACTATGTCTGCCGAAAACTCTGCGCAATTCACAATTCTAGTAATAGAAATTTTGAGAAAATTAAAAATCTTTACATCAACGTTTTTAGAAATTAGATCTTTAGATGATCATAGGCATTACTAATTAGACAGTTATTTTTTGAATATAACATTAAATTAAAATGATCATATATTTGAACCCTAATATAAACCAGACAATATTTTGTACTATGCAGACAATAATTCTAAGACTGCGAAGTCTGTGAAAAATGCTCTTATTGCAAGTACTTTTGAGATAATATCTAAGCTATCCTTTTACTAGCAGATATTCAAAAGTTACAAACAATATTATAATGAAGCATTAATAAGATGTAAATATAATTTTAAGAAGTGAATCAGATAGAAATACGGCGAGTTATGTTTTGAATAGAATACCGCACCTTATTATATAATTTCTGTGTGCAACATTAAATTAAAACAAGACCTAAATCAAACCAATCACTTAAGTATCCATAATATGAAACCCGAACATGCTCCACATCAACCAACATATAATAGTACTACTACTAATTAAAATAGGCGACGTAGTTGTATATCGTTTTTTATATGACATACAGTAAGAACATTCTAAACAATATGCCCAAAGACTGCTGCTACATTATGGGAAATAATTTGCGCAAAAATAGTAGATTAGATAATATTGTAAGTTCCCAAGATAACTCTACTAAGAGCTGCTAATAAATATAGTGCTGCATATATGCTAGTGTAGATTAGGCATGAATGAGTAATTTAAAATCGTAAACTTACAAGACCCCTAAAACCTATTAAATTGTAGATGTGAAATAACAAACAATTGCTTTACAGAATATGATGTCTGCAACATTGTGGAAAATAATTTGCGCTAAGATAGTAGATTAGATAAGATTGTAAATACTCAAAATTAATCTTCTAAGCTTCAACCATTATAGCTGCTAATAATGTAAACATTAATTGGAAAATAAATAACGGAGGATCGAAAACATTACACACTCGTGTAATTGTAGGCATGTAAGTGAATGCGATCTACGAGGTAAAAGTTAAACTTAAAACATGTTTTTTCATTTAACTTGAGGTAAATAATAACAAGCATACATAAACTCCACAGCATGTAGTTTTAAAGATAAGTATAAAAACCACATATACTCTTTAAGAATATAGGTTAACGTGGATTAAAACTACAAACCAATGCCACTAGATAAATATGATGACATGTAAATTTTCTATTGAAGATTAAGCGAGCAAATACAGCCATGGTAAGTTTAAAAACGTAAACTATACACCTTTGACTCGCAGCAAATAATAACGTCCATGTGTATATAAAGACAATAACCAGAAATATAAGTGTATGCATATGCAATATGTGAATATAAAACATATAATCAACCCTCTTTTAATATTTATTGATCAATCAATAATACACAAATAATGAACTAAATGAATATAAAAAACACATTGACATATAAATAAATAAACGATTGTTATTATTTCCAACTCTCTTTTACACATAGTATCATATATTGCAAAATAAAAATAGTGATTAATTAATGAGACACAACTGAAGTAATCAAATAAATTGGAATGAATAATACATTCACATTTGAATAAATAAATTAATATGCATTATTTCCCACCTCTCTCCTTTTGCCACAAGTTTTCGTTTTTAATCAGAATTTGAGTCCCGAAATAGTAAAACTCTCCACGCGTTTACATTCATAAAAAATGTAATTGTTTTTATTTTTTATTTCTTTTCCCTTTTTAATTCAATAAGTTCAGACTTCTGTCCCTTCCCCCATATCTACTACCGACCGCGCTCGGTTTTGATGCATTTAACCCAGACATTTTCACTAATCTAAAAATAGAAATAAAAATGAATACCTCCAAGCTATCACCCCATTTCCTCTTTTTTCCTTTGAAGTGTGTAAACTGCTGCTGATAACGGTCTAACCTAAATCGCCGTTTTCTATTTGTACCTTTCTCATCGACATCCATGCCGAAACTCGAACAATTTCAAGCAAATACAAATTAATGAGTGTAGGACTTTTTTTCTGCACGTTTCTACATCCTGAGGAAGTCTACAATAAAGACGAAATATTGATGAATACATAAGTAATATAGTTTTTGGATTTCTTTTCTCACCTTTTTATTTCTAATATATATATATATATATATATATATATATATATATATATATATATATATATATATATATATATACCGTATTTCTTAATTGGGAGAGTTTCCCAGCAGAGTGCTCAATTATTAATGCAAAAGTAAAATTAACTAAATAATTAATAAGAGCATGATATTTATTAATATTAAATAAAGTGTTACAACAACATCCGGACCCAGGTTTCAGATCCGAGAAAATCGGACCTTCATCAGCGGAGTCGTATAGCTTAATGAGTGAGAACAACCGCCAGGAATTTCAAAATCGTTTTGAAATTCCTGGCGGTTGTTCTCACTCATTAAGCTATACGACTCCGCTGATGAAGGTCCGATTTTCTCGGATCTGAAACCTTGGTCCGGATGTTGTTGTAACACTATATTTAATATTAATATGTATATATATATATATATATATATATATATATATATATATATATATATGTATAATATATTATAAATAAATATTAATTATTTATTAGCTACAGACATCGGTGTTTCATGCTTACGCAATCTTCAGTGCAGGAACTTAATTCCCGATGGTCGGCGGGGGTCAATTCCGATCACAAATCGCCACTGATTCGCAGTCAAGAGCGTTATCCCTTGGCATCACATATTAGCTTGGAAGTATGAAAGAATTCAACGTTGTTATATATTGTTTGTTCATATCTGTACGAAGCGGACCATGAAGTTACATGGATTTTTAAAAGAATGAATAAAGAACAGACCACTCGAAGTTACAATTTTATTGTTCATTCATATATGCTCTGTTGTTATAAATACACACTCATCGAGATTTTTTTTAGGTTTTACTATTAATAAAAAATAATAAATACTACACAACTATATATTTATATACATATCTAAATACATAAACGCGAACGTTGTGTTCTATCTATCCTAACTAAATTAACATCACCACTGACTAGGTTTATTTAACTATTACATCTTGTAATACCCTATATGTTGTAATCGTCATACTCACTCAAGTACATCTGGATATTGCTCATTTACATCCATTTTTAATTTTCTAATAAATTAATATTCTGTAATATACATTTCTGACTTTTATTGCTACATTTTCAGTATATATATATGCAATCCTTTTATCGATAATTATATTATTAAAATTATAAATAAAATTAAATAAAAGGATTTTTCTAAAAAACAAACAACGTTTAAAAACCTTTTTGAATTTAATTTTCAAAGGAGATAATATATAGCTGGTGTTAGTAAAATCTAAAATTTCGCTGATTTGTGGAGAACATATAGTACTCTTTGACCTTAGCTTAAACTCCAACAGAACCGTAATTTTTTTTTTTGTGACTGATCATTTTTAATGAGGAAAACTCGCTCTACTCAGGATACCTTTTAATAGGAAGAATAGCGTTGTGTCGGTATTGTTTTCATATGACTTTCCTCTCAGGAATTACTTTCTCCGTTTTTAAAGGGGTATGGGAGAGTCCTCTTAGAATTAAAAAGAACTAAATTTAAACTAAAATACATTTAATGGTGCGGATAGTGTGGTATTGGTTTTGTTGTCATAAGACAGTCCTCGCAGGAATGACCTTATTCTTTATTGGAGGGAAGAAGGTAGTATCTGTTCGTCATGATACAATCCGTTAAGTCAAGGAGTCAGTGTAGTATACGGTTGTTCACCATAATACTAGCTAAGGAAGAACGATAAGTCAAGTTTATAAACATGTATTTTTGAACTGGTAAATTATGAAAGAAGTTATCGTTCTTCCTTTGCTAGCATATTTCTCGGTTTATAAAAATAGCGACTATATTTTTCCGATCACTTTTCATTTAGGTATGTCGCGTGGACAATAACAGTTTCCATTATTTAAAATGTTATCTAAATGAATGAATGCGAAAGTTTATTCCCCATATTCTCACTATATCAACACTAAAACGGTTGATGCTTATTTAAACGCGCATGTATGTGGTGGTGTCTCACTATCAGGCCATCTTGAACGACCTGCATCTTTCTTTTTAGCTAATAATGATCTAAGTGTATGAAATATTCTCCCACTAATACCGTTAGAGTTAATTTGCCTTCAGAAAACCTTTATGTAATACTTTGGCAAATTCTTTGAAGATACTAAGTTCTATCGTCGTAGCTTCATTTATCTTATCCAGTGTGTAGTATATACGTTCACACATGATCGATTATCCAGTTAAGTACTTACTTATTTAAATCAGTCATTATTTACAGAAGATTACATTGCGTTAAACCTTTTTTACATATCAAATTTTCATTTTTTACGCACATATATTGCAAATCAGTATATAAAGCAAAACCAGCTGTGGTTACTAAGTTCCCAACTGTATTTCCTTTAAAGTAATCTATGCCGATAACAGTAATGATACCTTATTACTTGTAGTTGTACTATTACGACTACAACTGATTATCTAAATGAATAAATGCGATAGTTTATTCCACATATATTAACATTAAAACGGTTGATGCTTATTTAATTATGTGAAGTATATTTTCACCCGTCATGATACATTCCTCCCATGCACTACCTCTTCTATTTGATGGCTAGGAGACAGTATAGTATACTTTGTTCCTCACAATACTATCCTCCAATGATTAATTTCGTTTTGGGGGGGAGGGTACTCTACTATGTATTCTATTTTCATTATATCATGCTTCCAGGCATATATCCTACTTCTACGCCAAAATGTTGTTATTGAATATGTAACTAGGGTGTGTGGGGATGACCGATGTTTTTAATGTAAATTTGTAGTCTCTTAAAATATCACCTACCGTCTTTTATAATTTTTCGAGGGTCTGAAACTGGGAGGAACACTTCCTCACAGTTTCAGACCCTCGAACACTCATGAAATACAAACAATGCGGGACAATTTCTTTCAATATCTCGGACCATATTAAAATGGATAATCTCATTAGAATGACGGTCTCTTAAAAGGTGTGGTTTGAGAAGGTGTTACGAATGTGGGAATTATCTGAAATGGTCGTATGTTAGTTGGTATACTAGTAGGAGTGTCTACTGGTATTATAAGAGTTTTTGGATATATGTAAGCAAGGGAATTTTCTCAATGGATCTGTTAAAATGGAGTGTTTTGGGATTACAATAATGTAGTGGATAGGACTGCTATTTGAATCTGTGTACGTATGTATAAACGTATGTTGTTTGTTCATCCGTCTTTTTTATTATATTTTTATTTAGTGGTATAATATAGTGCAGTGTGTGCGTTTGGTTAGCTAGTGGAAGTGGGTGCTAACATAATAAATATATATCTGATAATTGTTTACATAATTGATGAGTGTTAAATTCTTTGAAGTGATGATTATAATTTATTGATGATGCATAGGGTGTGTTTGATCCGTCTATCAGAATGTTGCGTAAATCTTTTTGTTAGACGATGTGAGCTGAATGATTCTCTCTAAGTTAAATGTTTCTACTGTCTGGTCATCTTTGTAGAATCAGTTTTCTTCTGTGCGGACATTTAATAGAAACTATAGCTTGGGGTGGTTTATGAAGCAAAAGTTACCTCATGTACTATCACAACGAAAGGTGGCATCTATATCACTATGAAGCAGAACACATTTTACCAAAGATTCTATGCTCATCATAGTATCTTTAGACACCCAAATATAAGGTATTAAGCCCCATTTTTTAAAAGTAAATCGTTCACTTTAGTAGCAAAGCATCACACATTTACTATAGACACCTGAGATAGCATACTTTTAAATAAGATCGGGAGCCACTCAAATTCATGTGCATTTCTCAAGGAGTACGTCATTTAGTATAACTAAATCAGAACAAAGATATAAGCCGATAAGCGTTTAGCGATGAAATGCTTTTTCAAATGTGTGATGAACAAAAAAAATGATATGACAAATGTAAGTGTAACATATTGAACTGCTATGTAAAAATAAAGTAATCAGACGAACAAATTATATCTCTTATAGAGACATTTATTCGTATTTGAAATAATTTAAATCTCTTCAATATGCGTGATATACAGACGAAAATATAGTACACACATAAGCATAATACACAAGCGAAACTATTATGTCCTACGTAAGCAAAACGAAACTGTTATTTAAAATATAAGTATGACAGACAGACAACATGGTATTTTAACAGGAAGCGTGACAGATTAACAGATTTAGACAGAGATTGTTACAGATATTTTTGGAAACGTATACAATCTAATAATCAATTCACTCATTGCGTTTAGCGGTGAGAATGCTGCTTGAACGTAAAATATAGCATACTGCTCGTCCGACAAACGGAGCATCTCATTGAAGTACTGCGACTATTTTAAAAGTGACATAAATGTGGGGCTTTTAATCGCGTCTATGAAATACACTCGTTCATGTCTACGCATGGGCGTTGAAGAGAAAGTTTGAGACAGACGGAAAAAACATTTACTTTAAAGTGCATCACGATAGGTAAAATCAGTTTGACAAAAATGTCTACGTGTATATATATATATTTCAATCTCACGCCTCTTTCTCACACACTCTTTCTCACACACGCACTCCTTTTTCTCTCTTTCTCTCTCTCTCTCTTTCTTTCTCTTTCTCTCTCTTTGTCTCTCTGCGTGTATCTTTCTTTGTGTGTGCTTGCATGTGTGTGGTCTCTTTTGATGTGATTATGAGTGAAACGCCGATGACAGCTAGAAAAGTCGGTGTGCAAAAATAAGTCACTTAAGTGACGTGTGAAGAGAATTCATCGTTCCTGCCCACCGTGGGACCTTATTCCCCAAAAAATAGACACGCGTCTGACCCGAAGCTATTTTCGAATGATCGCTAAATTCATTTATCAGCAAAAAATATTCAAGACAGAGTCTTCTTCTACTAATCCGTTCCGTTATTATTAATATTTGCGCAATAAGAGAACGAATACGAGTTATTGGCAGTGATTGCTCTCTCGCAAAAACAAGTATCATTTCCTGGAGCCTGAATTATGAAAAAAAACACATTTTTGAGCACTCTCCGTTTCTACTGATAACATTTTAAAATAATTTTTCGTTATCGCAACAGCTGTTTACTATTGATTTCTCGCTGACAAGACGCGTTGGCTTTATTTGGGATCTGAATGGCAATAAAGTTCTAGGACACCCCGCACACTACCGGTGGAGGTCTGGTTGATCCTTCTCTCCCCATAATCCCATCCTCTTTGACTCCTCACAACAGTACGTAGTACCAGGCGTCTTTTGGATTTGAAGGTCTGTCTCCGCACTCAAATATTTTCGTAAATATTTCTGATTTTTTCATCGGTGTAGCGCATCGTGTGGTGTCAATTCTTATTAATCGCAACTATAATTACCATTTATTTCTCGCTGGCATCGAGCGTTAGCAATTTTTTTATATCCCAGTTTAGCTACTAAAAGGTGCTACTACTCTGCGCATACTCCTCTTCTCGGGTTTTCCATTCTTCTTGTCACTTCATAAACATTATGTATGGTCAGTTTATGAGATTTCCAACAGTGCCAGTTCACTTGGGCTCGTGGGATATTCTTTGCATACATTTTCTTCTATTATGTGTTTTAACTTACTCTGGGCTAGATAGCGTCCGTTGGTTATGTGATATTATTTCATCATTTGATAATTTTCCTTAATATTTTAGTTTTTTTCATCATTGCTATGTCTTGTATGAAAGCAATATTCCTTGATTCCGATATCTCTTAGCCGTTCATCAGGTTTGTCGGAATTGATCTTGCTACTTGTGCTATTATTGTTATTATAACAAGTGTATTAGTATTTAATATTCCTTTCAGTTTACTGATAAGTTCCACGTATTTGTTTTATTTCCGGCTTTTTTAATCTTAAAACTGTGAATTGTGTATGTCTTTCATTTTGTCGTACTCTGCTAAATGTCTTATTTATTTATACCTGCTTCATTATGATCTTGTTGATTTCATTTTTTCACATTCTGTAGCAATTCCTCTTTGAGTCTTCTTTTCTTTATTTTTATTATGAGTTTTTTTTTATCCTATGACTGACTTATGCTTACCTGTTTTCTTTTCCTCTTTCCTTTTCTCCTTAATTTCTTATTTCCGTGTGCGGCTTTATACATCGTTTTTATTTTGATATTTTTCATACTTTGTAATTTCCTATCTTTGCACTTTTCTTATTTATTTGTATGTCTATGTTTGGTTGATTGTTTGTTTCTTTATATCATTTTTCAGTAATTTCTTGTTTTTTCCTATTCTTCCATATTTCAACCATTCTTCGATGAAATCAGATATGGGTATATGTTGATATATTACTATGTATATGATTCACTCATGAACTAATTATATATACATATATATATATATATATATATATATATATATATATATATATATATATTATTATTATTATTATTATCATAACTAATATATATTATTATAAATTATATATTTTATATATATAATATATATATATGTGTGTGTATTTTTATAAATCCTATATATATCAATTATATATAGTTTTATATATTTGTTATGATCATATATATAGTAGAAATTATATATATATATATATGTCATGAATAATATATGTATATTATAAATGATATGTATATATATTATGCATTCTACATACAGCATACGTTTACGGTTATTACTACGTAATAGGTAAGTATATATGTTTTGCTATAGTGCTCGATACAATACTATATAATAAGATGTTATTAAGAGAAGTGGTGGATATTTTTCTCACATGAATAATTCTTTTTTTTTCATTTCTTAGAAAAGCCAAAAAAGGACAGACACGCGCTTTTGTGGACGACGGGTCACGCCATACCTTAAAAAATCTCTCAAGATAGAAGTGAATTAACATACCTATATTTCGGAACTGTCTGGGCACGCACACAAGGGCAGGTCCATTATGGGCCGCATACTCTGCTACATGTGACACTATGGCACACAAACAAACGTATTAACGAAACAGACACTAAAAAAATTAATACACAGGAAAAAGACATTGAAAGTCGAAAAACAAATGATGAAAAAATAAACAAAGATGCATACATAAATAGAAAGGTCCATTTAAAAATAATCACACTTATTATTTCAAGTATTAAACGAACATTTTATATATATATATATATATATATATATATATATATATATATATATATTTATTTATATATATATTCTCGGAAGTTTTTCAACCATTAAAACTATATGAAAAAAAAAAACAAGAGAAAAAACATTTTAGTCCCAAGTCGTTCGGTGGAAAATCACTTTTCTTGTAAGTCAATTTACTTTTTATAGTTAATATATTAGTTTGCTTTCAATAATTTACGCGAGTGTTTACATTATTTAAGGGATCATCAGTTGTTTACCATGAACAACTGTTTCGGGAATTTAAAAACAAGACAGTATATTATCTCATGGCTTCCCAGCAGAGTTAATCAGACCCTACTTCCCTTAAAAGACAAGAACAAAAACGTTCTGTTTATTAGATCTAAGTTTTGTTCCAGATAAATGTTTTGCTAACTTATTTTGTTATCAAAAATGTCCTCCTTACTTGTGTTGTTCGTCTGTGTCTGAGAAAATGTATCCGTTATTTACAAAAATGTTGCCGTATTTCAAAGTGTTCGGACGAATCCATTACACGACTTATTAGGTGATTTATAGTTTAATGTACTTTTATTCTTTTATTATATTTAGTTTCATATTAAAAATATTAAAAATTAAAATATATATATACATATACATGTATTTTTCCACTATATATATATATATATATATATATATACATATTCTACATAATTTTTATTTAGATAGTTTTGGATTTGCTCTATCAATTTACTTTGATTAATTTGATATGACTTAAAGGCGTCAGGATGTCGAATAATTGCTTTATTCAATTGTCTAAATATTTTATTTTGATCGCAACCTTGTTTGATTATT
Organism: Sepiola atlantica; assembly: GCA_963556195.1. Classification (NCBI taxonomy): domain Eukaryota; kingdom Metazoa; phylum Mollusca; class Cephalopoda; order Sepiida; family Sepiolidae; genus Sepiola; species Sepiola atlantica. Next base: position 38,748,562 of record OY744521.1, on the reverse strand, counting down.
CTTATTATTAAGGCAGAAATTGGGGGTATAATATCTACTTATTTTAAGATAACACGAGCAATTCTCAGAAATTCGAACATAGTCTCCCGTAAAAAATATACACAGGGCAGGTACTATTTTTATGTGGCATACTTACGATATTAAAAGGGAAGGAATTTCTGATATCAAACAGTTAATAAATAAATATTTTATCTCCAATTTTTATATTTAAATCAAGAAATGTAGGTTGTGTTCCCGCGTGTTCACAGTTTAATTTTAACTATCATTAATACATACAAGGTCGTCAATATACATCCCAGATAACTATACACTTGAGATATCTATTTTTTTTTATTAATGATGACATATATATATATATATATATATATATATATATATATATATATATATATATATAGTAACAAGCCAGCTCGGGTTTGAATGCGATTTTTTAGAGCCGGTTTAGCAAAATAAAAATACAAAATTTCAAAATTTTCACATTCTCCTTGATATATTTCCCTCTCATGTTTTTTCTTTTTTTTCCTTTTACATCTATTTCTATCTCTCTTTTTCCTCTCTCTCTCTCTCTCTCTCTCTCTCTCTCTCTCTCTCTCTCTCTCTCTCTCTCTCAAATTGATTTACAGAACTTATAGAAAGGTTGGTCACTTTCTTAGTTAATTGAAAATTATGGCTAATTAAACACATACAAATTGATTTTTTAACATAACTATTTCTTAAATCTGGGGAACATTTTCGCATGTATTTTGCCTGAATGAAATATCTAGTAAAATAGCGTTATATATATATATATATATATATATATATATATATATATATATATATATATATATATATATATATATATATATATACTGTAACAGTTCAAGTTGGTAACTCTCTTGTATAGGATTACAGTATCATAAAAGTGCTATGTTCTGCTCACCAAGTCTTTTATTAGCACTTGTAAAATGTTCACAACCAGGAATATGTAGAAAAAGTTGCTATGTGTTTATTGTGCGTCTCTGTGTGTTTTCTATTTGTTTAATGTATTTTCTACTATTTATCGTGTTTTTATTATTTTCAGTTTAGTTTACGATGACTTATGGTATATGCATCAAATAAAAAAGACAGTAGATACGAACCAAAGATGAAGCATCCGTGTAATCAGAAAAAAACTCTTTTATTTTTTTTCTGGTTGGTACAGTAAACAAACTCTCATAATTTCCAATTTACAACGTTATCGAATTCTACAAATAAGTGAAACAATTGTTACAGATCATTTAAGCAAAAGAAATGTGCATTTTGTATGAACTGTAAACGGTTTTAACTTTTTTCTTTTAACTTTATTTCTTTCTATTTATTTTAATTTGTAAAATGTATTGCTTTGTGTAATAAAAGGGTGAAACAATTGTTACGACTCACTTGAATATCTTTAACGGCAAACAAGCAAGCAAAAAGTAACAACATTCGTATTGACTGTAACTGTATTCATTCTTTTATTTCCCTTTTTCTGTTAAACTGTATCCTATTTCTCCCAGTGTGAATTTGGTAAATTGATTTTCCTGTCTTTAAAAACACATGAAAGTTAGATCTCTTTCACCATGATTTATATTAGTTGTTTCATGACTGTTAAAATTGTTTTCTGCCAACCGCATTTACCATTATAGCTAATATAATTCCAGCAATTGAAATCGACACCGAACTCAATGCAACGTCATCACACGTTATATTTGACGAACATTGATTCTGAGACTCAGCTTACTTCCATACTTTGAAGGAGTGAACGCATCTATGATTAATGAGAAGCCGATGACACTACTTGCTCTCAGAATCGGAGACTTAGATGCAAAGTTAAAAGCACCTTAGAGAAGATGGAACTTTTATGTCAATGGGTTAAAGAGATCATTAAAAAACATGAAGCTTCCGTTTTGATTGAAGGAGTTTTTAATAATATCAATGTTATTCACAAAAACTCAGTAGGGTTTATGATAGAAAGTAGGCAGATTATTACTCCTGAATATGAATCAGAGGAAACGAATAGAGACTGACCACGCAGTGACCCTGGCTGCAAGTTAACGTTTACACACCGTATAGAACATACAACCCCATACATTGTCACTGCTACGGCAACAAGCCTAAACCGATGAATCTGGAACTCGAAATCTAAAATGCTTCCAATTGCCGAAACTGTACAACTATTAAGAGGAATTACATAGACTCGAGGCATAACGCAAGTTTTTAATAGTTTTAAGAAAGGCAAAATATATAAAATTGAAGATGAATGTTGATAAAAACAAAGGGAAGAAGTAGAAAAGTTTAAGAAATTGATAAAAAATGGTGCAACTGAAGTAACATTAAAAACCCAGGATAAATAATGGAAACCCTCTTTGTTTCTATCAACCGACAAACAATTTATTTTCAACCACTTGTAGACACTGTCTCTCACCAACCACGAATATCGTATACTTGGCCACGTTCACCAACTCCATTGTGATAAACCGTTACAAACAATTCCGACTTTATCCATTTTTGAATGAATTGTTCCAAAATAAGACTATGCTAAAAAAGAACAAGTTTAAATGATACACTTAAAAAAACGTGCAATCGTTTTTATGATATGAAAAAATATTTTGTCGAGTAAGTGATATTAGATTATACTTTTTATTACTTGTTGATACTTGTTATGTTATTTTTTAAATTTAATTGTTACCTGGAATCGTTATTTATTTACTTTTTCTCTGAGTCGAGTTTTTAAAATGTTACGTCGGTCATTGCTATTGTCAACTGTCCGTCACCTGCGGAACAGAAGAGAAAGGAGTTGGCTGAGAATACTACACACCATTAAACTGAAGAATCTGAGTGGCGAAGTATCCATCAGTCAAGATAGATATTGTGGTATGTATTTAAAAATCAAACAAATGCATTTATTTCATCACGGTAAAAGTATTTATTATTGACTTGCCAGGAATTGAAAACTTTTCGAAGCGCACGATTCTCATGTTTGTTATAGACTAAAAAAACGTATATGCTCGACTAAAGATGAGGTAAGCAATCTCATTGGAACAACGGGTATAAAATCGGAGAACATTACCAAGTGAAAAAATAAAACACGGTGAACATCTTATTCAAATATTAAGAGAATGGTATCCTTATGTCCAGAAATGAAATCACAATAAATGTCGTTTTCAAAATGGAGTGTATGGGACACAAAAGAACAGCGGTGTCGCTATTCAACGTTCGTTGGTTTGTGTTTTGGAATACATTTGTGCTTTTTTAAGCAGAATACATTCCGTCAGTAGACCTCGATAAATACAATGTTATATGCACCTTTGCAATGTTTACTAAACACGGACGTATTTAGCAAAATTCCAATATATTTAGAAGCCGGGAAGGAAACACTACCTGTTATAATCGCAAGAATGAGATCTGTTTGTTAGATATATAGAGGAGTTGGGCACCTTACATTCATGCTCCACTAGAAATAACACAAGTTAAACAAAAAAATAAGGTCGGGTAGCACCTTGGTGAAAATGCCGGGCAGTCCATAAAAACAATGTGACGGTCTAAATTGCCCCACCCCCAATCTATGACACTCTTCCAACACCCCACAACCACACCAGTCTTATAGGACAGATTATGTAACTTGATCTGTGAGTATCCTCCAAAAAGGATGAGTGGATACAATGAGAAAAACCCCACAGACTTACGCAAATATTGTCTAAAGAGGTAGAATTAGTAAATGAAGCAAGTATAGAGCCGTTTGGAGGTTCTTAGAACTATTACATCTTGAAGAATGTTTGGACGTAAAAAGAGGAATAAAAGAACGAAAACTATTCCCAGAGACGCCTATAAACAAAGCAAAATAATCCCAACTAAAAACGCCGTTTGAAGCTAAAACTATACCTCTTTCGGTAACTCTTCTTTCCCAAATAGGTAGAACAAAATAGCATCTCTTGTATACCTTCCGAAAGCCAAACCCATTTCATAAATCAATCTTATAAGCCCCTACCCAAATACGGCTTCTCCTCTCCAATGAAAATGTCAGTGCCACCTCCTCCCTCACCTCTTTCTTCATTCTATCACTGTTACAGCAGGAACAGGGGAGTCTATTAACAGTAAGATATGATACAAATAAGCTTTTAAAGTAACGCCAGACTAGGAGGTCCTTATTAAAAAGCATCATAAAATGAACATCAGGAACTTTCGGGCATAAAACATGCTGCACAAGAAGGGCATTATCAACCTAGATAGACAAAGAGACCGTAACAGTAGCGAGGTAGGGGGGAAAAGGATTATGGGCAATGTTGGAATAGACAAACAACTGGTTTCAATTGCTTCTTTTATGACGAGTAACAGACTTGAAAAAGCTGTGTGTGGAGAGTTTTCATCGTCTGAATCCCGAAACTTATCAAGGAGGTTTTAACACGAACGGAAATGATAAAGCATTCTGTGATCTTCCCAAAACGTGTGAACTTCTCGACAAATTCCAGTATAGAAAACATCCATTACGCAGTATAAACATGCAGTACTAATCGCTGCAGCAATTCTGTGCAATTCCAAATTACATCGATAGGTTCTATATTAAGAGAGTCGACGGAAAGTATTTTTCATTGTCCAAGTTTTCACAACCCATTTTACTCGGATCATATGCCTGTCCAGGTTTGGGTAATCTTTCAGATCCCTAAACCTAGAATGGCTGGGGACTGTGTTCAACAACGTTTTTAATAATTAAAAAGCAGAAACTGGCGGCAGATAATTAATAGACATCTACATGAAGTTATTAGATCATTTGCTGCTGATTATAGCCGAAGACTGAACATACAATGTACGCCAGAGAATTGCTATTAAGAACGATATTAAATATGGGTGTACTACTGGGGTATAGCAAGCACTACCGAAACTATAGTTAAGGCGGAACTGAACTCCTTAGAAAACAAGGAAGCTCATGGAATCTTAATTAAGTATAGGTTAACAAGAGTGCACAATTGGCAACAAACATTGACGCTTCATTGCATCGCCGTGCCAATGATGGACACATCGCCACTATCACATTGTCTGACAGACGTCTTGTAATCACAAACGAAGGTATTCGACTGGGTTTTCGCTCCTATATAAAGAAATGTCTTTACCATGGAGGCTAGTCTTACACTGACTCAGTTCGATGACTATGTGGCCTACCTTTTTCGTCTCAGGACGCCTGAAGTGTATAGGTAAGAAAGGTGTATAAAAAAGTTGGATAAAATAGGTCGGAAGTATTGAACGTGGTAAAGGTAACAGTTGAGATGTAAACCTTGAAAAATCTTACATTTAAGAGCAAAGCGGAGGTGTGATGTTCGCACATTTATCTTCCTTTTCTGTATCGTGTTTCAATGCTCCTACCTCCGGCAGACACTCACGTATTTTTAGTGCCAACTCTTCACATGTTCTTTTAGCGGGTAAAGAAGACCATGGTATTTCTTGAGATGTGTTACGTATTTCTTTCTGAAAGTGGTCTTAGTATGTAAAGCTATGAGATTCGTGAACAGACGCTTCGCTTAATCTACATCGAGCGAATATTAATTTCCGTCAGGAAACATAGAATTTAGGAAAGAATACACAAAGAAAACCTTTCTGAAACTGGTGTTTTTTTATCTTTTACAGTGAGTGCGGACGATCTTTGACATATATATTACGGGTGACAGAAAGTCCCTCTGACACTCTGGTGGTGTCCCAAATAAAATTATATCGGGTTGTAGTGAGGGATCTCGTCGAAGACGATACGATTGACGATCACGGTCTTACGATGGGAATAATACTATTAACCGTAAATTATAGATATTAATTTAAAAAGCACCGAGGAATTTCCACAGGGCTTTTCTAGTTATTAAATAGTAATTTTATTGCGTATATGTATCATTTATTTGATATTTATATTCATATATATATATATATATATATATATATATATATATATATATATATATATATATGCATATAGGTACATTCGGTTTACAAGCACTACACTATCCCGCCGCATTTCCATGTATCTTGTAAATTCTAGCTCAATTTACCAACATCTACAAGACCATACCTGCCCTCTCTCTTATTTAAGACCAATTATTGTTAATAACACTAAAATTATACATTCCGAAACCAATTTAAAACATTAAACATACTGGAAGCTATCTACATAAAAACACAACAACCTAACATTAATAACATCACACATGAAACCAGTGGTAACATTTTAAAATGCTTAACGTAACACGATTTTTTTTCTGTGATACAATCCAGCGTTGCTGAATTTAAATCGTCAACCTGGAACAATGCGAAACACGTTTTCTGCGCGTTTTTTCCGCCGTCCTTTTAACAATTATCTTCTTTCCTCAGTGATTTGTTTATTTGCTTTTGACAAATGCTGATGATTCGACGAAGAAACGAAAATGTTCGTTAAACTTATGGAATATTTATTATTTTTCTGCATTTTGATAGAAAATAAAAGCATCAGAAAGATTGAAAAAATCAAAAAAGGTATAATTAAACAGACGAATTTTGTTGTCTTTAACAATGTCTGCATAAATGAGAAAATGCTGCCTAAATATAAACACACAATATATATATATATATATATATATATATATATATATATATATATATATATATATATATATATATTACTAGGCAGACCTAGTAATCAAAGCCAAGAGAGTAAGTTACAGAGGCCGCCAAGTTCCAAAATGGATCTCAATGGCCAGGAGGTATGGATGGAGAGGTTGGACTTACATGAGTGATTTTCCACTGAACGACTTGGGACAAAAAGTTGTTTTTTTTTTTTTAAATAATTTATTATTTTTTTATATAGTTTAAATGGTTGAGAAACTTCCGAGATTATATATATATATATATATATATATATATATATATATATATATATATATATATATATCCTTAATCCTAACTGTTGCATTTTTGTTCACTTTCTAATTTATCTTTTTATGCTCATTCTGTTGTTCTTCATCATTTTCAATGCATTTTTTTATTAATGACGGGATAATTAATTAAAACACGCGAAAGGTTACAAGAAAAAAGACGCCATCTCTTTACTTCGGGATCAGTCATAGTCGATGTCTTTTTAATTGTCTGCCCACAGAAGGACACATTTTTTTTGCTATTCTTTACTTTCATTTCCAGACGTGTAACTGTGTATATCTCTATTGGTAAACATGTGTTATTTTACTAACACGTTTTCTTTTTGTTTCCTGTGTTCGTACGCTATTTTAATTAATGGCAACTGTAATCAAACACATTACTAGAAAACATATACGCACCTCCGGGCACGTTTTTTATAAGTGATATGTAACATTTATGCATTAGACCGTATTGCCTAATATCATAGACGCTCCAACCGTCGTTAATAGACATATTTCTTGTTTTCTGATGATATTTAAGATTAGTTGGCCGAGAGTCCTTGGTTAAGCAAAACAATTTAATGATAATAATAATATGCCTAACTTTTAACGCTCCAATTTATTGAAGATAGTAAAGCGATTATAACATTGATTATAAGTTATAATTAAACCGGGTTACGTTTATGTGTGGGGTATTTGGAGGAGTGGGGGAGGTTTTCTTTTTTATTATGTATATTTAGGGGAGGCGTACAAATTGCTTAATTAATTGAGAAAATGACTAAATAATGTCCTCCAAAATTCTACCAATTAGCTTGGTATACCTTGAATTCAAAAAAGGATATTGTCCTCGAAAACAATCGAATACTTAACGATTTGCTTACTAGCCTGGTCCTATACAAAATTGGTTATGGAGAGTTACCGAAACTTCTTCAATAATGTGAGAACATTTAATTGTTTTTGTGGCGAAAAAAATTTATACCCTTTCTATCTCCCCGTAAACATTGTCTCTCTCTACTCTGAAGTGTATCTGTTTGAGGAACACTACCAAAATTAATACCGTCTGTTCGTGTGTAGTTATGGAAAGACCAACATTGCTATCAAAATATGTGTTCAAAAGAATAGCTGACTAAAGTCATTTAGTGTACTACCTGGTTTAATGTGGTAGACATCAGCTTCCTGCAAAGGTAACTCTGGAATAGTAAAGAAATAAGCGTGAAAAAAAACCGTCGTTATTTCCCGTTTTAAGCGTCAAGCAATAGACCTGCTACCTCTCTGGGAGGATAGCTTAGATGCAAATCGAACCTATCACACATTCGGACAAGTAATGTGACAATTCCAATCCGTCGTGTTATACTTAGTTTTATGAGATTTTACTGTTGATAAATATATATATATATATATATATATATATATATATATATATATATATGTATGTGTGTGTGTATGGGTGTGTGTTAGAGTTAGAGAGAGAAAGAGTCAAAGAGAGAGACACACAGACAGAGAGAGAGAGAGAGAGAGAGAGAGAGAGAGAGAAAGAGCGGAAGAGAAGGACGACACGATACTGCAAAAACCTTTCAATATATAGGGTTATCAAAAAACATGTACTAGATAAAGGTTAGAATAATAGGCAAACACTCAATAAGAGATGTGGGAATTGATGAGTAAATTGCAAATTACTGCTAATTACAAAAATAAAATTTATTTTCGTTAAAACTCAATTCCCAAACTAAGAAATATTTAAGCGTGAATTGTCTGCGATTAAAATACATAGAAAACATCAGAAAAATAATCCAGGAATTGAGGAAAATGATCCAGTATAAATATATATATATATTTTATATATATATATATATGTATGTATTTTATATATATACTAGCGGGGCTACCCGGCGTTGCTCGGGGTCATAAAAACATATATTTGAAGAAAGATCGTGTGTGTAACATCTTTGTATTCAAACTTCTATGTCCACCCCCTCTCTCTATAGCCGTCTCTTTATCTGCTACCTTTCTCTTCCCTGGTCGCCCCATTTCGCCGCTACTTTCTAATTTTGCCTTTTGCAAAAGCTGTTTCTTCCCCACCATTTCTCCTATTGCCCAGGGTAATAGTATGACATATTTCTATAAAAAGTAACACCTCTATCTGCGCCTTCTATATAGGTACTTATCTCCACCCCGGTGTTCATACTATATACGTATCTATCATCACCCCGGTGCGCATACTATATACGTACCTATCGCCGCCCCAGTGCACATACTATATACGTACCTATCGCCGCCCCGGTGCAGATACTATTTAAGTACCTATCGCCGCCCCGTTGCGAATGCTAAATAGTACCTATCGTTGCCCCGGTGTGAATGCTAAATACATACCTATTGCGCCCCGGTGTGCATGCTACATAAGTACATATCGCTGCCCTAGTGCGAATACTAAAGACATACAAATTGCGCCCCGGTGTGCATGCTACATAAGTACCTATCGCTGCCCTAGTGCGAATAATTAATATGTACATATTGCCGCTTTGGTGTGAATGCTAAATACGTACCTATCGCCAGCCCAGTGCGAATGCTAAATACGTACCTATAGCCGCCCTGGTGTGAATGCTAAATACGTACCTATAGCCGCCCCAGTGCGAATGCTAAATACGTACCTATCACCACTACGGTGCGAATGTGAAATACATACCTTTCGCCGCCCCGGTGCGCGTGCAATATATGTACTGATCGCCGCCGCAGAGCGCATGCTATGTACGTACTTATTGCTGCCCATGTGTACATGCTATATACGTAGCTATCGCCACCCCTGAATTCTGAATACGTACCTATCGCCGCCCTGGTGTGGAAGCTAAATACGTACATATCGCCGCCCCGGTGCGAATGCTAAATACATACCTATCGCCACCCCGGTGTGAATTTTAAATACGTACCTATTGCTGTCCCGGTGTGAATTCTAAATACGTACCTATCGCCGCCCCAGTGCGGAAGCTAAATACGTACATATCGCTGCCCCGGTGCGAATGCTAAATACATACCTATCGCTGCCCCGGTGTGAATGCTAAATACATACCTATCGCCGCCCCGGGGTGAATGCTAAATACGTACCTATCGCCGCCCCGGTGTGAATTTTAAATATGTACCTTTCGCCGCCCAGTGTGAATTTTAAATATGTACCTTTCGCCGCCCCTGTGCGCGTGTTATACACGTACCTATCGCCGCCCCGGTGCGCGTGCTACATATGAACCGATCGCTGCCTCAGTGCGCATGCTAAATACATACCTATCACTGCCCCGGTGTGCATATTATATACGTACTTATTACCGCCCATGTGCACATGCTATATAAGTACCTATCACCACCGCTGAATGCTAAATAAGTACCTATCGCCGCCCCGGTGTGGAAGCTAAATACGTACATATCGCCGCCCCTAAATTTGGGCAGACCCTAAAAAATTTGGCCTGACCCCTAAAATTTTCCCCGTCCCCTAAATCTCTCCAGCCCCTAATTTTTCACTCTCCCTCAACCATGAGAAATATTTTGACTTCAAAACAAAAAAAAACAAAAAAATTTGGCCTGACCCCTAAAAAGTTCCGCCTGACCCCTAAAATTTTCCCGACCCTAAATGTCTCCAGCCCCCTAATTTTTCACTCTCCCCCAACCATGAGAAATATTTTGAGTTCAAAACCAAAAAAAAAGAAATAAATTTGGCCTGACCCCTAAAAAGTTCGTCCTTACCCCTAAAATTTTCCCCGACCCCTAAATCTCTCCAGCCCCCTAATTTTTCACTCTCCCCTAACCATGAGAAATATTTTGACTTCAAAACAAAAAAAAACAAAAAAATTTGGCCTGACCCCTAAAAAGTTCGTCCTGACCCCTAAAATTTTCCCCGACCCCTCAATCTCTCCAGCCCCCTTATTGTTAACTCTCCCCCAACCCTGAGAAATATTTTGACTTCAAAATAAAAAAAAACAAAAAAAAACAAAAAAATTTGGCCTGACCCCAAAAAATTCGTTCTGACCCCTAAAATTTTCCCCGACCCCTAAATCTCTCTAGCCCCCTAATTTTTCACTCTCCCCCAACCCTGAGAAATATTTTCAGTTCAAAACCAAAAAAAAGAAAAAAATTTGGCTTGACCCCTAAAAAGTTCGTCCTGACCCCTAAAATATTCCCCGACCACTCAATCTCTCCAGCCCCCTAATTGTTCACTCTCCCCCAACCCTGAGAAATATTTTGAGTTCAAAACCAAAAAAAACAAAAAAATTGGGCCTGACCCCTAAAAAGTTCCGCCTGACCCCTAAAATTTTCCCCGACCCCTAAATCTCTCTAGCCCTCTAATTTTTCTCTCTCCCCCAACCATGAGAAAGATTTTGACTTCAAAACAAAAAAAAAACAAAAAATTTGGCCTGACCCCTAAAAAGTTCGTCCTGACCCCTAAAATTTTCCACGCCCCTAAATCTCTCCAGGCCCTTAATTTTTCACTCTCCCCCAACCATGAGATATATTTTGACTTCAAAACAAAAAAAAACAAAAACATTTGGCCTGACCCCTAAAAAGTTCGTCCTGACCCCTAAAATTTTCCCCGACCCGTAAATCTCTCCAGCCCCCTAATTTTTCACTCTCCCCCAACCATGAGAAATATTTTGACTTCAAAACAAAAAAAAACAAAAAAATTTGGCCTGACCCCTAAAAAGTTCGTCCTGACCCCTAAAACTTTCCCCGACCCCTAAATCTCTCCAGCCCCCTAATTTTTAACTTTCCCCCAACCCTGAGAAATATTTTGACTTCAAAAGAAAAAAAAACAAAAAAAACAAAAAAATTTGGCCTGACCCCTAAAAAGTTCGTCCTGACCCCTAAAATTTTCCCCTGATTCCGAAATCTCTCCAGCCCCCTAATTTATCACTCTCCTCCAACCATGAGAAATATTTTGACTTAAAAACAAAAAAAAACAAAAAAATTTGGCCTGACCCCTTAAAAGTTCGTCCTGACCCCTAAAATTTTTTCCGACCCCTGAATCTCTCCAGCCCCCTAATTTTTCACTCTCCCCCAACCATGAGATATATTTTGACTTCAAAACAAAAAAAAACAAAAAAATTTGGCCTGTCCCCTAAAAAGTTCGTCCTGACCCCTAAAATTTTCCCCGACCCCTAAATCTCTCCAGCCCCCTAATTTTTCACTCTCCTCAAACAATGAGAAATATTTTGACTTCAAAACAAAAAAAAACAAAAAAATTTGGCCTGACCCCTAAAAATTTCTGCCTGACCCCTAAAATTTTCCCCAACCCCTAAATCTCTCCAGCCCCCTAATTTTTCACTCTCCCCCAACCCTGAGAAATATTTTGACTTCAAAACAAAAAAAAAACAAAATAAAACAAAAAAATTTGGCTGACCCCTTAAAAGTTCGTCCTGACCCCTAAAATTTTCCCCGACCCCTGAATCTCTCCAGCCCCCTAATTTTTCACTCTCCCCCAACCATGAGATATATTTTGACTTCAAAACAAAAAAAAACAAAAAAATTTGGCCTGACCCCTAAAAAGTTCGTCCTGACCCCTAAAATTTTCCCCGACCCCTAAATCTCTCCAGCCCCCTAATTTTTCACTCTCCTCCAACCATGAGAAATATTTTGACTTCAAAACAAAAAAAAACAAAAAAATTTGGCCCGACCCCTAAAAATTTCTGCCTGACCCCTAAAATTTTCCCCAACCCCTAAATCTCTCCAGCCCCCTAATTTTTCACTCTCCCCCAAACCTGAGAAAGATTTTGACTTCAAAACAAAAAAAAACAAAATAAAACAAAAAAATTTGGCCTGACCCCTAAAAAGTTCGTCCTGACCCCTAAAATTGTCCCCGACCCCTAAATCTCTCCAACCCCTTAATTTTTCACTCTCCCCCAACCATGAGATATATTTCGACTTCAATACAAAAAAAACAAAAAAATTTGCCCTGACCCCTGAAAAGTGCGTCCTGACCCCTAAAATTTTCCCCGAACCCTAAATCTGTCCAGCCCCCTTATTTTTCACTCTCCTCCAACCATGAGAAATAATTTGACTTCAAAACAAAAAAAAACAAAAAAATTTGGCCTGACCCCAAAAAATTCGTCCTAACCCCTAAAATTTTCCCCGACCCCTAAATCTCTCTAGCCCCCTAATTTTTCACTCTCCTCCAACCATGAGAAATATTTTGACTTCAAAATAAAAAAATAAAAAAAAAAATTTGGCCTGACCCCTAAAAAGTTCGTCCTGACCCCTAAAATTTTCCCCGACCCCTAAATCTCTCCAGCCCCCTAATTTTTCTACTCTCCTCCAACCATGAGATATATTTTGACTTCAAAACAAAAAAAAAACAAAAAAATTTGGCCTGACCCCTAAAAAGTTCGTCCTGACCCCTAAAATTTTCCCCGACCCCTAAATCTCTCCAGCCCCCTAATTTTTCACTCTCCCCCAACCATGAGATATATTTTGACTTCAAAACAAAAAAAAAAAAAAAAATTTGGCCTGACCCCTAAAAAGTTCGTCCTGACCCCCAAAATGTTCCCCGACCCCTAAATCTCTCCAGCCCCCTAATTTTTCACTCTCCTCCAACCATGAGAAATATTTTGACTTCAAAACAAAAAAAAACAAAAAAATTTGGCCTGACCCCTAAAAATTTCTACCTGACCCCTAAAATTTTCCCCAACTCCTAAATCTCTCCAGCCCCCTAATTTTTCACTCTCCCCCAACCCTGAGAAATATTTTGACTTCAAAACAAAAAAAAAACAAAATAAAACAAAAAAATTTGGCCTGACCCCTAAAAAGTTCGTCCTGACCCCTAAAATTGTCCCCGACCCCTAAATCTCTCCAACCCCCTAATTTTTCACTCTCCCCCAACCATGAGATATATTTCGACTTCAAAACAAAAAAAACAAAAAAATTTGGCCTGACCCCTCAATCTCTCCAGCCCCCTTATTGTAAACTCTCCCCCAACCCTGAGAAATATTTTGACTTCAAAATAAAAAAAAACAAAAAAAAACAAAAAAATTTGGCCTGACCCCAAAAAATTCGTTCTGACCCCTAAAATTTTCCCCGACCCCTAAATCTCTCTAGCCCCCTAATTTTTCACTCTCCCCCAACCCTGAGAAATATTTTCAGTTCAAAACCAAAAAAAAGAAAAAAATTTGGCTTGACCCCTAAAAAGTTCGTCCTGACCCCTAAAATATTCCCCGACCACTCAATCTCTCCAGCCCCCTAATTGTTCACTCTCCCCCAACCCTGAGAAATATTTTGAGTTCAAAACCAAAAAAAACAAAAAAATTGGGCCTGACCCCTAAAAAGTTCGTCCTGACCCCTAAAATTTTCCCCGACCCCCTAATCTCTTTATTATAGATACAAATAAATGCACATTGGCCTTTATTATAGATACAAATAAATGCACATTGGTCTTTATTATAGATGCAAATAAATGCACATTGGCCTTTATTATAGATGCAAATAAATGCACATTGGTCTTTATTATAGATACAAATACATGCACATTGGTCTTTATTATAGATTTGCTTAATATCCCCCCCCCCAAGAAAAAATTTGACCTGAGGCGCTCACACCGGCGAATGCTGACACTCTCTCCTCGCAACAGATACTACACTATCTCCACCCTCTCAATCGCAGGGTACCCACAAATACTTCGTCCGGTCGCAGGGTACCCACACATACTTCGTCAGGCAGCAGGGTACCCACACATACTTCGTGCGGTCGCAGGGTACCTACACATGCTTTGTGCGGTCGCAGGGTACCCACACATACTTCGAGCGGTCGCAGGGTACCCACACATACTTCGTGTGGTCGCAGGGTACCCACACATACTTCGTCAGGTCGCAGGGTACCCACACATACCCTACCTCTACACTTCTCAAAAAAGGAGGAGGTAATGCATGGGAATAGTGCATCATGACAACGGAACCGATACGACCCTACCTCAACACTTCTCAAAAAAGGAGGAGATAATGCATGGGATGAGGGCATCATGACAACGGAACCGATACGACCCTACCTCAACACTTCTCAAAAAAGGAGGAGATAATGCATGGGATGAGGGCATCATGACAACGGAACCGATACGACCCTACCTCAACACTTCTCAAAAAAGGAGGAGGTAATGCATGGGAATAGTGCATCATGACAACGGAACCGATACGACCCTACCTCAACACTTCTCAAAAAAGGAGGAGATAATGCATGGGATGAGGGCATCATGACAACGGAACCGACACGACCCTACCCCTACACTTCTCAAAAAAGGAGGAGGTAATTCATGGGATGAGCACATCATGACAACGGAACAGATACTATTCTACATCTACACTTCTCAAAAAAGGAGGAGGTAATGCATGGGATCAGTGCATCATGACAACGGAACCGATACTACCCTACCCCTACACTTCTCAAAAAAGGAGGAGGTAATGCTCACACCGGCGAATACTGTACCCACCCCCCAATTTGGCCTGAAAGGAGGAGGTAATTCCTATCATGATTACAGAACGGCCACAGGGAGGGAGGGGGGGGGGGATATTATCGTCTATTAATAATGCAAATAAATGCACAGGCGCTCACACCGGCGAATGCCGTCACCCCCCCCCCCCCAATTTGGCATGAAAGGAGGAGGTAATGCCTATCATGATAACGGAAGGGAGTGGGAGGAATATTAGCGTCTATTAAAAGGTTGTAGTGTGAGTGAATTTATTCCCGCCACTTTGCATTATTTTTCAAATTATCTGCCACTCTCTGACGTCATGATGACCTGATATAACCGGACACAATTTAGAGCAAGACCGGGTACATCCGGCAAGGGATTATGGGACAGGTGCGGATGTGATTGAGCAACCCTTGTTTCACTACACACTCTTACCGTAGGATTCCTATGTTGTTATTGATGCAACCGGACAGAAGTTAATGGATGATCTGATACAACCGGACACAATTTAGGGCAAGACCGGGTACATCCGGCAAGGGATTATGGGATGTTTACAGTGACTCGGCATTTTTATCGGATTAGTACATAAATACATTAGATTATTTCGAATTTACTACATATTAACGTTGAAATTTCGTGAAAAATACGAAAAAAACTGCTACCTTTTGTCGGAAAGTGGTCCGGTTGACTGTCAGCGAGTGAATCGTTTGTCGTGATTTTTAGATATTATGATTCCGGGATATGTACGGTGCTAAAGATATCAACTTTTTGACATGTTGCCGCGTAGTTTTTGAGGAGATACTGGACATACAAACAAACAAACAAACAGACAAACATACAGACAACTGCCCTTTATATAGGAGACTAGCGGGGCTACCCGGCGTTGCTCGGGGTCATAAAAACATATATTTGAAGAAAGATCGTGTGTGTAACATCTTTATATTAAAACTTCTATGTCCGCCCCCTCTCTCTATAGCCGTCTCTTTATCTGCTACCTTTCTCTTTCCTGGTCGCCCCATTTCGCCGCTACTTTCTAATTTTGCCTTTTGCAAAAGCTGTTTCTTCCCCACCATTTCTCCTATTGCCCAGGGTAATAGTATGACATATTTCTATAAAAAGTAACACCTCTATCTGTGCCTTCTATATAGGTACTTATCTCCACCCCGGTGTTCATACTATATACGTATCTATCATCACCCCGGTGCGCATAATATATACGTACCTATCGCCGCCCCAGTGCACATACTATATACGTACCTATCGCCGCCCCGGTGCAGATACTATTTAAGTACCTATCGCCGCCCCGTTGCGAATGCTAAATAGTACCTATCGTTGCCCCGGTGTGAATGCTAAATACATACCTATTGCGCCCCGGTGTGCATGCTACATAAGTACCTATCGCTGACCTAGTGCGAATACTAAAGACATACCAATTGTGCTCCGGTGTGCATGCTACATAAGTACCTATCGCTGCCCTAGTGCGAATAATTAATATGTACATATTGCCGCTTTGGTGTGAATGCTAAATACGTACCTATCGCCGGCCCAGTGCGAATGCTAAATACGTACCTATAGCCGCCCTGGTGCGAATGCTAAATACGTACCTATAGCCGCCCCAGTGCGAATGCTAAATACGTACCTATCACCACTACGGTGCGAATGCGAAATACATACCTTTCGCCGCCCCGGTGCGCGTGCAATATATGTACTAATCGCCGCCGCAGAGCGCATGCTATGTACGTACTTATTGCTGCCCATGTCCATGCTATATACGTAGCTATCGCCACCCCTGAATTCTGAATACGTACCTATCGCCGCCCTGGTGTGGAAGCTAAATACGTACATATCGCCACCCCGGTGCGAATGCTAAATACATACCTATCGCCGCCCCGGTGTGAATTCTAAATACGTACCTATTGCCGCCCCGGTGTGAATTCTAAATACAACCTATCGCCGCCCCGGTGCGGAAGCTAAATACGTACATATCGCTGCCCCGGTGCGAATGCTAAATACATACCTATCGCTGCCCCGGTGTGAATGCTAAATACATACCTATCGCCGCCCCGGCGTGAATGCTAAATACGTACCTATCGCCGCCCCGGTGTGAATTTTAAATATGTACCTTTCGCCGCCCAGTGTGCGTGCTATATACGTACCTATCGCCGCCCCGGTGCGCGTGCTACATATGAACCGATCGCTGCCTTAGTGCGCATGCTAAATACATACCTATCACTGCCCCGGTGTGCATACTATATACGTACTTATTACCGCCCATGTGCACATGCTATATAAGTACCTATCACAACCGCTGAATGCTAAATAAGTACCTATCGCCGCCCCGGTGTGGAAGCTAAATACATACATATCGTCGCCCCTAAATTTGGGCAGACCCTAAAAAGTTCGGCCTGACCCCTAAAATTTTCCCCGACCCCTCAATCTCTCCAGCCCCCTAATTGTTCACTCTCTCCCAACCCTGAGAAATATTTTGAGTTCAAAACCAAAAAAAAAAGAAAAAAATTTGGCCTGAACCCTAAAAAGTTCGTCCTGACCCCTAAAATTTTCCCCGACCCCTAAATCTCTCCAGCCCCCTAATTTTTCACTCTCCCCCAACCCTGAGAAATATTTTCAGTTCAAAACCAAAAAAAAGAAAAAAATTTGGCCTGACCCCTAAAAAGTTCGTCCTGACCCCTAAAATTTTCCCCGACCACTCAATCTCTCCAGCCCCCTAATTGTTCACTCTCCCCCAACCCTGAGAAATATTTTGACTTCAAAACCAAAAAAAACAAAAAAATTTTGCCTGACCCCTAAAAAGTTCGTCCTGACCCCTAAAATTTTCCCCGACCCCTAAATCTCTCCAGCCCCCTAATTTTTCACTCTCCTCCAATCATGAGATATATTTTGACTTCAAAACAAAAAAAAAGAAAAAAATTTGGCCTGACCCCTAAAAAGTTCGTCCTGACCCCTAAAATTTTCCCCGACCCCTAAATCTCTCCAGCCCCCTAATTTTTCACTCTCCCCCAACCCTGAGAAATATTTAGATTTCAAAACAAAAAAAAAAAAAAAAATTTGCCCTGACCCCTAAAAAGTTCGTCCTGACCCCTAAAATTTTCCCTGACCCCTAAATCTCTCCAGCCCCCTAATGTTTCACTCTCCCACAACCATGAGATATATTTTTACTTAAAAAAAAAAAAAAAAAAAAAAAAAATTTGGCCTGACCCCTAAAAAGTTCGTCCTGACCCCTAAAATTTTCCCCGACCCCTAAATCTCTCCAGCCCCCTAATTTTTAACTCTCCCCCAACCCTGAGAAATATTATGACTTCAAAAGAGAAAAAAAAAAAAAAAAAAAAAAAATTTGGCCTGACCCCTAAAAAATTTGGCCTGACCCCTAAAATTTTCCCCGACCCCTAAATCTCTCCAGCCCCCTAATTGTTCACTCTCCCCCAACCCTGACAAATATTTTGAGTTCAAAACCAAAAAAAAGAAAAAAATTTTGCCTGACCCCTAAAAAGTTCGTCCTGACCCCTAAAATTTTCCCCGACCCCTAAATCTCTCCAGCCCCCTAATTTTTCACTCTCCTCCAACCATGAGAAATATTTTGACTTCAAAACAAAAAAAAACAAAAAAATTTGGCCTGACCCCTAAAAAGTTCCGCCTGACCCCTAAAATTTTCCCCGACCCCTAAATCTCTCTAGCCCCCTAATTTTTCACTCTCCCCCCAACTATGAGAAATAATTTGACTTCAAAACAAAAAAAAACAAAAAAATTTGGCCTGACCCTTAAAAAGTTCATCCTGACCCCTAAAATTTTCCCCGACCCCTAAATCTCTCCAGCCCCCTAATTTTTCACTCTTCCCCAACCCTGAGAAATATTTTGACTTCAAAACAAAAAAATTTCGCCTGACCCCTAAAAAGTTCGTCCTGACCCCTAAAATTTTCCCCGACCCCTAAATCTCTCCAGCCCCATAATTTTTCACTCTCCTCCAACCCTGAGAAATATTTTGACTTCAAAACAAAAAAAAAGAAAAAAATTTGGCCTGACCCCTAAAAAGTTCGTCCTGACCCCTAAAATTTTACCCGACCCCTAAATCTCTCCAGCCCCCTAATTTTTCACACTCCCCCAACCATGAGAAATATTTTGACTTCAAAACAAAAAAAAACAAAAAAAAACAAAAAAATTTGGCCGGACCCCTAAAAAGTTCGTCATGACCCCTAAAATTTTCCCCGACCCCTAAATCTCTCCAGCCCCCTAATGTTTCACTCTCCCACAACCATGAGATATATTTTGACTTCAAAACAAAAAAAAACAAAAGAATTTGGCCTGAACCCTAAAATTTTCCCCGACCCCTAAATCTCTCCAGCCCCCTAATTTTTCACTCTCCCCCAACCCTGAGAAATATTATGACTTCAAAAGAAAAACAAACAAAAAAAAACAAAAAAATTGGGCCTGACCCCTAAAAAGTTCGTCCTGACCCCTAAAATTTTCCCCGACCCCTAAATCTCTCCAGCCCCCTAATTTTTCACTCTCCTCCAACCATGAGAAATATTTTGACTTCAAAACAAAAAAAAACAAAAAAATTTGGCCTGACCCCTAAAAAGTTCCGCCTGACCCCTAAAATTTTCCCCGACCCCTAAATCTCTCTAGCCCCCTAATTTTTCACTCTCCCCCAACTATGAGAAATAATTTGACTTCAAAACAAAAAAAAACAAAAAAATTTGGCCTGACCCCTAAAAAGTTCGTCCTGACCCCTAAAATTTTCCCCGACCCCTAAATCTCTCCAGCCCCCTAATTTTTCACTCTTCCCCAACCCTGAGAAATATTTTGACTTCAAAACAAAAAAAAACAAAAAAAAACAAAAAAATTTGGCCTGACCCCTAAAAAGTTCGTCCTGACCCCTAAAATTTTCCCCGACCCCTAAATCTCTGCAGTCCCCTATTTTTTTCACTCTCCCCCAACCCTGAGAAATATTTTGACTTCAAAACAAAAAAAAACAAAAAAATTTGGCCTGACCCCTAAAAAGTTCGTCCTGACCCCTAAAATTTTCCCCGACCCCTAAATCTCTCCAGCCCCCTAATTTTTCACTCTCCCCCAACCATGAGATATATTTTGACTTCAAAACCAAAAAAAACAAAAAAATTTGGCCTGACCCCTAAAAAGTTCGTCCTGACCCTTAAAATTTTCCCCGACCCCTAAATCTCTCCAGCCCCCTAATTTTTCACTCTCCCCCAACCCTGAGAAATATTTTCAGTTCAAAACAAAAAAAAACAAAAAAATTTAGCCTGACCCCTAAAAAGTTCGTCCTGACCCCTAAAATTTTCCCCGACCCCTAAATCTCTCCAGCCCCCTAATTTTTCACTTTCCCCCAACCATGAAAAATATTTTGACTTCAAAACAAAAAAAAAACAAAAAAAATTTGGCCTGACTCCTAAAAAGTTCGGCCTGACCCCTAAAATTTTTCGCCGACCCCTCAATCTCTCCAGCCCCCTAATTTTTAACTCTCCTCCAACTCTGAGAAATATTTTGACTTCAAAACAAAAAATTGGCGTGACCACTAAAAAGTGCGGCCTGACCCCTAAATCTCTCCAGCCCCTCATTCCAACTAATTTTTCACTCTCACATAACCCTGAGAAATATTTTGAGTTAAAAACAAAATAAAAAAGAACAAATTTTGCCTGACCCCTAAAAAGTTCGGATTGACCCCTAAAATTTTCTCCGACCCCTCAATGTCTCCAGCGAAATATTTTGAGTTCAAAAAAAAATGTTATTTAACATGTATACAAATATTAGTGAAAACAGTGGCGGAGCATAATTATTTCTATTCTTACTTTATTTATTGAGATGTTTTTTAATATGTATACAAATATTAGTGAAAACAATGGCGGAGCATAATTATTTCTCTTCTTACTGTACTTATTGAGACGTTATTTAATATGTATACAAATATTAGTGAAAACAATGGTGGAGCATAATTATTTCTCTTCTTACTTTACTTATTGAGACGTTATTTAATATGTATACAAATATTAGTGAAAACAGTGGCGGAGCATAATTATTTCTATTTTTAGTTTATTTATTGAGACGTTTTTTAATATGTATACAAATATTAGTGAAAACAATGGCGGAGCATAATTTTTTCTTCCTTTAAATTTACTGATTGAAACGTTATTTAATATGTATACAAATATTTGTGAAAACAATGGTGGAGCATAATTTTTCTCTTCTTACTTTACTTATTGAGACGTTATTTAATATGTATACAAATATAAGTGAAAACAATGGAGGAGCATAATAATTTCTCTTCTTACCTTACTTCTTGAGACGTTATTTAATATGTATACAAATATTAGTGAAAACAATGGTGGAGCATAATTATTTCTCTTTTTACTTTACTTCTTGAAACGCTATTTAATATGTATACAAATATTAGTGAAAACAATGGTGGAGCATAATTATTTATTACACTAACTTCACACCTCTCAAAAAGAAGGAGGTAATACCTGGGAGGATGGTATCATGTCAACAGAAGAAATGCGGTTAGGATTAAGCAACCCTTGCTTCACTATAAACTCGTGTTCAAAAAAGTTCCGTTAGGGATCCACTTTGACGTCATTTCCTGTAAAAACCGTGACTTTGCATTATGCCGACAATCCCCCATCTCCAAATTTGGCATGAGGCGCTTCACCGGCGAATGCCGACACTCCCCCCCCCTAATTTGACCTGAAGCAGTCACACCGCCGCTCTATCTCTACAACTCTCAAAAAGGAGGAGGTAATGCCTAGGAGGGTGGTATCATAACAACAGAACGGGCGTAGGGGAGGAAAGGAAGGTAGAAGGGGTGGGAGTGAGAGGGAAAGAAGAGTTTTAGTGTGAGGGATTTTCTTCCCTACACTCTTTTCCTCTGACGTCATTTCCTGTTAAAAGCATGACGGTGCATTATTTCTCAAATTCTACATGATGTCATTGTTTGTTTCTCAAATTAGTACTAAACAACGTTGAAAATCGAGGAAAAAGGCAGTCGACCCTCGAAGAGTCCATTTTTTTTCCGGTTCTGAGATAGTATACGTCCCGGGGCTGGCCGGTCATAATGACGTCAACCGTGTGACTGTTTGTTGGGTACTCTCGAAGAATTTGTTAAATAGTAGTATACAATGTTTTTTGAAAGAAAATCCTAGTTATTATTACTTGTTAATTTAATAATGTAATTTAAACAGTGTCTAGTGGATAGACCACTGTTCAGGTGTAGATTGGTTATAAATACCCCAGTAAATAACCTCAATATTTGAATTTGTTGGCCTTTTGGCTAAGATCAAAGTGTAGTATCTGTTCTCGGCATTTTTGCCTTGAGATAAAGTGTATTATCTAATCCTATCCGATAGGTGTCGATCTTACACTCTCGAATCAAAAATCAGATTATCATTTTATTTTTGAATCCCTTTTCCTTTTGTTCACTTCCTCCCCTAAAGTACGAGCGTCACTCCTCCCCAAATTTTGCCTGAGGCGCACCACCGCCGAATGCCGACTGACTCTCCCCATATTTGGCCTGAGGCGCTCACACCGGCTAATGCCGCAACTCCCCCTCCCCCAAATTCGGCCTCCCCATGCCGACACTACTCCCCAAATTCGGCCTGAGGACCTCCTCCCCAAATTTCGCCTGAGGCGCACCACCGCCGAATGTCGATACCCCCCCTCCCCCAAATTTATCCTGAGGCGCTCACACCGGCGAATGCCGACAACCCCCACACCCACCCCAATTTTTCAATATGTATACAATATGTATACAAATATTAGTGAAAACAGTGGGGGAGCATAATTATTTATTACTTTAATTGTACTGATACTACACTAACTTCACACCTCTCAAAAAGGAGGAGGTAATACCTAGGAGGATGTTATCATGTCAACAGAAAAAATGTGGTTAGGATTAAGCAACCCTTGCTTCACTATGAACTCATGTAAAAAAAAGTGCCGTTATTGATTAAACAACACTTGCGTCACTATAAACGCATGTATCAAAAAGTGCCGTTTGGAGTTAAGCAACCCTTGCATCACTATGGACTCATGTTCAAAAAAGTGCCGTTAGTAAGTAAGCAACCCATGCTTGACTATGGACTCGCCCCACTGCCGATACCCCGCCCCTCCCCCAAATTTCGCCTGTGGCGCTCACACCGGTGAATGCCGGAACTCCCCCCTCCCCCAAATTCGGCATAATTTCGCCTGAGGCGCTCATACCGCCCCCCTCCCCCATGTAATGCATGGGATGAGTGCATCATGACAACGGAACCGAATCGACCCTACCTCTACACGTCTCAAAAAAGGAGGAGGTAATGCATGGGATGAGTGCATCATGACAACGGAACCGATACGACCCTACCTCAACACTTCTCAAAAAAGGAGGAGATAATGCATGGGATGAGTGCATCATGACAACGGAACCGATACGACCCTACCTCAACACTTCTAAAAAAAGGAGGAGATAATGCATGGGATGAGGGCATCATGACAACAGAACCGATACGACCCTACCTCAACACTTCTAAAAAAAGGAGGAGGTAATTCATGGGATGAGCACATCATGACAACTGAACCGATAATATTCTACATCTACACTTCTCAAAAAAGGAGGAGGTAATGCATGGAATAAGTGCATCATGACAACGGAACCGATACTATCCTACCTCAACACTCTCAAAAAAGGAGGAGGTAATGCTCACACCGGCGAATACCGTACCCCCCCCCCCCCAATTTGGCCTGAAAGGAGGAGGTAATTCCTATCATGATAACAGAACGGCCACAGGGAAGGAGGGGGGGGGGGAATATTAGCGTCTATTAATAATTAAGAAAGAAAGTGTGAGAGGGAAAAATGACAGAAAGAAAAACTGCCACTCTCTGACGTCATGATGACCTGATATAACCGGACACAATTTAGGTCAAGACCGGGTACATCCGGCAAGGGATTATGGGACAAGTGCGGATGTGATTGAGCAACCCTTGTTTCACTACACACTCTTAACGTAGGATTCCTATGTTGTTATTGATGCATCCGGACAGAAGTTATTGGATGATCTGATAGAACCGGACACAATTTAGGGCAAGACCGGGTACATCCGGCAAAGGGATTATGGGATGTTTACAGTGACTCGGCATTTTTATCGGATTAGTACATAAATACATTAGATTATTTCGAATTTACTACATATTAACGTTGAAATTTCGTGTAAAATACGAAAAAACTGCTACCTTTTGTCGGAAAGTGGTCCGGTTGACTGTCAGCGAGTGAATCGTTTGTCGTGATTTTTAGATATTATGATTCCGGGATATGTACGGTGCTAAAGATATCAACTTTTTGACATGTCGCCGCGTAGTTTTTTAGGAGTATCTGGACATACAAACAAACAGACAAACAGACATACAGACAACTGCCCTTTATATAATAGATGTATGTATTTTATATATATATACATATATGTATTTTATATATATATATATATATATATATATATATATATATATATATATATATATATATATATATATATATATATATATATATGTGTGTGTGTGTGTACACTTAAACACACACACGCTATAATTTCTATAGTGGGTATTCAAGCATAAATAAATAGTTTGGTGAAATGAACGTACTCTGTATATATCTAAGTAATTGGTAACATGGCAATTTGTTTTACTTAAATATACATAGTATCGCTAACATTTAGTATTTAGTGTCGACTTTAATTTAATTAAAATGGATGATATGTCATTTATCACACAACATAGTCATTTTATTCCGTTTCCGCATTTAATAACAAATGCTGAATATGGCATAAACAGATAACACGGGTATTGTAGGGTTATACCACATTAAATTGACCACAAAGCGGTTATATAAGAGAGGAGGCAAGCCATTTAATAACACCAAACTATTGATATGATGTTTAATAAAGTTGAACAGTCTTTCATTTGAGATAGGTATTCGGTAAGCACAAAGAAGTTGATATGCCGTATTCAAGAAATAAAAGTATTATTAGTAGGTATTGCCATTAAATAACTAAAAAGAGAACGATATGCCCTATTCCAGACAAGGAAGAGTCATCAGTGGACTTTAGCATGAGAAAAATCACAAAATATGTTATATGCATAATTCAGACGAGGCAACATTCTATTTTTCCTTTGAGGGAGGTTACACACTTCTAAAGGGTAGATATTCCGTAAAACAAAAAAAACCCAACCAGTAGCACACATACACATACACACATACATGACAAATGGTATTATGTTCGGATGTTGAGGATTTTTTTTTTCAGGTAAAAATCGACCACTCTCACAAGAATATTTCGGAATGGTTGACTCGTTTTCGTCTCGCCTTCGTAATCTTCTCGCCCGAATACGAATTGATAACTGATGTTCTCTATAGTATTTGACATCTACGAGTTGGCTTCTGATTCGATTCGTTGAATACTGTAGGCCGGCAATATCGATTGTCAAGTGGCGCAGTCCTGTTCCTACTCAGCACCCCTGTTACAAGGTGATCCTCGTTGGCTGAGTATTTCCGGTTCTACAATTCAGATGTCTGTAAAAGAGAGTCGAAACGATCTTTTTTTTTAACCACGATTTATTTTTAATAAACACTCTTATGCACATCTACGATACATAATCGTTATTACACCTATGTATGGTCAGTTTGCACTGTGTTTCTGTCATTTATAAAGATTGAAACACATACTAAAGAAGTAAGTAATCATGTCATCCAGTGAGCCTGGGTTAGATTGATTTAATCACAAAAAAGTGAATTTGACCGACCAGTTATTTATAAGAAATATAAATAGACAAAATCGAAAATTACTGTTTTTCTGATCGCTATATTTCCATCTGTATGTCTGGCTGTATGTCTGTCTGTCTGTCTGTCTCTCTCTCTCTCTCTTTCTATATGTATCTCTTCCTCTCCCTAGTTACGAGTTAATAAGTATCATTACTTATAATTAATATATTTTTAGTTTTTAATAGATTATTCCAATCGTTTTTTTTTCTTAATTTTTAAAATTATTTTGACTGATAATGAACTGAGTGTGAAAGAGAGGCGGAAGCAAGAGTTATAAATGCCGTATAATATGTGGGGAATCAAACAACATAAATAAAGGGAGTGTATATGATCGATCGAAACTTAGTATAAGATGGGTCACTTGGTGAGTTAATGGCAAATTACGACAATTAAAATTTAAGTCATATGTAAACATTACGTCATGATCAAATTGGGTTATAATTTAATATATTTTGTGTCAACAAAATATATAAGAAAATAATTAGGGAAATACACGTTGATTAATATAAAACAATTAAGCGTGATTCTAATTAAAATAAATTTCTAAGGCAAAAGTAGAATAAAGATCTATATTCAATATTCTGACCTTTATAACTTTATTTTAATTTGCTTTAATTGCTATGGAAGTAACAATTTAAGAAATACAGATAATAGTTATATCATGAAATGATATAACATCAGTTTCGAAATAAAAGTATTACACCCGTTTCTTGGGAAAAACTACAGCATACTTTAACAACATCTTAGAAACGATCTGAACATATCAGAGCAGATAATAGCCGGATAAAACTGTAGGACATCTAGGTAAAACATTAAAAGTGGTAAAAAACTATCAGATAAGCATAATAATTGTTAAGAGATATATAGAGAAAATACAGGCAAACATTTGATGCTAAAAATTTTAAAAAATAACCTTCGTCAGAAAAAAAAATCGGATAAAAACCTAAAGTTTTCTAAATAAAAAAGCTTTTTTAGAAACCAAAGCCAACTCAGTCAAAAATATTTTAAATTAATATATATATATATATATATATATATATATATATATATATATATATAACTCAATGTATGTATTTGTGTGTGATGTATGTGTTCTCCTTATATAAAGAAATGTTAGACTATACATGAAATCTAAAAGTATATACTGATATAAGATTATCCGGGGAAGACAATGAAAGTGCTTACAGATCTTTAAATACACTCCTAACGATGTTATGAGGGCATCATCTCTTTAAAACGTAACATATATTATATTTATATGCAATTTAAATCATATATATAAAGTTTTCTGGGGAAGACAATGAAAGTTGTACGGAATATAAAAGCGTCTCCTAACATAAGAGAGTTATGGGACCGAACCTTCTTGAAACTTTAAATATATCATACTTTGATGACATTTATATAATATGTATACCATTTACAGAGAAATAGAAGGGAAGTGATATCTTATCTCTACGTTACTCTTTATGTGACGAATATCTACGGGCCCATCTCTACGTGAGTCATAAAAACGGTACCCCCGTAAACCTTTAAATATGTATATGCTAGTTTATTTAAATTAAAAACATAAGCATGATTCATACCTAATTCAGAGAGTTCTCTAGCATTTTAGCTTCTTCCGACTATATTAAGGAGCCTAACTGGAGGTGGCTGAAGTAAAACAAACAAAGTAAAATAGTGTTATGAACGTAGTTATTAATTACATAGCAGTGTTCATCACTTAATCCCAAGCACTGCCAAGTCTTCATGTGAGTACATATATAAATAACTATTTCCTGTATATAATTGTATTATAAGGTGATATAATATAGTATATATATATATATATATATATATATATATATATATATATATATATATATATATATATATACAGGGTGTTTCAAAAGTCTTGGGAACATAACGATTTTTAATAACTCAAAAACTATTAGGAGTTGAAAAATTAAATTGGTACCGTTGGAAAGGTTAAAGTTTCAAGTTTGTGGGGAATCCTCGAAGTTGCTCAATATGAGCACAATTCGTCACACGGCAGACATCTAGTCGATAGTCCATTTCCTGCCAAACGCGTTCCAGCATCTTGACGTCAATGGTTCCCACAATTGCCGTTACTCGAGCCTTTAGTTCGTCAATATCTCTTGGAAGGGGCGGCACATAGACTTGTTGCTTGACAAAGCCCCAAAGGAAAAAGTCACACGGGGTAAGATCTGGAGACCTAGGAGGCCAGGGCATGAGAACGTCATCACCTCGCCCAGATCTCCCAATCCATCTACCAGGCAGCCTTGTGTTAAGAAACTGCCTTACTCTAAGACTCCAGTGTAGTGGTGCACCATCTTGTTGAAAAATGAAGTCATCAGATTCTGCTTGTTCCAACTGAGCCATTAACCAGTCTTCCAGCATGTTGAGATAGGATTCACCAGTGATAGTTGCCTCTTCAAAGAAGAACGGTCCATAGACACCTTTCTTGGAAATTGCACAAAACACGTTCACTTTTGGTGAATCTCGCTCGTGCTCAAGAAGTTCATGAGGATTCTCAGTACCCCATATGCGAGTGTTATGCTTGTTAACTTTGCCATTCAGATGGAAGGTCGCCTCATCGCTAAAAACAAGCCGGTCATCAAAGCCGTTATCTTCCAACTTCTCTTGCATTGCAATGCAAAAGTCACGGCGAAGTGGCTTATCAGTGTCCTTCAACTTTTGGACCAACTTGAGCTTGTAAGGTACCATTTGCAGTCGTTTCCTTAAGACACGCCAGACAGTTGCTGGAGCAAGCTGAAGTTCCCTGCTGGCTCTTCTCACTGATTTACGGGGGCTCCGCTGAAAGGCTGTCCGAACTTGCTCAACTGCATCTTCTGAAGTTGAAGGGCGACCTGTTCGCTTACTTGGGCACAAACACCCATCTTTCACAAATTTAGCATGCCATCTGACAATGGATTTCCTTTCAGGAGCTTCTTTTTTAAATTTCCTGCGAAATGCACGCTGAACACATGTCCACGATTCAGTCTTTGCAAATTGGAGGACGCAAAATGCCTTGTCTTGTTTAGAGAACGCCATTACTGCACCTGGAAAGATAACACGAAAATCATTAGTATGACCAAAAACTTGATTAAACAAGCTTTAAAATGGCACCAGTTTATTTTTTCTACCTGGAATAGTTCATGAGATATACGCATTTGTAATGTTGCCAAGACTTTTGAAACACCCTGTCTATATATATATATATATATATATATATATATATATATGGAAATTTACATCTTTGAAGCAGGCATGAAAATGTATTTAAGTAAAATATTTTGAAAATCGACAATCGTCA
This sequence comes from Sepiola atlantica, assembly GCA_963556195.1. Taxonomy (NCBI): domain Eukaryota; kingdom Metazoa; phylum Mollusca; class Cephalopoda; order Sepiida; family Sepiolidae; genus Sepiola; species Sepiola atlantica. The sequence continues at coordinate 38,719,133 of OY744521.1, read as the reverse complement.
ATTTAAATGAAAAATTAATTTATTTAATTTTTTGCAAGCTTTCATTGTAGAAGAAAGCTTGCATAAAAATTAAATAAATGATTTTTTCATTTAAATTGACGATTGCTGATTTTCAAAATATTTAACATAAATGCATTTTCATGCGTGCCTCAAAGAAATTGTCAATTTCTTTATTAATATAGCGCCAATCTGCGCATAACATCGACAGGACATCACTTATCCTAATGTCTTTTTGAATGTTTACGTGTCTTTCTTCTTCTCTCGAGATTCTACCTTTCGGGGTATATACCATTAAAATAGGGAGAAAGAAAAGAATAAAAAAGTATAAGACAGTCTCGCAAAGTTGTTCTACAACGAAAGCTTGCAAAAAAATTAAATCAAAGAATGTTTCATTTAAATTGCACGATGTTGATTTTCAAAATATTCTACTTATATATATATATATATATATATATATATATATATATATATATATATATGTATATATATATATTTACTTAATAGTGCTCAATACAGAAATAGACTTTAGTAGTAGTATGAAACTATATTCATGACAAGTAAGCGATAGAACGTCGTCTATGTTCCATTTTCGCAGGAAATATTCGAGCTAAATTCCATCGATATATTTTCATACTATATATATGTATATGTGCGTGTATGTGTGTATATATACATATTTATATATATATATATATATATATATATATATATATATATTGTGTGTGTGTCTATATACATGTTTATATATCTATTTATATATATATATATATATATATATATATATATATATATATATATATCATCCTTATTTAAATTCAAATGACCATCATCTAGTCTTTACACATATTATTTATTTTTTGCAATGTCAGAATTGGCGATGGTTTTACAATCGCCTTCAATGTGCAATATGCTACTATCAAACGCAATTACACACTGCTCCCCAGGAACCAACATTTATAAAAAAGGTTATATCATGTCAAAAGTTTATGGACAAAACAGAAAGCAGACAACACACACGTGAGTTCCATTTTGCCAGATATTAGAATAATTTACTTTAAATCAAGCCACTTTAATACATTTTCTTTACAGAGCTAGACTTTCAGATTATTAATAGAACACCTTACAAAAGATACACAAAAAAACATGGAAATAGGCAGCGGTTAAATATAGTTTGAAATTAAGATGGGTAATTAGTATTAGTAGTAGTAGCAAGATCATTGTGTGAGATAAACTCCGAAAATACGGTTTATGGTTGTGAATTTAAATTAATTACGACTAATTAAATCATATAAGTAAAAGAAATAAATATTAAATATAAAAACACTGTTTAAATACCGAATGAATTCAGAAATATAACTCAATATTAATAAGGCTAAGATAGTTACGCCACCTGATCTGCCCCAAGAATAGAATCTCAAAACACCTTAAATTCAACGTTTTCCAAAACAACAATAGCAAAGTTACCCTGGTTTTCAATTACCCCCAGCACACCCAAACAACGTCTTCGAGGTAATCAAAGTTTAAATTGACTAAAATATTATTATGTATGTGAGATGCAAGGTATATACCGACATTCTATCAAATTGTTATCTATAATTTTTATTTAATTATTACTTTATTTATTGTAGCTACGTGAACCAACATTTTCCCGTTGAAAAAATACGGATTCGTGTATTCAATTATTTTTTTCAATTAAAATACATGATTGTATAGTTTTATGTTTTCGAAGTTTCCAAATTATTTCTACAGAATTTAAAAAAAAAATTATTTCTATATTACGGCGAATTTATATTTGAGCCAACTTATACTGACACATTTTTACATGTAATTGATATTTTGTTTACAACTCACCACATACCATATTTCAATAATTTTAGTTTCACATTTGGGTGGATCGTATAGTCAACTTCTAAACCAACAGAACGTATGTAAGTAACCGTCACCTCCCCTTCCCAATTTAGATAAGTAAACATATTAGAATATCTAACATAACAAACGATACTAGTCTAGTCGTAGTACCTGTACAATGCTAGCTACCCCTGATTAGTATTTCACACGTAAAAGAGTTTGTATCCAGACCCACAAGTAGTTTACGTGAATATAGATAAATACATACATATGTACAGCATGAAATATACTTATAGCTAAATGAGTTTACACCTGCGATGTTCATAACTAATTTAGATGTGAACCTAGTAAGAATATCACATTGCACCACGTGTTTGATTCACCCATCTTTTGAAGTAGCCGGTACTTGGATGGACATTTTCCCCATCACATAAAACGATACTTCTTCTTTCTTCTCGTGTCCATAAAGATAGCTATTCAACTTATATAACGTCCAGTCAATGCTTGGTACATTGCTGTCCCTTGGTGGTGTAGAGTGCTAGATCCTTTGTCTGTTCAGGGTTCGCCCAACAGAGGGATTCGAAAGAGGTGCTCAATGGTCTGGGATTCTATGCGACAGTTGCATGTGTTTGGGCCACTAAGATAGCGTCATCTGCTTAGGGCTTTCCTGGAACGGCTGACTCTTGAGCGGGGTCGGTTCAAGCACTTCCATTTTGCCCAGTTGTTATATCTTGGTGTGAGGGTTTTGGCGACCTGTGTGGGTTGTTGGACAGCTTTTCGATCCACATTTTAAGGCGGGCTAAAGTATCCAGTGGAGCAGGGCTGGGCAGGAAACTTCTCCGTGATTCCAGTCGACTGAGGCCAGGTGCATAGACATGTAGGGGGTACCTCTTATCTGTGGCTGACCTATGCCTCTCTATCCTTCCGGCTACCGCTCTTCTGATGACTGGAAAGGCGATACCTGCCAGGATGTACAGGTTGTTTTGTCAGTGGGCTTCAGGCACACAGTGATAAATCTACAATATTTATTTTGATATAATATAATCAATGAATGTTATGGCGATAAAAATAAATTTTCGGCCAGGCCTTTTATGTAACTTCAGAAAAAATAGATGGGAATTACGGCGAAAAACGAAAGTATTTTTCACGTGATTATCTAAATATATTATAAGTTGATGCTCTCTAAAACGTTTGACATGTACTTTAATATGTATTTACTTGTTCGTATATAGTCGGTTTATGTTACGGATCTTTAAGAAACCTCCTAGTATTATTCACATTCCTTTTTTAATCGAGAAAAATATGCTAATAATACAACGTGCTACCAACATTTATTTATGCAATTCGGATATTCTAATTGCGTAAATTCATAATAACATATAATAATTATGTTTACTTATATCTCATGAACACTAGGACTGGGTAAAAATAGAAAACCATCATTCACAACGATATATACATGCTAACAAGGTTGTATCTAAGTATTATTCCATCGTTCTTTTTTATACTGTTTTCCTTGGCCATATTCTGTTGCCCTCTTCCTGCTACTCACTGTTGTTTTGCATTTCTCTCTTATATTTTATTTAAATGCACATTTTACTTTTCTAAGCCTGTATTATCTTTTAACTGCTGTTTAGTATTACTAAATTTGGAAAATATTAAGTGGTGATGTAGAGAATTATAAGTTACTAGACGCACACGTGACCTTTTGAGTCACAATAATTACTAGTAATTAGTCTACTTTGATTTCATTCGAAAATTCATAAACTGTGAAATATCGGTAAAGCCATTCATCTTGCATAATGAAAAATTATAAATCCTTTTACTCTTACATTATCTTCCTCCTCCTCCTCCTCATTATTTTTATTTGTACTAACTAGGAGTTCTCACACAAGTCATCATCAGTGATTGCTAACCGATAATAACCGGATGTGTTCCCTAGAGTCTGAGTGACAACAAGCGGCCTCACATATACAGTAGCTTACACCTATGTTCGATAATCATTGCAAATGACTTTGCGGTATCGCAACAGTCGCTAAGCATTGATGTTTCGCTAGTAACGATCTTTGCTCTTCTCTAGGAGTGGCCGGCTACAGGCCTCGTCAAGGTTTCACTACTCCTCGTCTCTTCTACACTCTACCACCCCTTGGCCTTTTGGTCAAGATCAAAGTGTAGTATCTGTTCCGATGGATACTGCACCCCATAGACTTGTATTGTCTTGGCCTTCGGGGCTTGATTTACGCCAATCTATGGGTCTGTCCTGTGCAGTTCTAAGAGGTCCACCCTCCCAGGCTTCGCCTCCCTCTTTGGGGAGGAGTAAGTTTATTGCTTACTGCCTGAGGCGATCCTACCGGGGAATGCCGACGGGGCTGCCCAGGCAATTTTTAAACCCCACTTTCCCGACCCGACCTTGGGTCACATCTTACTTGTGGGAGTAAGATAAAAACTGGCCTTGTGGCTAACTCCTGGAGAGGAGTAAATCAATATCCGATATCTAGTAAGTTCTCTCCCTTCGCGGTCTACCAATCCTCCTTGACCCTTTATTATTATTTGTATTCACTAGGAGTTCTAAAACAGGTCATCAGTTATTGCTCACCGACAACCGGTTGTATTCCCTGGAGTCTGAGTGACAACAAGTCTCCCCAGTTTCCAGTATTCTCCTCCTCTTTTCACTAGCAACAGCAAAAAACCTTACAGTATTGCACTAGCCGTTTACTATTGATTTCTCGCTGGTAAAGACCATTGGTCTTCTCTAGGATTTGAGTGGAAATAAGCCTCCCCAAAATCCCAGCACTCTCTGCACTTTCACTGGAGGTCTGGTTTGTTCTGACCCTCCTCGGTGTTCTCAGCCTCCTTGACCCTATGCAAACATTTTGCGTGGCGTCAGCCAAGGCTGGTACCATTTATTTATTAATTTATTTATTTTGGGGGGGGGGGAGGGGAGAAAGGGAGCCATGATATTTCTTAACATTTCTTTTTATGGGTTCATTTTTGTCTCGTGTCAGCTGAGGCCGGTGTAATTTATTGGGGGGATCTCATGAAGTGATGTTTCTTGCATTTTATGTTCCTTTGTTTGTGATGTGGTGTTCATTCTGTGGATTTGTTTTCATCCTGTTGTAGATTCAATGTGACCTTTCGTAGCTTATGCGGGTTGGTTTCCGCATTCGAGGATTTTTCTTAAGATTGCAGCTGTTCTGATCATTGACGTCCTTTGTATGGTTTCAATGATCCCTTTGATTCCAATTTCTCCCAATCCTTTTTCCATGTTTTTTTTTTAATTGCGCCTAGTGCCCTTACGATTATTAGTATTATACTGGCTTTCTTCATGCTCCATATTTATTTCAGTTCTCCTGCTAGTTTCGTGTATTTGCTTCGTTTTTTTTCCTTTATTTGATCTAAACTTTATGGACTGCTAGAACGTCGAAGTCTACGATTTAGCAAGAAGTTTCCTCATTGTTGATTATTATAACATTATCTTTGCCTGTTATGAGATTGTCTGTTTGTATATCCTGGCGCTAGCTAAACCAATGGTAAAATGACTAACATACTCTTTGTTTTTAAATGAAGAGTAAAAACGCAACCATGTTTGCTCTTAATAAGACGATAACACGTAAACTATTTGACAGATTAAATAGTGAAATCGCTTAAGGGTGTGTGATATTATTTTCATGCCAATGGTAAGTTTTTTGGTGAAATGAATAACGAAACATAATTTGTTTTATAGAACGGTTGTTCATAAAGTTTATCGGTAAATCAAATTGCAGAAACTCTCCCTAATTTATATATCCAATGATGAAAGAATTGATAGCGTAAAATCATTATTTCAATAAATAAAAATCATATATAGATTAAAATGAACGGTTAAAAGAATAAAAGAAGGTAAAATGAAGAACAAAAGCAAAAAGAAGAAAATATAAATGCGTAAAAATGAAAAGACGAGTAAAAATAAAAGCTATGAAAGGCAAAGCAAAATAGAAAGATAGAAAGAAAAACCAATAATGAAACAGCAAAATCAAAGATAAAAAGTAGAAAGTGGTAAAGTACAAGAAAAAAGAAAGACAAATAAAACACTGATTAAAAGACAACTGAAAAAGCAAAGATATAAAGAAAGACAACAAGGAATGAAGCATTATTATTTTATGAAAGAAACTAAATTATGAAAACGGAATATTTTGATACATAATCGCATTGGCTATAAAAAGGGAAAAAGAAGATATATTTTATCGGAATTATTTATTGATTATTTGTATTTTTTCCGTTATTCGGACTACTATACTCATCTTGAAACTATCAATGTGTAGTATCTGTTCCGATGGATACTACACCCCATAAACTGGTATTATCTTGGCCTTCGGGGCTTGATTTACGCCGGTCTATGGGTCGGTCCTGTGCAGTTCTAGGAGGTACACCCTCCCAGGCTTTGCCTCCCCTCTTTGGGGCGGGGTAAGTTTATTGCTTACTGCCGCGGAATGCCGACGGGGCTGCCCAGGCAATTTTTAATGGCCAGAATTCTCACTTTCTCAGGCGCTGGCTTTTCAAACCCCACTTTCCCAACCCGACCTTGGGTCACCTCTTACTTGTGGGAGTAAGATAAAACTGGCCTTTTGCCTAACCTCCTGGAGATGAGGTAAATAAATACTCATATTGAAACTTATTTTTACAAAGTTTCGGTCGATGTTATGTTCTAGCTATTTCATGTCGGGCTCGGTAATCTATATAGAATTTTGACTAGAATGTTTTATTTTATTTACAGAGGTAGATTGTCCTCGTTCCGTCAGCTATGGCCGAGTAGAAGTGTTAAGTAAGTAATTGTCATTAATTCTATTTTTCATGTTGCTACAACACGCCGACCGATGAGGACTACTGTCTTAATTTTTGCTGATTTTAAGCTGATTTTTAGCTGATCAGAATGTTTAAGAGTGCAAACGGTATTTTAAACTGAAGCGTGACAGACCAACGACAAAACTATGTAATAGTTAATCGTGACAGATTTACACTAATTTTATTTCAAATTTAAGAATAAGAGACCAAGAAAAATGAATATTAACATAAAGTGTCACAGACCAATGTAAATTATATTTCTAAATTAAGCGTGACATAACAACGACATATCAAAGGAGGGGCCGACTGACGTACATAACATGTAATGAACATTTGTAGACGTATGTACAAATATGAAAATACCCATCTATTATTATACTTAATCATATTTAATCAACGTTTGTTTCACAAGGGCTGTTTTAATATATTTGTTCACAAGATGTTCATCCTAAAATATTCCTCACATTTTCTGTTCAATTATATTTTAAAAGCTTCCAATTTTAAGTGCGTTAATTTGACGTAATTTGCGATTTAATTATCAAATGACCAATCTGGTACTAATATTCTATTTATCACTTTCATCCTCTCTCACTCAATCTTATTTGATCTCCCGCTTTTTATACCCTGTTTATCATTGTCGTTTTCATTACTATTTTCTTCTCTTTCTGTTTATAAACAGTTGATGGAAATAAAGAAATCAAACAATTAAAAACATTAGAAACGTTCATTATAAAAAAACTGTAACACTATTTAACTGGTAGTTTGAGATAAACAGAGGGAAGTAGAGATTGTCATATATATATATATATATATATATATATATATATACATATATATATATATAACAAACATACAGAATATAATTTAAGATTTCGTCTTTTCATTTTATCTAGTTAACTGTCTTTGCACACTCATTTTTTCCTGATTTACTTAATTTTACTCGACGGGTAACATTTTTTTCTACTGTGTATATAAAACCCATTACTTAAATAATGGGGAAGGACATTTCAACAATTGAGTCTTTCCTTTCTGTTTTTTTTAATGCAATCTCTTACTTGAGATGTTATTTCGACACCAATTATTGGACAAGATGAAAGCGAAGATTAGAATGTGTGAAAAGCTTAAGAAGACGTTTACAGCGGATTTAAATCCCCCACCTTGATCTTTGGCTGTCTGTCTGGGCAATCAAGTGTTTGAGCCGAGCTTGCATAAGCAACGTTTAAAGTCTCTGCAGCGCTCACAAATGGCTCAAACGACGTCAGATTCCCGCTTCAAACAAACACTGTATCACCGAAGAGTGAAGGCTATTAGCGACACAACTTTACACAGGAATAACGATTCGCGTTAGTTGGCTGATAATCAAGAAGCCAATGCGTTTACTGATTCCACTCGTATTATGAATGCCTATTTAATAGCAGTAGTGATATTCAACTGACATATTGAAGTAGAAAGTTAAAATCACTTAACTACATTAAACAAAGTAAAAAAAATATGTGCGCATCCGATTACTACTAGATGAATAATATAAACGGACATATATAAAAAAAAATAGATGGGGGTAAACACCAATGAATGTACTTGTAAATATATTAAAAAATATATTTATTGTAAGGAGAACATTTTTCAATCTTCTCAGTAGAAAATCACGAAGCTTCCTTTGCTCGCCATTGTATCTTGTAAACAATTATTAATGTAAACATTTACTACCACAAGTAAAAGAAAAAGTTAGATATTTAAAAATATTACATTTTCAGGTAGTTTAACTGCTTGGGAAACAAACACAGTTTCTTCTCGAAACTTTTGGTGAATTCAGTTTTTTTTTTCTGGTCAAATATCTTTATGAAGAATTCCACTTATATAAGGCATTTCATGTTCATACGTACACATATTAAAAGGGTGAGATCCTTAGATCAGCAAAGATGTTTAGTAGATATTACTCTTATGTCAGGGAGGGCCTATGGACGAGTGGTTATAGCACTTGTCTTTGGGCTATACGGCATGCGAATTTTCTGGGTCTGAAAACTCCCTATGTAAAACTCAGGGATGGTTCAAGGCAGCGGAAAACAACTCAGGGAAGGTTTAAGGCAGCGGAAGGAGAGTGATGGCCTCTGCCTTCCATATGCTGTGCCCTAGACACGCCGCTACGGCAGTGTGCGATGTCGGCAACGACACTCGTGCGCGTCCAGGTTATGCGACCTTTACCTTTTTTTTACTCTAATGTCGTTAAGACAAAACGTTCAAATTGTACAAAATCAAATCCTCTCACCCCGTCAACTGAAACAGTACAACTTTACATATATAGCTTTCAAAAAGTGGCATTAATTTAATAGATATGTAGAATATTTTGCTCCCAATCATATTCATTATTTTAAAAATAATTAAATTTCAATAAATTTCAATAAATAAATAAATAAGACATATATACGTTTTATTTATTTTAATGATATTAAGCAGAAACTAAAAGATGATCGACAGAAGAAGAGTAATTTATTTTTTTAAATATTAACGACCATAGCAAACAGATATTATTTAAAAATGATTATTATTATAAACCGTAAATTATAAAGATTGTTGTATAAAACACCAGTCTCGCGCGTGCAAAGATAATTCAGAAAATTAACAGAATAAAGGAATTCATTTTAAAAATAGCTATTTTATACTTATATATATATATATATATATATATATATATATAAACCAATATTAAATAATTAATTAATTAATATATATAAATACACACACACACACACACACATATATATATATATATATATATATATATGTATATATATATATATGCATTTATATATATATATATATATATATATATATATATATAGGTAAACATTATTAAATAACACGTGGTGTTTTTGCCTGAGAAGACTTTTTATTTTTTGCAATTTTCCGAATAGATCATTTAGGGTTTCAGTGAAATAGCTGTATGTAAGTTCCGTGGGTTTCTTGTTTCATTTTCGTCACTTTTTCGTGAGTACTTTGGATTTGATTCGCCAAATCTTGATCAGGCGATGTTAGTCTTGTTTCTTTAAAAGGTATGTATTTACTGTTAATTTTTGTAATTATTATAACGGCCAGTAATTTACAACTGAAAATCAGCGTCTATACGATTGAGATGTTCATTGGAGCGTGAGCTCGTTCTTAGAGCGTTTTATTGCTTAACCGTTCAGAATTTAATTACGTTCTAAACGCGTTCAGGAGTTAAACGTATAATTGATTAATGCAACGTTTATTACTATGCTAGACACTTTAAAATAGGTGACTAGTTTCGTAATTCACATTAATTATTGTCAGTTATTTAGTGTTTATATAGACGGCTTCAAGTATTTTTAATGTTTTGGTGTTGATATCGCGGTGTATTATTTTAGTATTGTTAACTAGTATGTGTCTATATTAAGACGGGGAAGTCATGTTTATTTTAGGTGTTAGCAAATAGAGCTAGTGTCTGAGAGATGTAAGGTTTGTCTTCGGAAAAGTATTATGGGAGTGAAACAGATGTAAAAATGAGTTTTATTATAATTGTCGGAGATATAGTCTCCCATGTGGCCTTGAAAATGATATATTGCATTGCTTCTTCCTAATGTATTTTGGGTCTGAGACGTGGTATTTTTAACTATATGGTTCGAGTTTTCATTTTTTGTAATACATGATGAATTTACTTTTATTAGTAGAGTTGATGGGGGGTATGTAGCGATGAATTATATTCTTAAAAGCTTTTTCATCCATTTTAATGTTCGGATGTATATTAGTATTGTATATATATATATATATATATATATATATATATATATATATATATATATATATATATATATATATATAAAATACATGATAACATGAGAAATCAATCAGATGTTATTTAAGTTTAAAAATAAGAAGTGATACTGCGTCCTTAACTCATGAGTTTTCAAAGAACACTTTTTCCTCAGAGAACCATTACTGCACTGACATTACTGCAGGTAATGAAAATTAAGCTTTGAAAATTTATAAAAATATATTAAAAAATACATAAGCACATATAAAAAATCAAATATATCGGCCCAAAACAGACTTTTTTGTTAAACTGATACGGTTAGTCCATATCATAAAGTTTAAACCAATTTCAAGAAAAATGCCAAAGAAGTCGATTAAAAAAAAGATTCTGGTGGTAAAATGTAGTCCAAAACGAAAAAGGTATCCGGGCAGGAAATTTGCTTGCTATCGATGCAGTAGATGACAATGAAAAGTGTGTTTACGGTGTATGGAAATTAATAATAAAAACATAAAAAAAGCAAAATCATACAAAAAGTCAAGAAGACTCAGTCGGTGTTGAATATTATAATGTCTAATTAAAGGTTCTTAGGACCTGATAGTAGGAGTTTTTCAAACTATAACTTCCTGGTCTGACGTACATATAGAATAACATGTGATGGGGTAGAAATATGCAGTAAGATCCGATCAAAAACATTGGTTAATAAGATAGGGATTGGAAAATTAAAAATATGATGTTTAATTTTCGGCTTAAATTTAAAATCAGCAACAACAAACTAAAACGAAAACTTAAACGTATTTTAGGTAAATTAGGTTCGGTGAAATGGCAAAATACGAGGAGAAAGGACCGAACGATAAAAACTATAAGGAAGTGTCAAAAGAAGAAGGGTGTAGGGTTGTAAGGTGGGCATATTAAAGAAAGATTGAAAGTTACAAGTTAATAGCTTGATAGAAAAGAAAAAAAACAAACAAAAATACAGTGAGGGAAACGGTCCGGAAGGATATAGAAGCAGAGTAGGTGGACTATTGTCTGGCTATGAAGCATCGGCTAGACAGGAAAATTAAGCAGCTACCGAAAGAGATCTTTAAAGTTAAATCAGGGTGAATTATCATGTCCTAGATACATACATAGATTTCTAGACGTACCTACACACAAGGATATGTGCAGATTCACTTAATAATTGCTGTATACAGTATATTGAGCTTTGTTTTTATCCTAATAGTCTACTAGTTAAATATATTATTTATATTTTAAAGTATTATCTTACTATATATATATATATATATATATATATATATATATATATATATATATATATATATATATATATATGTATGTATATATATATATATATATGTATGTATATATATACATATATATATATATATATATATATATATATATATATATATATATATATATATATATATATATATATAGTAAGTATGCAAGTGTGAATAACGAGGTAGGATCAATGCAATGTCGAACACCGGAAGGTGGAATATTGGATGAAAAAAAAAATGACAGGAGACGGTACATCTCGGATCAATTTAGTTATATTTCAAAAATGTTATATATAAAAATAGTAAATTGTAAAA
>OY744521.1:38674600-38702100 GCA_963556195.1 Sepiola atlantica | reverse complement strand
GGGTGAAATAGTTAGTTAAATAATAAAATGTACTTAGTTTGATATTTCACTACAGTTTCTAGGTGTCACCTTCCATAAGAAGTATCTCTACCTTATATACTAGAGTATGTTAAACATTGCTCAAGACTCTCGCCCGTTATTTAAGACAAACTATCAAGATTGGCTCGATGAAGAACTATCATAATTTTCCACAGTTTTGGGAATCTGTGAAGTGTTACTTCCCATCGTTAGGATTCTAATCACCTTATGGACATGATTATGAAATACAATTTCTATATAGGCTCAACGTTTCCAAGCAGTATATATTTATTTACCAAATACCATTCCAAAGAGAGACAGAGAAAGAGAGAGACAGACAGACAGACGGAAACACAGACAGAAAAACATGCAGACTAGCAGACATACAAACAGATCGACCGACAGACAGACACACAGACAGAGTAAGAGAAATGCTTAGGAAGGTCTGCCATCTGATTAAGTTTTTAATATATTTTTAATACCATCAGCTGAAGACGTTATTGATGAAACCGTAATATTATCGCGTTATATCATAATGTTGCTATAGTTTACTTGTTGATTTTATAAGAATAACAACGAATACACAATAGTTACTGTGCTACCTTTGTATTCCACAAATACAGAAACATTTTAATAGAGTTTGTATTATTTAGATTCTTCGGATTACTGTTCTTATGTTGTTCATTATTACTACAACGTTTAAGCCGATATAACCTTCGATATTCTTCAAGTCCGTCTTGTCGATCTCTGGACAATTCATGGCGAATTTGGGAATTTGTACGGAATTCCTAAACGAACATTTTATTTGATTCACGGGGGTAATTTGTTCACTTTCACTAGTAATTTATGATTGTATTCGTTGAATAATCCGCACTGATTATTGACCCTTCATCTTCCAGAAAACTGTCACTTGAACTAAGTATTTAGTAACACTTTTATCCGTGCGGCAGAGGTTCTTCACTTCTACCCAATCATGGCTTACCGAACGAGAGCAAGCTAAGACGTAGATTAGATAAGGGGTTCCGTTTGAACATTATGTGAGATGCTGCAAAAGTCTGGTCCAATAAACAAATTGCGATTTAACAATATACAATAGGACTGCGAATTGATATTCACTTTTTTCCAAGTATTTTCGTACTCAGAGTTTTAATATATATATATATATATATATATATATATATATATATATATATATATATATATATATATATATATATATATAAGCAAACATTCCATTGCTTTAATATATCTTTTATTACTTTTTCAATGATGTTCATGATGATCAATTTTCTGTCAAAAATACTGAATATATATATATATATATATATATATATATATATATATATACATATATATATATATATATTTATATATATATATATATATATATATATATATATATAAATATATAAATACATTCAATATAATGCTTATTTCTCATCATTTTGATTTTGTGTGTAATGTTATTTTGTTGGATTTGTAAATTTCTTTATGTCGTCGTATAAGCAGGTAATTTAAAATGTTACTATAAAACACCTAATGAGTATAATTCACATATATTGATGTCCAGTTAACCGTACTATGACATACATTCCATTTTGCTAAAATGTATTATACAAATATCTGTAAACATCAATCGCAAAATGTGATAGATTCTACATATTGCTGACACCACATATCTCGAAGAATCGCTAATTGTGCGTGATCCGGGCTGAATAATTAATGATAGTATAAAGTATGCTTACGCGATAAAAATGCATGAATAGAAATAGTATCTATAGTAGGGGTTCTATGTGACCACACTCTTGTAAAAACCTACACATGCACACACACACACACTATATATATATATATATATATATATATATATATATATATATATATATATATATATATATATATATATATGTGTGTATGTGTGTGTGTGTGTATTTGTTTATGCACTCTAAAAAATGTCCATATAAGGTCACCTACTAAGCCCGAATAAAAGTGTTTGAACTAGGTAAAACTGTCGTTTTCCAAGCCAATTAAATAGAAGACAATAACAGACGAACTTAGAAATTAGACACTCTCCGGTTGTGTGTTTCTCTATTTTACTCTACGACAGTTTGTTAGATAGCAATTACTGCCTGTGTGGATATATCTCTTTGTTTATAATAAACTATTCTAATCGTGTTATTCCTCCATCTTCTATTACCTTCGACTTTTAACATTCTTAGAAAAATTAAGAATGCAGGAAGCGAGAATAATAGACAACGTAGAAGTGTTTTCAAAGATAATAACATAACTGAGAAATACGTCAGCAAGTATTGTATGGGGTTAAAATATATTAGACAAAAACTCCAGGGAAACAAACGTTCATTTACTCAAAGTTAACAAAATACTATATATATATATATATATATATATATATATATATATATATATATATATATATATATATATATATATATATATATATATATATATATATATACATACATATATATATATATATATATATATACATACATATATATATATATATATATATATATATATATATATATATATATATATATATATATATATATATATATATATATATATATATACATATATATATATATATATATATATACATACATATATATATATATATATATATACATACATATATATATATATATATATATATATATATATATATATATATATATATATATATATATATATATATATATATATATATATAGGGTGGGCCAAAATAAGGGTCCTATCTTTAAATTTGAATAACTTGAATTTGAATAACTTCCACAAAATAAAAGTTAAACTCACCAAACTTTATGTGTGTGTAGACTGACCCTTCCGAGATTTTTTGAAATAAACAAAACAAATTTTAGCCGAAAAACACTTCTTAAAACTTACAAAAACTAAAGTATTGTTTTTTACACTGTTTTGAGTTTTTTAAGCAAAAATTATGTTTTCTAAATGAGGGTACGTTCCTTAGGGCTAATACAGCTCATGCTTGCTTCGGAAGGGGTCCTTTACTTATTCTAAAAAAAAAAAATAAATAAATAAATAAATAAAAAAGTTATGAATTTTTAAAAATAGGACCCTTATTTTTGCCCACCCTGTATATATATATATAAACCTACATAGAGGTGTCGAATGTCATTTGTCTTTCACTTTTTTCATTTTCTTCTCATATCGTTCTTTTACAAGTTTCAATACAGTATAGTTATAAAATGATATTTGATCTTGAACTAAAAAAAATTGAATCACATAAGTTACATAATATTCATGATATGGTAAGGTTTGAATGCTGAGTCATCAAGTTAGCCGGTCTGGTGAGCTATTGATTGCCTTTCCCTGACATCTCGGATCTGCAAGTTCCTTTATAATTTACGCTATCGTTGACATCCTGCTGAACATTACTGCCTGTTTCCTTTAATATTGATTTATGTTCGGTTCTTTTGTTTACATTTATTTTACGTTCTTTCGGTTCCTTGTTTCCTTCCTTCCAGTTTTCATTCGATCTTAAAATCTCATCTTACGTAACACCAAATGTGCTTGTTATGACCAAATAATCCCTACCCTTTACAGTCAAATCGAACCCTCCAAAACAAATATGATACTCCGAACCGCTGAACGTAGCATCGGAAACTCCACTCAAAATATTCGTCAAACTCTTAGACCCTTATCTATACAACTCTATCACTCCATTTCTACATGACATATATTGGAGACCTCTCCTATGAAATTAAACTAAACACTATAATGTCTCTCAAATGCATGAATAGACTTGATATCACCGTTTCATGCACACACATACTCGTAATAAATATGTTTACTACCCAGTTAATCATATAAGAAAATATGATTCTTCATACTTACCTATAAAATCGATCATTGACAAAAGTGAAAACTCAATTAACATGACATAGTCTAAATTTTATAACAAGCACTACAAGCAAGAATTCGGGATGACGATCGGAAACCGATTTAACGGCATATTAATATGTTCACAGTTTAGATTCATAGAAGACGGACATTTTAAATACAGACGCTCACTAAACAACACACGTTATATAG
Organism: Sepiola atlantica; assembly: GCA_963556195.1. Lineage (NCBI taxonomy): Eukaryota > Metazoa > Mollusca > Cephalopoda > Sepiida > Sepiolidae > Sepiola > Sepiola atlantica. The sequence goes on along the minus strand of OY744521.1, from coordinate 38,698,008 downwards.
ACGACGTACGTATGTTTCCCACCCGAAGGCAAAAACATTAAACATCTCGGAAAATTCAACTTGGTCGAATAATACTTTGATTTTACATACGAAAAAAAATAACAACATCATTCCATTCTAAGACATTCTCATAAATATAACTGATGACACATTAGCTTTTCGGAAACACACGTATAAGCATGATTATATACATTGTTATACTCGCCACAACACAACATTTTACACCAACATCATACAAGTACCTACTCTTTCCCAAACAGAATAAGCAAAACTCAGTACTTTTAATATCAATTTGATAAGATTTAGAGTTCTCTTCAATCTTTAAAATACTACATTTAATTCTACATCCAAGTAAAAAAGCTATCCACATTCAAAACAACCCCATCCCAAACAATTACACACCTAACACACTTAGACCTATATCCTAACCTACCAACAAACGAACACATCTATATCACTGTAATTCAATGTGTGTGTTTGTACCGATGTGTCAAGTGTTGTATTGTTTAAAAAATATTACGTCTGTTTACATTTAAAATACAAGGCGTATATCTATCGCACATCAAAGCGTGATAATAACGACGGCTTGATGGGTTCGTAATACTTGGATCAGAACTTCGAATCGCCCGACCTGCTGTTCGGTAACGTGATATCACACTGACGAGTGTAGCAACACAGAAAACGAAACGTATGCAACTAATACATGCATGTACTTATGTTACAAAAAATGTTACATAAATAAAATGTTATACTATATATATATATATATATATATATATATATATATATATATATATATATATATATATATATATATATAAGAAATAATTAATATTTATTTATAAATATTATTATAAGCCCCCTTCACACAATACCGGGCAATCTAAGTGAGTTTAATAACAAGCAGTACAAATAGCTTCATGCAAGATCACAACACAGTTTATTGATCACTTTAACTGCTCGTGAAATTTAGCCTCCGACTCGCTATTTACAAGGTTAAGTTTCTCTTTAATTATTAGCTAGTTCCCTATGGCCGAGGGGTTAACGCTCTTGACTGCGAATCAGTGGCGACTGTTGAGAATTTACTTCCTGCACTGAAGATTGCGTTAGCATGAAACATCGATGTCTGTAGGTAATAAATAATTAATATTTATTTATAAATATTAATATATATATATATATATATATATATATATATATATATATATATATATATGAATATTAAAAAATATGTATTTATTATATAATTATTATATATATATATATATATATATATATATATATATATATATATATATCAGTATATATCTCAATACCGTTTTTACCGTCTAAAGAAGCTGGATCTCTCAACAGATCGCAGCTGAAATATGTATGCACATATGTAACCAATAATGATTGTATACATAAAAAATAAACTAAAAAAAGCTGTACTTGTTATTGATCACTTTTTTTTATTAACACTGGAGTTTCAGTGGATTAACATGTAGAAAACAATATATATATATATATATATATATATATTTACATATATATATATATATATATATATATATATATATATATATATATATATATATATATATATATATAGATATATATATACAGGGTGCCCCAATAAAACGGGCCCCAAATCTAATTAAGCCCCGTTTCTTAGTGTTTTGTCCGAATGAAATTAATGTTGGGGCAGTTTATTATATTCACAACATCATATCCAAATACTAGGGTGTTTGGCCTTTTTTTCTCTGTTCTACAGCATGTGTTCTAGATTGACTCCTTTTAGCTCCGTGCATTTATTGAAGCGCAGAACGAAGTTGTCCATGACGTGTTTACAAACTGAAGTGGGAATGGCTCTCATCTCCTCCCTGAAGGCTTCATTGAGGTCCGTGATGGTTCTGGGTTTCCCTGCGTACATTCTGTCCTTAAGATAGCCCCAAAGGAAATAATCTGGGGGCTTAGGTCCGGGCTATGGGGTGGCCACTCAAAATTAGTCTTGAGACTGATCACTCGGCCTCCGAAGTTCTCTTTCAGCCAATCTCGGGACAGGTATGAGGTGGGAGAACTTGCTCCGTATTGCTGGAACCATCACTTGCTCATGAGCGACGGGTAGAAGGTCTGGAGTTGACTCTTGAAGGTTTTGAGGACCTCCACATACCGCTCCTTGGTGACTGTCACTGCTGCGCCAGATTCTTCGATGAAGATTGGTCCGATGATGCCTCTGACCGAGATTGCAGCCCACACCGTGCAATTAGGAGAGTGCAGGGGCTTGGTGGCTACTTCATATGGTCTGAAGGACCCCAGAAGACATTTGGCTTGGAGTTCGCCTTTCCGTCAAGATGGAAGTGGGCTTTATCTGAGGTCCAAAGGAGGTTAAGGAAACCTGGTGTCTCCTCGATCTTATCGAGCATCTTGACTGCCATAGTGTTCCTCTGCTTCTTGTCTGAGGCTGTAAGCGTCTGTATTATGTATGGGTAAGCCCTGATATCATTCACCAGCACTCTCCTGCAAGTCTCACGGGAGATACTGAGGAACTGACTTCGCTTGCGCACAGAGCGTTTCGGACTCTCCCGGAGCGACTCTCTCACACTTTCGACCAGCTCGGCTGTCCGCTTCTTGGGACGTCCCGAGTGGCTTGAACGGTTCTCACTTGCAGCGTTGAGGTTCTCCACGGTCCCATACTTCTCGAAGTGGTCCACCCAGTTCTGAATTCTGCTTTTGGGTGGAGCCTTTTCACACCCGAACTTATGCATGAAACGGGCCTGGGTTTTCTTAAACGAGCCTGTCTTGTAGTAAAATTTAACACAGTGTATTCTTTGTCCCAGCTCCCACTGAGGTATTGGTGTACTCACGGTCGTCTATTCTGCCATGTCCTGTAAAATAATGACAATCAGTGAATAAATAAAGGAGATATCAAATAAAGTATACACGGGGCCCGTTTTTTTTAGTCTCCCTATATATATATATATATATATATACAATAATATTTATAAATAAATATTAATTATCTACATACATCGATGTTTCATGCTTACGCAGTCTTCAGTGCAGGAAACTAATTCCCAACGGTCGGCGGGCGCGAACCCCGAACACAAATCGCCACTGATTTGTAGTCAAGATTCTTAACCCATCGGCCATTGTGAACTAGTTATTAATATAGGAGGAATTTAACTTTGTAAATAGCGAACAGGCGGCTAAATTTACCCAAGCAGTTTAGAGTGATCAACGAATGTATTCGGATCGTGCATTTCGCTATTAGTACTGCTTGTTATTAAAGTCACTCAGAGTGCCCGACCTTTTGTGGAGGGGGCTTATAATAATATTTATAAATAAATACTATATATATATATATATATATATATATATATATATATATATATATATATATATATATATATATATATATATAGAGTGTTCTATGAAAACATATTTGTGGTAATTAAGCTACACAGAAGCTCCTGCGTTTCATCCCCGGGGAGAATCTTCAGGCTATATATGTAGACCGGAAGTTTGCCTGCAACGCTGCAATATATATCTATAAAAAAGACATATACAACATAACGAAATATATATGACTAAAATCCAGTGGAAAAAGAAAGTAATTGTGGTCGAGACAAATATAACGATTAGTAAAACATATTTCATTCATCTATGCATTTCGAGGAGTATTTAAAACGTAAATGAGGACGATTATATAAAATTCATAGCAGAACGCAAACGAACACGGTATTTACTACAACGGATAGCAAAACATATTTCCCAACTCATATAGTTCAAGATTAATTTAAAACGTGGATGATGAACGATTATATAAAATTCGGAGCGAAATGAAAGCGAACGCTGTCAGAACTATAACGGAAAATAACAACATATTTATTTATTTTAATTCATGTACATCGAGGTGAATTTAAAACGTGGATAATTAATGTTTCTATAAAATACATAAAGAAACGTAAATGAACTGTGTATGTCTACCACCAGGCGTTGTGGTGATAGTAAGTACCTAATAAATGGCTATAATTTAGTGAGGTTTGATATTAAGTCCATGCCTGCCATGGTTTTCCATTGACTTTTCTTTATATATACGGCACTGACGATGTAATACCTGCGAAATAAGTCCACTGGAATTTTAAAGGATATTTTCTTAATATTTTATAATTCCTGATATCAGCCGACACATTTGTATGCCGAAAATACTAAACACAATTTTCTGAAAAAGATGTGAATCGACCCTTTCTAAAATTGTGCTGAGGTTTAAAACTAAATAAAAGTATTAGCTCTAGCATCACACTCCTGAGCTATAAAAAAACACTTTCATGTTATTAAAACTTTATATTTGAAATATCAAAAATGTTTAATGTTTGTAGTAAATACATGCATACACACGCACACACACACACACACACACATATATATATATATATATATATATATATATATATATATATATATATTATATATATATATGTGGGTGTGTGTGTGTGTGGGTGAAAAAAGACAAACGGAAAACAGGTTAAAATGCAGGAGACAAACAAAAACGAGAGATTTTCTCCTGTATTTGCACCTGTTTTCCGTTTGTCTTCTTTCAGACATTTTGTCTACCACGGCATTTCATTTCATGACTTATCGTGCACCTTAGCCCGCTATATATATATATATATATATATATATATATATATATATATATACTAGATGAACCGGGAGATTTAAAGGGACTATTTTGTATATGAATCTTTTAATTTTCTTGACCGCTTTTTTTTTTTCTCTGTTTGGTAAATCTGTTTTCTTTCTGCTTTTTAATTCATCGTATGGTTCTCTTTCGTTCTTCTCTTATATTTCCTTTCTTTCTTAAGAATCTGTATATTGATGCCCATTAGGCTGGCTGTTATTCTGCCTGCCTCCTATGAATATAGTGTATAAATACATTCGTTAGTGTATAACCGGTATTGAACTTACGTCCAGTAACGTTGATTGTTTAAATAATTCGGCATATTTATTTCCGTTTATTTTCCATCTTTTTGTTGTTATTTTTTTCAATTCTTTTTTTCTTTTTTTCTCTTTTCCTACTCTTTCTTTTCGTTCCAATTTCACTATCAATAAATATCATCACATTGGATTTTTTTTTCTAGTAAACTTTTCTTACTTTCTTTCCGTTGTTCTTTTTCCCTATTCCTGCTTTTTCCGGATCTCTCTTTTTGAATATTTTTCATAGCATCATCCTGGATTTTTCATAGCATCATCCTGGATGTTTGTTTGCTCTGATTATATAGGTCTGCTTATATCAAGTTATTTATTTTTTCCCTCATTTCGAACGTTTTGTCATTAAATTAATGTCTTAATTCTCTAAATATTTATTTCACTCTTTGTTTAAAAATCGATTTATCTTCCTTTTTTCTTATTACCTTATTATTTTCCCGATATTACTGTGTTACTTTATAATTTCATAATAATGTCTAATTCTTCGGAATCTCAATTCAATAAATCATTTTTAATTTCGTCTTTTTTATGGCTGTTCATTTCTTTCGTCGTCGCTCTTATTATTTTCACTCTCGTTCATTCGTTCTTCTCTTTTTTTCTTTCTTTTATCTGCTATTTTTTATGTTTCCCTTCTTCTTCCTCTGCGTCTTTCTTTTCTTCCTTGCTTTTTTTATTCACAATACCCTTCTTACGTCATTCCTTCCGCGGTTTCCCTATCGTATGCGCAAGCTTGATCCCACCGTTTTAAATCCATCTTGGAAGCAAAGGCCGTTCGGCTGATTGCTTGGCTGAAACCAACCGAATCGCGCTCGTTTTCCTCTTTATTTTTTATCTTGTAACTAAGCGCGCGAAATTGTCACAAATGAAATAAATCACATACGCCAGATGAATGCTGCGTTCCAATCGATGCACAAGCCTGCAGAAGTGAGCGCGTGGTTGCATATATGTATATGTTTCTACTTATAACTAGCAGATTAATATACCAGTTACCTGTGATAAGTAAAACGGCAGTATGACACCGAGAGAAAACAATAAAAAAAACTTACAAATCAAGTACCGGTCTCGAACATGGAAATAGTCACAGTGAAACTCACACAGAAACATATGCACACACACTCTCTCTCTCTCTCGCTCTCTCTCTCTATCTCTCTCTCTTTCTCTCTCTTTCTCTCTCTCTCTCTCCTTTACTTTCTCTGCATATATAAGCCCTTGGTTTAAAAGAAGTATTTATACCATTCAGTCTAATATATATATATATATATATATATAAGCGAAATTATTTTTTATTATTACTCTGGCTTACCCAGAGAGGAGCTATGGGTGAAATACGCTAAAAAAACTAAAACTATGAATAGATGCATTTATATATATATATATATATATATATATATATATATATATATATATATATATTTGTATAATTCGGCACCATTCCCTCTCTTATACATGTTTGATTAAACAGAGGTTCCAACTTCGTCTTATTCAGCTTTAGATCCGTTTTTTCTTGTCTTCGTACGACGGAGTTGATGTTATAATCCAAGGAGCGTAAAATATCTCCATATTTTGTGCGAACGTTTTCGACCGTCGTCAGGCGATTGCAAAAGCTATATAAGCAGAAGTTGGCACTCCTGCTTAATCAAACATGTATATATATATATATATATATATATATATATATATATATATATATATATATATATTGCAATGAAAAAGTAATATTAGAAAACTAAGGCGTATTTAAGACCAAAGTTGCTCTACAAAAGATACAGCGCATTATTACAACAAAAAAAACAAATGTGTGCACACGCTATGTATCTTCATGAATTATTAATCATTGATATAAAATCATAGAAATAGTATAATTACTTCCTACATTGTACAAGTCTTTCCAAACCGTAGCCGACGAAACTAGATACGGTCAATAACTAATACATATATATATATATATATATATATATATATATGTGTGTGTGTGTGTGTGTATGTGTGGATGTGTGTAGGTGTGTGTGTCAGTGTAAATAATGATAAACAGAAAACAGGTTAAAATGCAGGAGAAAAATAAAAAAACGAGAGATTTTACCGGTTTCGTTCGTGTTAGCGAACGTCTTCAGACAAAATTAAGATTCTCTCTCTCTCTCCCTCTCTCTCTCTCTCTCTCTCTCTATCTCTATTTCTCTCTCTATATATATATTATATATATATTTGTTAATGACTATATATATATATATATATATATATATATATATGTAAATTTATCTCTCTCACTCTCTCTCTCTCTCTATTTATATATATATATATATATATATATACATATATATGTTAATTACTATATATGTATATAATAGGACCGGCGACACAGTTATAAATGTGGGGGGACCTCTCCTAAAAAGTGGGGGGGTTAAACACATGCATATATAACATCATTATTGATGATCGTAAAGTGGGGGGCCAAGTAAAAAAGTGGGGGGGATGTAGCCATCCCTGCCTCCCCCCCCTCTCCGGTGCCGCCGTCCATGTATGTATATATATATATATATAAACATATATATATATATATATATATATATATATATATATATATATATATATATATATATATATATATATATATAAACACTTTAGAACGCTGTTTTGGCGTGTATATCTATATACATTTACTTATCCTACATTACTGTCTCTATGTGTCAATCTCGTTTTCTATCTATGTCTCTCTCTTTCTCTATATATAGACAATGGATATATATGGAGAGAGATAAAGGGAAAGAGAGATGGAGAAGTGTGTGGGAGATTAATTAAATTCAAAATATTCGAAAATATAAAATAACTAAATAAACAAATGTATACATTGATGATATATCTAAGTCAATAAAAAAAAACTTGTTAAGTTCTTAAAATAACCACACAAATCCAATTAAAATGTGTTGGTTATTTTCCTTCAGGTTTTTGCACATTATTTCAATTCTTTTTTCCAATATACGAACTAAGCTCTAGATATTCCCTTTGATTGTTACCGCTTTTAATTATGAGACATTGTGAATAACTCGAATTCGAACAGCGTCATAAAAACAATATTTCAAAATCAAATCAACTAGAGTTTATAAAAAGAGGAAATTATAAAATATGCAATACATTAATAGATCAACAATAGTTAGAGAGCGTAGACGTTCGTTACGTACATAAAACTTGTTTTAGAATAAAAATAAAACATTTGCTAAATTAATTTAGATTACATTATTTGAAGTTAATATGGAGATCTAAAAACAAAGTCCTTAATATGATGCCGCTATTTTTATCCACAAAAAAAGAATTGCATTAATTAAATGCCCAATCATGATGCGTATTGCAAAGAATAGACAATTGAAAAAGCGTAGTAAGAATTTGCAACTTCATAAGTTAAACAAAATTACATATGCACTTGATAGATATCACTGGGATTTCCAGTGTTCCAAACTATTTATTTCGCAAAAGTAGAACGGTTAATTTGTTACAATCGATGTAATCATGAGAATATATATATATATATATATATATATATATATATATATATATATATATATATATAGGCACTAGACTTTGCCGTTACTGGTTCGCAAGCCTACCAACTGCGACTAGAACGGCACTGCACACATCTGCTGGGCACACTACGTGCTGACCTCAAACAGGCGGCACTAGGACCACTACATACAGCAAAACAACTTCATTGTATACGACAACTTGCGCATGCCAATACCAGATGGTCTGGGACTCGCATGGAGGACTGATTTCAGCTATGGGATATCATTTGACTACCGTAGCCGCAGAACACAGTTTTTAATTTAAAAAAATTAATAATGTATATATATATATATATATATATATATATATATATATATATATATATATATATATATATATATATATATATATATATGAATAGAAAAGTGATGAGAATAAACATTACATGAATGCAATATTTATTAAATCAGCAATTTGTTCTCATATATTAAACACATTTCTTTCCTTAATCCATGGATTTTCAAAGATATGCTAATCGATTATATAACTCTTGTTGGCACCCACTGAGGATTTAATAAGTATTTGATTTTATTAAATTGTTATTCTCATCACTTACCTACTTATACTATTGCCTTATCTCGTATATCGAACATTGACTATTACAGATAGGATATAAGTTTTATATCCATGTTCTCTCATGTTATATATATATATATATATATATATATATATATATATATATATATATATATATATTTTAAGTAAATTTTAAATTATTTTTGTACTAAATGAGCCGGCGTTTTTACCTTCTGCTATCATCAGTGTAATAGATGATAATTTCAGACGGTCGCAAGATTAGAAACCAGTTACAGAATCATCCTAGACTCTGCAAGCAAACACCTTAACCAAACGGCCACGAGAAATTACCACGTAAATAAATTCTATTCATGCCAAAGAGGCATCGACAGTAGACTATCGAGAGGGTGTTCAACGGACATTGTCGAAACATGCCATATAGCTGTGTGACAGTCTATTTTATAACTACTCGAACAGAGCTCAACACTCAATTTCATGAAGGGGTTTATAACACTATTTATTGAAGTAAATATTAAATTATTTTTACCTACATACGCCGGCTTTTCAAGCTTCTGCTATGATCAGTGAAGGAGATGATCGTTTCAGACGGTCGCGAGATTTGTACCCAATTACAGAATTACCCTAGACTCCGCAATTTTCATCAACAGCAAGGAATTGCATTAATTAAATGCCGAATGATGATGCGTATTGCTAAAAATAGGCTATTGTAAAACAACTTTTTAAGCATATCTGGTACCAAAGGTACTTGAGTTTTTTTTAATGCAACTTTTATTCCTATGTAAATTTATTGCAAGCTACCATATCGCAGAATGGTTCTTTGGTGTAGTGTTTGGATATTATTATTATTATTATTATTATTATATTATTATTATTATTATTATTATTATTATTACTACTACTACTACTACTACTTATTCATGTATATGTTAGTGAAATTAAATGTGAATTATTTCTACATTTTATTATTGGGGAAGTGGTCATTTGGTCAGTACCATTAGAGAGCCATGAATATTATAACCGTCTTGTTTTTAAATCTCCTAAGCAGTTACATGGTAAACAGCATATTATCCTCGTTTTAATATTTCACGCTAAAGTTAAGGTCCCCTATTTTGTTTCACTGTTAGATACATGAATCCACTTTTTTATTTATGAATTTTCTAACGGTGGGTCGGCTTATGCAAGTGCTAAGTCTGCGATATCTTGAAATTAGATGGGTGACAATTTGGCAATATTGGGTGCTGTATGTCATCTCTGGTATACATGCTGACTGGGGATTGCATGCACATTTCGCATCCACCATAAACTTCCACTTTCAGTGGTAGTCGGAATGCCCGAAGCTGGCCGAGTATCACCAAACAAAATTGATGAAAAACATTAATATTGGTTCATGTTTTTTTTCTATTTTATTTCTTATCCATTGATATATTGGAATGTAGTATGTTTTATATCATGTAATATAATTTAAAATATATATATATATATATATATATATATATATATATATATATATATATATATATAGGCAGTATCTTCTCTGACAGGCAAGTATTGTTTAATATAACATACAACTTATGTCTAGATCAGTTCAATACTCCGAATCAGAATGTTTGTTTCGGAGGCGGGGATTGGCTGATTAATCTGCCAAAATTTTGATCGGTGCCCCAAGTACTTGTAGACCCATCCGGCTCCATCTTAAGGATATGAGGATAATCAGGTACAGATCATGTGTTAGTATTATTGATCGTTTTGACGGGAATTATGTAACTACGAAAGGATATCCATACATAATTTGTCTGTTATATTTAATATATATATATATATATATATATATATATATACTTTTTAATATTTTAAAATCACACGGAAATTAAGTCAAACACTTAATAGTAATTAGAATACTCGAGCTCAAAAGTGTATAGGTTTTAGTTTAAAAAAATGATTTACTTTAAAACAATATTATTGTTTACAACAATCAAAACTAAGACGTATAAACTGGTCTTATAAGTGGCGGTTGGTAGATTGAAAACAGCAATTTTACTCAGAAGACACTCAATATTTGTGAAAACTTTATTAAAAAAATAACTTTTATTTCCAGATCAGCAGATTTGGTCAACGTTTATCTAAAAAAACAGAGATAATATCAGACTACATTAAAATAATCCAAACAAATGAACACATTTATTTAATTAGCAAGGAGGAAAAAAATCTACAACATTGTATTCCGGCAAGATGGCGTCAAGGATTCTAGAGGCTACTCTTATAATGAGAAAGCGAAAAAAAAAACAAAAAAGAAACACAGAGTAATAATGAAGAAGGTGATGTGATGGGTTTTTCATCTTGTTAATTAAATAACTATGTTTATTTGATGGGAGTATTTTAATGAAGCCTTGTGTTATTTTAACTGTGTTCATTTTAGATAAACTCTTAATGAATCACTTCATCTGGAAATGAACCGTTTCTTATCTGTTTTTTTTTTGACAAAAGAATAATAATTTCCAGAAATATTCACTCTACGATTTTCGAATGTTTTGATTCCCACGGATTTGACGATGTTGAACATATTTTAGGTTGTTAATGGTCAAAACGATATATGATTTACTATGGGCGAAATACTTCTTTGGAATTAATTAAATATCAGACTCTGTATACTCAACCCTAAAAGTTTTTTTTTGTTTTAACTATGACGAATCACGACAAAATACTTAATTAATAAAATATTAAACGAAAATGTTTTAAACTGCAACTTTTTTTTACATCTGCAACGAGCATGTTGGCAAGTGTAAGTAGGTATTAGCATGATGTTGCATCAGCACAACCGCTAAAATGTAATCGGTATTTTCGATGTGAAAATAATATGAAAATAAAACATTTAAGAGTTATATATATATATATATATATATATATATATATATATATATATATATATATATATATATATATAGTTTTTGCAGTTTTGCCACAGAAAGAAATATCGCACTGTAGATCTAGTTTAAAATTGTTGTTTCTTTCTGAAACGCCTTTGGAATTTTCTTGGTTTCAGATCATTTACGTTTTCCATATTTTAACTACGTCTTATCGTCAATAATGCCTAAGATATGAACAAACATTAGCAGAAAACATGTATTCTAGTTAACTTAAAACAGGCCATCATCGATGTTCGTTTTTGTAACCCACTATCATGTACATAAGGTATGTCTAAATACCGCTCCAATCCAGCTTCAGTCACTCTACACAGTCGAGCACCTCTAACCCACTTTTTACCAATATCTTCCGCAGAGAGTCTCACCCTTTCAGCGTAAAGGCAAGCTTTCAGGTAATATTTGAAAATTTAAATAACGTCGAGAGAAGTGTAGATCTCACCACCGTAGACTGCCTTCATACGAGTTTTCCATATGCATTGATATGTATTTTTGAACATGCATTGATAGGTTCACATCAAAAGACGATACATTAAGTGAGCGAAGTATGAGACCTCCAACAAGCCTAATAAGCAGAACAACCAGTGCGGCAATAAAAGAAATCGTGACTCAATGTCTCGTCTTTGTCACCTCATCAAACACCCGTCGGTAAATTCAGCAAACCACCTGAATAAAGCTTCTTGCTTACCCAGAATGCATTTCTTATCACTAGCAAGGCCAGTGATGCCTCGTAATTATCGAAGCACCTTTACCCAGGCGCCAAGGCCATATGAGCGTAGCTCCCTCATCGCCAAAGCGATCCACTCAATCTTATCATCTCGACCGGTTCTCCTAAACATAACCCAATTTCATTCGATCTAGGTAAAATAGCCGAGTGATAACGCTGAATCTCGACGCTTGGCATACCCAGACCGCCTTCAGAAGGATATAGATAACAAATCTTGCGACGGACTATAGAGGACCTGCTAAGCCACAGAAACTCAAAAAGAGCCAGCTGCTTCTCAGGCCACGTATCTGACGGGAGTAGCCCCACTGATAGACGATATAGTATGATCGGATAAATATGAATGCAACTCACCTTCGCTCTCCCCTTTAACGAAAAATGTATACGAATCAACAGACCAGCTGTGGCCCGAATCGCTTTCCATACTTCCGACCAATACTTCTCCAGCTAAAGATCAGGACCAGACCAGTCGTTGAATTGATTGAAAGGTCCGTCAGTCAAGCTAAAGGGTCCCTGCAGGGATACACTCCTCCAGGCACCAATGCACAAGGCCACAGACTTGTCACAGTTAATATTGGCCCCTGTTACCATTTCTTACATTCTGATTTCTCTGTCGACGACACTAATCACAGCACTGCTCGTTACAAACACAATCAAGTCGTCGGCAAAGGCGGAGTACTTCATATTGGTGCAAGCATCTGCCAAAGTAATCCCCTGTAGGACAGGAATCACCCTTAGCTTGTGAAGGAAGGCCTCCAACACAAGCACATAGTTCATCGGTGAAAGCGGACATCCCTGACGAAGAGATCTAGATAATCTGAAAGACTCAGACCTGCAGACTATTCGCATCCACCAGCACATCGGGATTCGCATATAAGAGTCGAATCCAAGAGCAAAACGGCGGCGCAAAACCGGTCGCAGACATAACAGCTTCCAAGTTACGATGAGCCACCCTATCAAATGCTTTGGACTGATCTAAATTAATAAGTGCGGCTTCAGTGTCGATTTATGATCAATCGTATAGAGTGCAAATCATCCTGAATGGTCCCACCCTTCTACAGCACAAGTCTGTTCAGGGCTGATTAGACCAGCCAAGGTAACATTGGCTAAGATCTGGGCCCAAATTGTTAACTCAGCATTTAGCATTGTTAAGGACCGAAAATTATTTAACCCATCCCCACCATGTTTGCTTTTGCGTAACAACTTCACTATACCCATAATCATTTACTGGCGAATAGCCTAGTTCCTTAACTACGAGTTTAATAAACTAGTCAGCAAGTACACAAAAACGTGCGACATCTTCAAATACACCAAGTAGAGCAAAGCATCGATCCGAAGAGACTTGTGAAGGCTGACCCGCTTTAAAGCTTCCTGAACCTCTTGTTATGCAACCTTCGTAACTAGCTGATTCGGTCGCCTCGAGACGAGACAAGCAAGTTAAATTGGGGTCGACTTGTGTTAAACGCAAACCGGGTTTCCTAGTAAAAAGATCCTGGAAATGAGAACGAAACGCCTGCATAATTCTTTCATTTGTGGTCACGAGACGCCCATCCAGCCATGAGATACGTGCGATATGACGATCAGCAGTTTGACGACGTACCTCTGCACGCAATTCAGCGGCCATATGTGTTGCTTCCTGAGGCTATTCTTTAACCTAGCCCTAATTACTAAAGCTTGGTGATGTTTAGCACTATCCCCCGCCTCTATCGCCCGATCTAATCTAGATTCTATTGTCACTTTAGCTGTCCGAGATCTTAGATTTAGTCGCCAGCTAAAATTAGCAGTAAATTACTCAAACACCTTCTTAAAGTGAACACACTTCCTATTCTCAATTACAGTTTCCGTCAATTATCGCTGTAAGGTTAGTAATCGCTGTTCCTGGTAGCCCTTTACATCGAAAAACGAAGTGTTGAGCTTCCAGTACCCAGCCCATCTAGTCTTAGGTCTATATAAGTTTACACGGACGGGAATAAGTCTATGATCAGAGTAAACTATGTTATGTAAACTTGGACATTCTTATAATACTACGTCGACTCTCCTAATTAAGAACAAGTCAATATAACTCGAAAGTTGTACCGAACCGAAGCCGAGCCTAGATGTTCAAGTCCATTCTCTATCACGGGCCTTCTCATTCCGGAATTTATCGATAAGATAATAATTGACGACGAAATCACGAAATGTCTTAGTATCCCGATCATTGTAAGTTCCCCTAGCCCGATTCCGATGTATATCGGCATCAAGGACTGCGTTGCAGTCTCCCGCTAGGATGACCGTCCTAGTTGTACTCATGAACTGCTCGATCCGTCGAAAGAAAGGAGCAATCTCAGTATGGTAATTGAGCTCATAAACTCTAATGATCCGAAATGCCTTATCTTTTATGGTAACATGCAAACCGCACAGGCTTTTTTTCCGGATTCATGAGGCAAGGGTCACAGAAGCAGCTATATACTTATTTACTAGCCAGGAAACACCCATCGAGCTATAATCGAAGTACGCTGAGTAGACGTAAAAACGTCAAGCCAGCGCAACCAAATGGTCACCTGGAATTGGGTGAGTTTCCTGAATACAACATACATCCACTCCAAGGTGATGAATGTATGTAGCAACTCGAAATTTACGAGAGTCAGCCCTCAGCTTGCTAGATAGAGAGCGATAAAGATATCTGAGAGTTGGGTTCCAGAAACTAACATCGATGAGGTCAGAATGCCGACGGCTCTCCGAAAAGACTGTCTTCATCTGAATGCTGATTTTCCTATAATGAGAGATACCGCCAACATCTAAGGGGTAAGTTAGCTTGAGTCTCCTATAAAGGTAAGTGTTCAACGAACACCTAGCCTTTGAACACACACTTTTTATGAAACCTTTTAACATCTCACTTTTTTTAAAATGCCCATAGGAGGTGTTAAATTAAAATGCTCGTTGGTCTCCTTTAGCATTTGCCAGAACCCCTTGGCGTCTTCTGGTTTTATTTTAACTGTAAGGACTCTTAAAGCGTTAGGGAAGTGAAGGGGCTCTTCAACTGACTTGTTACCCACCTTCCTAAACGCAAGTAGGGATTTAGATCATATATTTTAAAGATCTTTACCGTTTGTTCCTGTACCTCATTCACTAAACACATTTTATTTCCTGTGAAAACAGCAGTGTTTTTCTTTTTTTCTCTACAGAAGAGCGTCCCTTTTTTTAGATAGAGGGCGAGGTGGAAGTATTTGCTATTAAACGACAAACGAACACGTAGTTGCTATACATTGATCTTAAAGTAATCATTGTTAAATTCACGGCAAAACGATGAGAATTATCAGGTCTGTATTTCGGTTAAGTATCAAGCAAATATATGTATAACACTCGACGAAATGGATGAAGTTGGATGCTGTCGGCCTTCCTTCAATTTTAGAACTGGTCGAACTGGACATATGTGATATGACAAATAACCAGATCGAATTAGACATTTTTCATAAATTTTTATTTAACATAGTTCACCCAAAACTAGGCAGGTCGCCACTGTAGATGTAATGGACTACTGAGAATTAGGGTATAAGTTTTATGTGTCATCCAAAGTTAAGAGCCGTGCAGCGATGTCTGTTTACATTAGTTTTTAATTTCTGCATGCCGGTACAGTCGGGGAAACAGGGAACAAGTAAGGAGTTCCAGAGGCTGGCAGCACGAGCTACTGCAGCAGAAGGCTCTCCAGCATCTGAGGACTTCCACAGTGAATGGATGTGATTTTCCTGCTTGTCGGGTTGGTCTGGATCATTTACGTCGAGGAGACACTAGAGCAGCAAGTTCATTAAAGCACAATCTCCTTTCGAAAATTGAGAATCCATGCTTTGGGACACCGTATATTTCGATTACTTTTCTGTCCGGAATATCGACACATCAGCTATCCATCCAACATGTATCGCTAGGTGTGTCTAGAAGCACAATATAAATGGATCGATATGTTTCGTCCTTTTTCCCGAAAAGACGTCAGCTGTCCTACGTCCGAAAACAGTCGCATTGCAGAAACTGACGATATCAAACGGCATTAATCGACATATTCCCGGGGAAGCTTTCTCCATGATTTTGCCATGAACAGGAAATAATGAAAATGGTGACAGACACAAATAAAAATGAAAACCACGTCCCTTAGGTACAATAAATACAACGAAAATCACGAGATATAAAAATACATATAACTTTTAAAGGTCGTACGACGATGCTCTTCTGATTAAGATATGTGTGAAAGTATTCGTCTTGCAACTGAACGTTGATAGTAAATTTTGTTAAGCTTCGATTCAGATAGAATGCATAACGAAGCGGCACAAAATAGAGATACGAATAATATGTAATTATTGTCTAAGGATCAGGAAGAAAGTCCAAGAGCGTTCTTTTGGTGATGTTAAGTTTGGTGGGAACTTTCCTTTTCATCGTTCGAGCGACTTTTATTAACAAAGGTTGCTCTGCCCTGAGCAGTAAATAAAGAAATCCTTCCTATAACTTTTCTCTTTCTTTTATTTGTCTAGATAACTTATTTTGCTTCTATCTATTATTGTACGTGTCTATTGTAACATAATGAGCCATTGGCAAAGATCGGCAGTGTATATGGAAGATATTCGATAACACACACACACACACACACATATATATATATACAATAGATATGCGTGTGTGTTTGTGTATGCATTACATTTCTGTTGAGTCAGCTACATCCAATCACGATCAATGTGTGTATACATACATAATATGCATGCATAAACACCAATATATATATATATATATATATAAACGTAAACTAAAGTTTTAAGTAAAATAAGAATATACATTTAAAAATAATTATAAGTAGTTTGACACCAAATTGGATAACTTGACTGACACGTAGCAATTCTGTACGAGACGATTATATAGAACCGCAAATGAACAAACAACCTGAAAAGACATGTTGGAGTCATTTGATAAATCGCTCACAATGTAAAGCCAATGCTCATATTTGCATGAAAATCTTTTTCTCAAATTTGAAACAGAGCCGAATCACGACAACAAAACTCTTACACTGACTACTATATATCTTAGGGCATTGCATATATATGTATATATATATATATATATATATATATATATATATATATATATATATATATATATATATATTTATATATATGTGTGTGTGTAGGGGGTGATTGTTGGCTTTGTGTGTGCGTGTTTTAATTGAGCCATAGGATAAATCAAAGAAATCAAACAGGAACACAGTGAAGTCAAGATAACGGCATATGTAGATGGGTCGATATATCAGCTAAAGTGGCTTGTATTTAGGCTATTTCAATATATATGTTTCAATGAAGCGTTATGGTTTCACAAGCTACTCCATAAATCCCCTACTTACTTAACAAAATAATAACTTTTGTGCCAGATTTTAGTTTATTCATCGACATAGTCTTCTTCCAGGGGCATGCACTTATACCAACACATCTTTAACCATTCGATACATTTTTCTGGAACGATTCGTCTTTGGTCGTAAACAACGTTTCAGTATCGCAAAGTTTCACATATGTAGTATGTTCATAGATACATTTTCTATGGTAGCGTTGAAATTTTCCGATGTACAGATTGTTGCAATTGCTACATGGTATCGTGTATCTAGTCACTGTTGTCACATGTGTGTTATGCTTCTCGACGAAATACATAATGGTGAAAGAGGTCGAGTGTACTCTTCTAAAATCCCCTTTTATAAAGACAGTGTATATATGATGGTACGTTAGTGTGTAAAATGAGAAGGTTTGGGATAAGTGAAAGATGTTTTAATCATTGTGAAAGTGCAGAGGCCATATTTTAATAGGTATGTTGGTCTTGTTATATTTTAATGCATTTTTTTAACTATACAGTCTGTCTGATTTACATCTAAATACCACAAATACGCACACACATACACGTATATGCTACTTGGATAACTTACATGTTTTCAATGGGCCAGTAAAGATTGTCACGCGTTCTTCGAGATTGTCAAACGGCCTAAAACACGATCTCTGTTCCGATCATATGTTTGCTCTGTTTACATCCGGCTTCGCCTTTTGATACATTGAAGTCAAAATATATAATTCATATAAGGATAGAAATAGAATGCAACATAAAAATAAAAGAAGAAATGGATATACGACAAAATATATAGAACAAATTAAAATCTGAAACATAAACATAATATAATGTTACCATGTCCTCCACATTTCTTTTCTATTTATTATTATTTGTCTCTCTTCGAATCTATAAATTAAATTGAACGAGAGTCCTTAAGCTATTTCACCTCATAATTTCCTCTACTGTCTAAACTCACTAATATGGGTGATTTGTGCCACAGCTCTTGCTTTTGCTTTATTATTTAGACATGCTGTGGTCCCCTGAATTATTTCGTGTGTCTTGTTTCACTTGTATAATGCATCGGAAGCATTGATATGAATTAAAGTACACCACACACATATGTACACGAATATATACATATATATGTATATAAAAGTGCGAAAATATTTGTTCTAGCATATACCTCATATAGTTTATGTATATAACAACCTTTTCGAATTGAAAGTTCTATGATTGTTAACCTTCAACAACGAAGCATATATAAGTAAACAAAAGTTTGTTAGATTCCAAAGGTCAACATTTTATTTATCTCCCACATCATTTTAAAAACAGTCAATCTTTAGTGCAATGTTTTATGAATTTGTTTCGTCCATAGAGGGACCAATAAACATCAGTATGTCAACTGTATATATACATACATTCATATATATATATATATATATATATATATATATATATATATATATATATATATATATATATATATATATATATATATATATATATATATATATATATATTGATATGTAATAATCGAATAAAATACGTCTGTAATAAAATATTGGCTTTACATTGTGAGTGATGCATCAAATGACTCTAAAATGTATTTTCAGGTTGTTTCTTTATTTACGTTTTTATATAATCGTCTCATACAGAATTGCTCCGTGTCACTCCAATTTGGAGTCAAAATATTTATAATTGTTTTAAAATGTATATTCTTATTTTACTTAAAACTTTAGTGTACGTTTGTAGTTTGAATTGAATATTTACTAATTCGTGCGTGTGTTATATCTGTTTTTTTAGATAACTCTGTGGGTGTTTTTGTATTATTAAACATTTATAGATCACATTACATGTTTACAAATTAAAGAGCGGTACATCTTTTTATGTGTTATTACATTCTGTGTTGTGGGAATTTTCGTTGGATATATTTATTTGTATGGCTTCATACGCATCTGTATAATACAAAGGGGGCTGAGATTAGAATGGCAATATTCATTATATAAATGTATTTCGCTATGAATTCGTATTATCATCCAGTAGTTATTAATTGAATTTAGAATTCATTATCTGATACTTTTCCTCCATAAACAGTTATTATCCGTCAGCATAAAAGTGCCCATAATCAAAATACTAAAAATAACGGCTAGCCAGAAAAACTGAAATAAATCTAAAAGTGGATAATGTTTATGGAAATAACTTTCAAAATATACAAAGAAACATACAAATATTGTAAAATCAAACTAATTATACCAATTACAAACAATAGATTATAGACAAACGGCTTTTAACTATAGCAATTCGAAATGTCATTATTCACTCAAACAACCCGTCTACAGTTTTCAAGCACATTTCTTATTCTTTATGACACATAATATTCTGAAATGCCAGCAATGTTTACGATTTAAATCAGTATAAAATGGATACAAAACTGACCTGAAAATCGTTGACTCAAAAGTAATTTAACATACAAGAAAACGACAAATGCAAACGAAAACAATAGAAAACGCAACACATTTTTATAACTCCCAACACAATAGTAAAATGATTGCACCAATAGAGACATTATTTATCAAGCATTTTCTTAAAGGCAGTAGATTTAATAAATTATAAATGAGAGTAATGTTAATATTAGTTACTGCTCGATATCGAACATGAAAACAACCATAAACGGACTGATGGGGGAATTTTACCTGGTAACCAATGTTTGCTTAAAAAAGAAGTGTAGTTGTTAGAAATAATAAAAAAGCAAAGAAAAGAAGAATAAAAAGGAAATCCGTAACATGTCTTGCGTAGAGATAAGAGTGATTCTATAAAAAAGATCGTTACGATAAATAAAGGGAAAAGTTATGTTATCGAATGTAATAGGAATGTATAAGATTCGAGAGAACCTGTTTAATTGTTTGCGAGGTAGGGTTAGTTGTAAATAGGGGACGTGTACTTGATATTTTCCGACAAAAAAGTGTACATAAACATCTGTCATTTTTTGGTAGGTGAAGTATATCCTATAACAAAAGCTATGATCTGTTAAAAAATTAACAAAACAAACGAAAATGTATTTAGAAAGCGGCCATGTTTCATAGTCGCGTTTTAATTTCGGGATGTTTTAAATTGGATCAGATGATACTCTTTTATTCTAGATTAAGAAAAAATCGAGAAGGAAACATGAACAAAAAATTCTAAACTATATTTACTTTGACGCGGTAAACTAAGTTATGTTGTGATATACATTATATCATGTCATGACTATATGGAAAAAAATCAACAAGTGTTTTTTATATAAAAAAATGTAAGATTGTTATGTGTGTTTTTTATAATAGTAAACTAGTATAACTTCCATCATTCTAAAAATATCCTCGAAAGCAGAAAGATTACTTGTAAAGAGCAATACATTTCTAGATGTCAAATCTAGTGTAGTTAGAAGAAACCTGTGAATTAATGGTGGATATTATCACCGTATAAATAACGGGCTGACTATGAAAACCGTTAGAGTAGATATTAGCATGAGAGTGAAAATGGATGCGACATCTTCTGTAAAATTCTGAGATGGATGAAGTAGCCTACCTAGAAAGAAATGTAAGAATCTTTTAAAGAGAACAAGACGGACGCGTGTCTTCTAGAAACACGCACCAAGAACTAGTCTAAATCGGTGATGTAACGGACTAACATATAGACGTTTTGGTTTGAAAGCTATAATAGCCAAATACATAGGAATACTCAACTTTACTTTATATAGATAAAATTCTATTTTACATATGACTGAGTCAAAATTGAGAGTGTATAGCTTTCTCAACATTATTAGTGTGACAACTACTACAATAGATCCGGAGCCTGTTGCTATTATTAACAAAAAGCCGTTTAATGATGATAATAAAGGTGTATATTATTACTATGTGATTTAATTGCACAGTGTACTGTTACATGACACGTAAATCTACGGGAGGGGTGTTTGTTTTCAAAACGATTGTTGATGTTGTGTCTATTTATCAAAACACAATTCCCAAGTAAGATAATACTTCTTGTTGATGAAGTTGTTGAATAAATCAGACTTCTTAACAACGCCCAGGAAGATCGTCCTTCAGGATTGTTTGATTCGCTTTGTGTTGCTTTTCGTTATAACTGTGAGATTGCAGTTGTGTCACTCTGAGAGACACAATACCAATAATTTGAATTTGACGTCAGGGTTAAGTCCAGAATACAAATCGAATAGCGGTTACACATGGACAAACATCACGTTGTCATCCACACTTCATACAGAGATAGATACAGTTAGACGACAAGGACTCTGCTGTATTTTTCTTTTGTTATAATCCCTATTAGCAGAAATGTGGACTTAATATAACTGGGTAATATACCTGTCAGTCATTGATGATTCGTCCCGGAATTGTAGTTCCGACACGACTACGTTGTCACTACTTATATAACGTTAATAAAGTGTGCTCTTAAGTGGGATGATGCTGCTATTGCTTATGTTGCTGATAATAGTAGTGATTGTAACGATAACTGTATTGGTTCCGCTCTTCACCGATACGATGCGTGTCTCTTTATTAAGTGAAACATCGCATTTCAGTCGTCCTTAGGGTTTCTATCGATGAGAGATTAGATTTAAACATGTTTTAATTATACTGTTTTAATTCTTACGAAATGCATGTTGTCTTCTGTTTTGTTCTTTACGAAATTTTATTTGAAATATGTGTTTGTTTGTTTGTTTGTTTGTTTGTTCTACAGCTAAATGATTTTCGACAATAAGTAAGCCTTTGCACAGTTTTCCTTTCTTCAGTATCGTATAAAACGCCTTTCTTCCTTTTCTCTTTTTCTTCTTATTTTAGTCGTTATTGTTGTTCGTCTTCTACTTCTTCTTTTAGTTGTTGTTGCTGTTGTTGTTGTTCTACTTCTTCTTCTTCTTCTTCTTCTTCTTCTTCTTCTTATTCTCCTCTATCTCTTACATTTTCTTTTTCTACTTCTTCTTCTTTTCATATTGTGCTTGCACTTTCTATAATTATTTGGAGTGTAGGAGTGCTAACACAAGTCTTTGGCAGTGATTGTCCACTGATAATAACTAGTGGTCTTCTGTAGAGTCTGATTGACAATCAGTCTCCTCACATTTCCAGATTTCTCTGTCTATTTCGATAACTGTTGCAAATCAGTTATTCATCCTTGATTTCTCGATAGCACCAATCGTTCGTATTTTATGGAATGTACGTGGTAATAAGCCCCGCGATGGTTCCAGAATGTTGCCTCACCCTTCCAGTAGAACTCTGACTGTTGTACTTCTTGTCATCCTCGTTTACCGTTCATCAAATGTTTGTGTGTTATCAGTCAGGGCTTTTGTCACAGCGTGCGTGTATAACTGGCTTTAGGGAAAAGGGGGAGTTGTT
>OY744521.1:38667100-38669600 GCA_963556195.1 Sepiola atlantica | reverse complement strand
AATATATATATATAAATATATATATATATATGTGTGTGTGTGTGTGTATGTATTTAAGAAGCATGTTTTCATTTAGAGAAGCATTGTTGACTACACCATGATTCACTGATTGATTATACTTTCGTTCCTTTATTTTATGTTCCTTATTGTTTTAGCTTCGAAATCTAAAAGATTAATTAATGATTCATATGTCTTACGAGTACTTTTGCTTCTTCGCGAGATAATCTGCAAGTTACAAAAATCTGAAAACAAGAGTAGAATTATAACATAAAGAAAGACTGTAGTTTCAGAAAATAATTTTCAAATTATTATTCCCGGATGACAGACTTAGCATGCCACGATCAATTGTATTTTCGTTAACCATTTTAAAATATAGTTACTAGTTGTGTATGTGATGTTATTAACTGTAAGTCGCCGGGTATTAATAAATATATCTTCAAGAATTTTGTATTCTTAAAATTAGTTTCGGAATATAAAATGTTAATGTTATTAACTAAAACTAAAACTTATATGAAATCAGAGAAGGTATGACTTTTTTGCTAATAGCTGGTAAATTAAACTATATATTAGCAGGTGCTACATGAAAACGAGAATAGGGTAGTAATAGTACCACTAATATTGTACTGATTTTTATTATTATTATTATTATTATTATTATTATTATTATTATTATTATTATTATTATTATTATTATTATTATTATCTTCGTCGGAATTGTATTATCATAGAATACATTGAAACGTATGGTGGAAATTAGTTTTTCTAAATGTTTTTTGGTGAAAACTAGTTGTTTTTACTACACGATTTTTTGAGTTGCATTTTTTTTCTTTTTTTCAAATTGTTATCAACCATTACACATTTTTAATAAATCTTTAAATAAATTCTAAAATATTGTAAATATTCTTAACAAAATGATATTAAAACTAAGAAAATATATACAAAAATAATATATAAAGTATATATAAACACAATTCAAAAATATCCGAACAATTTTTAAAAGGTTTCCTTACATAATTGCATTGGGAAAGTTCTATGAATATGGTTACGTAAAATTCTTAAAATTATTACTGCCAGGTTTTACTTTCCTGGCATAACCAACACAAATAATGAACAAATAATTCTTTATTTACTTAGTAAGTGCAGTGTAAATCCACCCAAGAACTCATGCAGATAAACCAAACAAAAAAAAAATCCAGGCTTTATTTGACGTTAAAAGCCTTTCTCCAAATGAAACAATTTATATAATTATCGATAACCTATATTAGAACCAATCTTTTCTATCCAATTACAATTATCCTAAAGTATCATAAAAGTGAGTATTAACCCTCCCAACTGAAGTCCCGTTGTATGACCATAAACGAAACGTCTATATATAAATATATTGCGTTTCCATTGAATCAGTTCTTGGGCCGACCTCAAGCAATTTTTACATGACCAACTTCGAAAATCAAATATTTAATTTAAAATTTCACTCAACTCGTTACGTTAATTATATATTTATTTTATCAGTCAAAAACGATAAAATACAAATTAAAAACTATTTGTTTAATAAATCTATACTTAAATTCACTTATGAGCTAAATAATAACACAATTCCGTTTTTAGATGTACGTTATGACAGAAACAATGATTAGTTTATCACTTGTCTTTATAAATAACACCACCTATATTAATTCATGCACTCTAAATAGTATAAGTGGATATATACATCGATATATGATACAATGATGCAAAATCTATTAAACCCCTCAATAGTAATCACTTCAATCATGAGAAATATATTTTTACGAACTAAAACCACATTAATTTTATAATAAAACACATAGACGATACTACTACTAATAAGCTTACTCGTTCTCGCTACAGTAAGGTATTTCATTTTAGCCAAATGCATGCGAAATTTAAATGCAACGAAAAGCTCTCAAAACTATAATACATCGATAAAATCCGCCATCAACGATAATAATAAAATAAGACTAATTTACTATTATGAGCCATCGAAAACTTTTAAAGTTGTAGTAAAGAATGACTATGTTCGACAATAATAATCTGGCTGACACTATATCAATTTGTAAACAGCTAAAAGAACACAAATTGCGCCCTCTAAAAATAGACTCATTTTAGCTAATAAAACCAAACAAAACACAATATACTTACATAAAAAGATTAAAACTACTTGACGACATTTACATTAAAAGTATATATAATAATATTAATGACTAAACTAGTCACACTTTTTTAAAAGTTACTAGTATAATAATTAACATTAAATAATTATAAACAGTAAAACAACACCCTCTAGAAATGTGTACGCGCATTGCACGTAATCACGTTCGCATGCAACATCTAATTACTACTTATGCTAATTTAAGTCGTAAATTATCAGCCGTGAAAAAACTAAACAGTAAAATACATAGTTCTAAACACACATGATTTCATTAATCGAAAGTACTCGCGTAAATAATGGAACAAAAAATCGATGGAATGTATATACATAGAC
>OY744521.1:38507100-38659600 GCA_963556195.1 Sepiola atlantica | reverse complement strand
AAACTCTGTTCATGGCAATTTAACTTGTCGCTACGACAGAAAGAAAGGAACGCCCTTTTAAGATGTGGTAGAAACACGATTTATTACTATGTATATCTCACAACGAGGAATAAAAGATGGAAGTTCAGTCGAGCATATTCCATGGAAATAATGATATGATATAATTTACATCTGTCTGCAGGTCTGCTTCCATTTATAGCTCGAAAACTTCAAATTTGGCATGAGGTAACGTTTAGGTACAGGATCGATTATAGCGAGGTAATATGCTATTATTACTACTACTACTACTACTACTAATACTACTACTACTCCTATGACTGTAATAATGTATTGGCCAACTAAAAGCTTTTTAGTAGCGAAAGGCTTACGTATGAATCCCACCGGCTAGTTAGTTTTATCTTTGTGGGTTTCCCATGTTTCATCCTGGTAGTTAATTATTAATCATTAACATGATACGTAATCTGTATACAGTACACACGAGTCCTATTTACAAAGCAACGTTTAGTCTAAGATCATGAGAGAAAAGTACAATGTCTATGGAATTAACTGCATAAAAACTATCCTCTTGGTAGCAGTGCGGGATAAACAGAGCCAGGCGTACACCGTGAAAAAGCCTGCTATTAACACATCCATACATGACGTTATTCGAACAGAAAATGAAACTTTTGATATTTTGTCCAGATTTTGTAGTCCATCTATTAAAACAAATCATATAAGGAAGACTTTATTGAAGAAATACCAATAGAGCGACTACCAAATACAGTCACTTACTTGTTGAGGGTTGAGGCTGGTGTGTTGCGCAAGAAAGCTAAAGACTGGCCTAAGAATAATTGGAGTGATAAGTAGGGGAATTATGTCCCCCAGATATGCGACCAATCTCTCTGTAGTATGCACATGTTTTAAGTAAGTCTAGGTAAATATATTTACAAAAATAGACAATAACGCGTATATTATTTTCACTATATTTATACACGTCTTATAGGTTAGGTTAAGTGAGGGCGTGACACCAGCATAAGTATATATACATGAATAGTACATTATAGTATAAATGAACTTAACCAGAGAAATAAAAGAACACTATTCATTAAAGGCACCAACGGAATCGAAACACTTTTGGTATCTCCAAAAATAATTACATCTAATGAATCAGTTTTAATTGCCCCCTCCTCCTCTTATAAGCATTCTTTGTAGTTCTTCTAGAATTAATCTGTCCTGGTTTCTTTGTAGATTCCTCTCGTGCTTCATGATTTCAATCCATCCGTTAATTGTAATTTTAAAAAAATATTTGTGTACGTCTTTTAATTCCGTTAATTGCTTTACATTTAATTAATCATATTGCAGTCTTCCGCCATTATCTTGTCACGTATTTTCATTAGGCCACTCATTAAAATATTAAATATTGGTGAACGAAGCAAAAGGCATGCGTTCGTATTGATAATGACTGGCTGGAATGTGTCATGCTCGGCAATGCGTGTAGCAGCCTTGTACGTAATGTGTAACCATTAATAATTAAGTAATCCATTCACAAACGGTTTTTTAAACCAAAAATTACTACGGTAAAATATATATATATATTTGCTACGTGGTTAAGTAAAGAAAGCTTTCGGAAACTCGAATCAATTTGAAAGAATCTTGGAAGTAAAACGAAATCCAACTAAGTAAAATAAAAGAAAATGGTGATAAGACACTCTTTAATAAAATCTAAGTACTAATATACAAATTGAGACCAGAAAATAATTGGAATATAAAAACGCATGCGGTGAAAATTTAAATGAACTTCCGAACAAATATTGAATAGTCGGTAAGAAACAAAGCCACCATATTTCTATTTATCATCTGCTTATGTTAACGAAAATCAATAAGTTATTTGAATATATAATTAAGTGAAAGTAACACACATACATGCATATATATATATATATATATATATATATATATATATATATATATATATATAAATATATATATATAAGATAAATGTAGAGAGAGAGAGAGAAAAATATGCGGATGACAAATGTATTTAATCTTCGATTGTTCAATGGAAGGTGTACTCGATAAAATACATGTTCATTTTTAATTTCCATAAGGCAGGCTTTTCAAAGATTGAAAGCTTATCACCAGAGGAATTTATCTCTCTTCCTTCATTTATCTTTATAATTCATTATAGGTTCAATTCTCTAAAAGTATACTTTTAGTCTCATATTTTATAATATATATATATATATATATATATATATATATATATATATATATCTATATTAGAATATTTTTTTTTTCTTTTTTTTTTTGAAGGCGATAACAATGCGTTGTTAAAGTGACACATACGACACGTGGAATCGTAAAAACAAAACAAAGTGACAATATTGAAAAGTCAATAATTTTACAAATTTTTTTATTTATTTACCAGTGTATCGTGACCGTGGTGTCGGGTTGGAGTGTGTCCTTTTCATTATTATTATTTTTTTTAATTTTCGAGGGTATCCCTCATCCTCAGAATAAAATAAATACTACCACTCGTTGGAGTGTTTTTTGTTTTTTTTGCCAAAAGCCGGGGCCGGAAATGTTGGTTTGTTTTTGGCAAAAAAAAAAAAAAGAACACACTCCAACGAGTGGTAGTATTTATTTTATTCTGAGGATGAGGGATACCCTCGAAAATTAAAAAAAATAATAATAATGAAAAGGACACACTCCAACCCAACACCACGGTCACGATACACTGGTAAATAAAAACAAAATTTTGAAAATTATTGACTTTTCAATATTGTCACTTTGTTTGGTTTTTACGATTCCACGTGTCGTATGTGTCACTTTAACAACGCATTGTTATCGCCTTCAAAAAAAAAAAAATTATTCTTACACTATACACAATGCTCCAAGCGAACTACAACATTCTTCTCATATATATAATATATATATATATATATATATATATATATATATATATATATATATATATATATATATATATATATATTCCATGAAAAATTCCAGTATACTCCAATCATATGCTCTTAATAGGGTTCAGATAACAATTCATACACACTAAATACTAAATGTACAAAAGCAAAGAAATTCCCAAATTGTTTCACTTTTATTGTCATTAAGGGTTTGCGAGCACAACAGGGCTATGTATTTTACTGGTAGGAATTTTTCTTATAAAAAATATAAACATTGTTACTATTTTAGCACTGTTAATATAAGCATTGCCAATAAACTTTTTAACTGGTATTTTACTTATTTTTATAGTATTCTTATCAATCACGCCCGAGTGGAACCATTATTCATACGATACTAGCAGCATTGTTATGTATTAAGGAAAATGAAGGTATTCTTGTATATAAGTCAATTTTATGTTTCACGCTTTAATTGATTAGAATTCACAACTTTCACCATTTGTTAAATATATAAACGATTTTTACTGTATTTTTTCAACAATACAATATATTTTTGTACAATTCAGATTGAAGATCCTAATACAAGAATTTTAAATCTCATAAATTAAAAAATGTGAACTGTAAACCTTGGTATTTTTCATTTCTCTGACAAATATAGGCCATAGAATGGCACTTCATTTCGGTTCTTACTTTGTAACCTTGCCTAAGGGTTCAACAGGTAGCCTACAGCCAAAGTCTAAGTTCTTACTGGATTGACCTAGGCCCAGTCGGTAGCTTCCATAAGAACATCAGATAAATCAGAACGTGTGTCAATAAAAGAAGATTATTAGTTCCAGCCGAATTCCCTTCGGGAAAGAGCAAGAGACTTTGTATAAACGAGTATTTCTTGTTCAATGTTTTGCGCTGAAAAAAAAATCCTACCAGTAAAATACATAGTCCTGTTGCGCTCGCATACCCTTAATGATAATACAAGTGTAAAAATTTCGGAATTTCTTTGCTTTTGTACATTTAGTGTTTAGTGTATATGAATTTTCATCTTAACCCTATTTATGGCATATGATTTCAGTATACTGGAATGCCACTTCTTTTGTAAAGGCTATGCCTCAATACAATGCCTTCTCATAACTGATATAGTTGGTAGTTTGACTAATCAATATTTCTTCCAATATTCACAGGTAAATATTTGTTTAAATTATGATGAGTGTATATTTACTCATGATACAATTCAAACTAGAACACATTTTTTCACAGTTAATATATATATACGTATATTAACTGTGAGTTAATAAACGTCGTTTCGCTAAGGCTTTCTTATTCCTATGCTAAAATGTAACTTCGTTATAAGATTGAGTTATGTTTAAAAAAATGGTAGGTGTAGTTTAGAATTATGGTTTATTCTTGTAAAATCAGTACTTTTCTGAGCAAGAAACACAAAAAGAGAAATTGACAAGAAGTTGATGAATAACCTGTATGACACTGCTCTATGTGGCGCCCTGTAGGAATGGTAAATCAAACTAGGATTCCTCCTCCCTTGAACCCGCCATATCTATATATTAATACGTTAAGGTGTACGTACGTGTGTCACGCTCCTAAAGAAATTCAATAAATAAATAAACAACAAATAAGTTGGACGGAGAGACTTGGAATCAAAACTGTAAAATCTAGCTGAAAAGTCCTGACTTTACCACTGAGCTAACTAAATCAAGTTGTTTAATAGATCAAAATTAACTTAATTAAACCATTAACTGACCCCGGTCGCTACTGTCGCTTTTTCTTCGGTTAAACATTTGAACGACGAGAGAGAGAGAGAAATGTTAAATATTTTCATTTTACAATGCAACATTATCAAAAATAAAGGTAACTTCTATGAATTTCTGTGCTTCAAATACTTCTACATATATAAAAAAAATCAAATGTCTGTTCTTGAAATATATTTTGAATATTTACGAATAAAACTAATGAAACTAATAAAACTCCTTACGAGCTGTGCCAACGCGAAGGCTGGCAGACGATAACTTCAAACGTTAAAACCATTTATTTCCTTTCTTTTGGCTCGAGAGACAACCAGTTTTATTTATTTATTTTTTAACTAACATTAAGCACTGTTTGTTTTTTTATTTCGTGAAACACAGAGAGCGCGTACAAAAGAAAGAGGTGTGTGTTCGTAAGAGAGTGATAGAGAGAAAATAAAGAGAGAGAGAGACTAAACGTAATTGAAAACTGAAAATGCAAGAAAAACAAATGAATAAATCGCAAAAAGTTTTAAAAATGTAACAAAAACGAAAGAGACGAAAGTAACAAGTCAGTTTCGTTTTCTTTCGGTAAGCTTGCCACATTCTACGGTATATCAACCCTTGTTAGTAGAGTGTCCATCGTACACGCGTTATTTGAATTAAAATTTTTATTTTTTAAATTATTTCACTCTTATCCGGGGGTTGCTCATAAAAAAGCAAGCGTCACTTACTAACAAATAGAGGGTGATTTGTTCCATGGGACCCGCGCTAACTTTGACCCCGTCGTTAGGTTTAGGGTCAGTGGGGTATGCGTAAGACTTTGAAAGAGATGATGCATTGTGTCTGTGTGTGCGTTGGTGCTATTGGTCTGTGTGTGCGTTGTTTACTGTGTGTGCGTTGGTATCAGTATGTCTATGTGTACGTTGACTCAATACAATGGTCATTTTAAAGATTTTTTAGAATTTTCTGGAAAACTAAGTTATATGGTAAACTGAAATTTAAATGCCATCAACTAGACACCAGAACCTCTATCTCTGCCAAAAAATCAGCTGAATCCATCAAATAGTTGATGAGATACAGGGTGGCACATATGTACGTACGTACACACGGATAACACAAAATCATGCCTGCCCTTTCTGGATCTCTGGGTTGCCTTGACTAATGATGCTGAAATTCTATACACTTATAAAACCTATAAAAAATGTTGTGCAAAGTTTTAACTAATTAGGTTTATTGTTTTTTGAGTTATGATTCATCAAAGACATTAGAGTTCTAGCATAGGCCGTTGTTGAAGTCTATTAAGGGACAGAGCGCTCTCGCACCTCCCTTGATTTGCATATTCCGCTTAATTTCAAATGATACTTCGGCATACATTATAACTAATAATGATGCTTTATTTACTACTTTATTTCCGTTTATTATTACAACTAATATTTCATATTACATAGTATTATTAACATAAGCTAATGAACACTTTTCATAGGAAGTGTCTGGATTTGCGTGTGTGGCGTTAACATATTATCCAAACTTATAACTACAGTAGCTCTATCTAGGATATTTAGCACTTTTCTCCCGGACAACGCCGAGTACTTAGAAAATCAAGGAGGCATTCAGAGCACTACTAAAATCACCCTTACTGATTTCGCCTCATTTCCATGTGCACAATAGTCTGAAGAGAAACATAGATGGCGTTAAAATATTATACAAACTTATCACTAGCGTACCTCTATCTAGAATATTGAGCACTTTTCTCCTGGACAACGTCGAGTACTTAGTAAATCAAGGAAACATCCAGAGAACTACTGAAATCACTCTTACTGATTCCTCCTCCTTTTCATCTGAACACTCTTAACGTAGCCTTCCTATGATGTTATTGATACATCCGGACAGAAGTTATGGTATGACCTGATGCAAACGGACAGTTATTAGGGCAAGACCGGGTACATCCGGCAAGGGATTATGGCACGTTTTCAGTGACTAAGCATTTTTATCGCATTAGTACATGAATCCGTTGGATAATAAAGTTTTTTGGAATTTTCTTGAAAACTAAGTTATATGGTAAACTGAAATTTAAATGCCATCAACTAGACACTAGAACCTCTATCTCTGCAACAAATCAGCTGAATCTATTAAATAGTTGATTAGATACACGATGGTACATACGTAGTACGTACAAACGGATAACACAAAATCATGCCTGACCTTTCTGCATCTCTGGGTTGCCTTGACTAATGATGCTGACGTTCTTCACACTTATAGAACCTATAAAAAAATTGTGCAAAGTTTTAATTAATTTGGATCATTGGTTTTTGAGTTATGATTGATCAAAGAAATGAGATTTCTAGCATAGGCCGTTTTTTAAGTCTATTAAGGGATAGAGCGCTATCGCGCCTACCTTGATATATATATATATATATATATATATATATATATATATATATATATATGGGGGGTGAATGTTATTTGTATGTATGCTGTTTAGTTGTTTCCTTTTAATTAGAAAAATATTTTACTTTATAGATGTATTTATTCACACTTATTAATTTGGCAGTAATTTTTATTCGAAAAGTGTATTTATTAACTTTTGTTTATATATACACTGTTAATTATTTAAACATAAAAAAGCAATTGTTTGTATTGTTCATATTAATATCAATTATTAATAGTGTATATGATTCTTTTAGTGAATCTGATTTTAAAATAGAGCAAGTATGTGTGTGTATATATGAATTTAGAAAAAGATTATAATCAATTTAACAAATTACCTATTTTTCTGAAGTTTATGATTTGATATTTCTCCGTTACACATAATTTACGGCTCCCAGTATTTATGTTGTAAGGGAAGGAACTAATTTTCATATTCCCTAACTTATATTACAGTAAATATTTTGTTTTATTTACTCATAGGTAATTAAGGTGGGTTGTGCTATTTCTGTAATTTTCATTCTGAATGTCATCAGATAGTGATTATACTCACACTTGAAATTATTTTCCGTAGCCTGTATGTACACCTTTTGTTTATTGTGTTATTATTGACTGTTTTTATATGACATTGTATATGCGACTATACAAGTTGTTATTATTAACATTAACAACATTACTCTTAGTATTGCTAATATATATATATATATATATATATATATATATATATATATATATATATATATATATATATATATATATATAGTATGTTTTTAAAAGGCTGTGGGCAATGCGAATTTCGGGTAGCATGTAAGCTGGATGGAACAAAAATCATAAATCGAATACGAAATGTGGATTACTATTGATTTTTTCTTAAAACCTTACATAACAGTAAGTGTGGTGTTAGCTGTTTGTGTTATGTCCGGATGATTATTAAAAATCATCTATTTAATATTTCGGGAGAAGAAACTTCCCTTGTCAAAAATAATAAACAGCAGATGAAAACTCCGTCCGTGCAGAGAATTCTGCACGGACGGAGTTTTTCTCTGCTACACAAAGTTAATGGGAAAAATGTCCGAATTTTCGACATATATGAATTGTATCCTGTAATTCAGCGGTTTCCAAAGTTCAGAAACTTTGCACAAGAGGCTTCTTTGAAGTTTTCTTTTTATTTTCGTTTGTTACTG
Organism: Sepiola atlantica; assembly: GCA_963556195.1. Lineage (NCBI taxonomy): Eukaryota > Metazoa > Mollusca > Cephalopoda > Sepiida > Sepiolidae > Sepiola > Sepiola atlantica. The sequence goes on along the minus strand of OY744521.1, from coordinate 38,651,365 downwards.
TCGTGAGTCTTGAGCGACGAATTTCGTGACCTCTACACCGCAAACCTTGCGGTAGATATTCTGTAGCAGCCCCGTTCTCTTTTCTACCGTTTTTTTCTTATTGATTAAGCAGTTGTTGTTTGGACGAGTGTCAGGATGGGATGAAGGATCCAGGTTGCGGAGTACAACTGACCTACAGAGATTGCAAAATGACTAAACCCTTTTCTCCAACGGTCACATTTCTTAAACACAGGCCGTACTCGAAAAGAACACATTTACTTTCTAAAAAAAACGCACACTTTAAAATATGGAAGAATTTAAAGCGACGATTCTTTAATTAGTACGATGGCAAATGTAACAGCAACTCGAACATAATAAAGAAGCAGACGGGAGACTACAGAAAACTGAAGGGAGATTTCAAAAGCTTTTTCTGAAACAACATGAAAAGCTTATAGAGCAAAATAAATAATCTGAAGAAAAGATTAAGATGTTAATGCAAACAATATCACTCAGAGGCCAAAGTAACGAAAACGATAATTATTTTAAAAAGAATGCTGTGTGGAGGGCGATCGACAACTTCACGTATTCTCCTGATGAGGAAAACACTTTAGCTTCCTATCTTATGAGATATTAAGACTTATATAAAATTGATTGCGGAAACTGCGCAAACTCTAAAAAGGTTCTCCCATTACTTAGGAAATTAGGCACCACTTAACACACTAAGTTTGTGGATTTCATTTTACCCCGAAAGACTATCGATTTGACTTTTACGGAAGCCGTCAAACTTCTGACAGAGCTGTTCAGTCCAAAGACTTCTTCATTTCACAAACGCTGAAAGTGTTCAAACGTAGTAAAAAAGACGACGAAGATTATTCAAGGTTCGAATAAGTAGTAAATTAGCATTGAGACGACTTTAAACAATCCGAACTTAATGCTAATACATTTAAATGTTTAATTTTCGTTCAAAGACTGGTATCAGGAAAATACGCTGAAATAAGGAGTAGAGTTTTAAATGAATTAGAAAATGAACCGAACTTAAGATTGCAGAAATTAGCTGAGCATTGCCGAAGATTTATTAGTGGCAAGCAGGATTCGAAGTATATCGAACAGTCAAGCATACAAAAAGTACATCAACAATCAAAATTCAACACCAATCTAAAAACTATTAATAGCAAAACACGGGATTTTCACACTACAAAAACAAGGCAGCCTTATAATAATGATATTACCACCCACTTTTTTTATCGGTGCGGAAGCCTGCATTGGGTTACAGAATGCTCATTTCATTTTAAGACCTGCCTGACTTGTAACAGGGTTGGACACAAAAGTTAGCACTGGAAAATAAAACAAGGAAATAAAACGCAGATACAAACCACAAGTATAAATGATCAAGAATTCACTGATATAAGGAAATATGTGCCCCTAAAAATCCTGGAAAAAATATTAAACTATAATTGGATTCGTGCTCGGACGTCCCACTAATAAAGCTACACACGTGGAAGAGGTTTACTAGATCCATCGTGTTACGAACTAACAGGATAGCCAGCACAGTGATTGGTAAAAGAACTGCATTTGATGGTGAAATAATTACTAATGTTACCCTAATAGGAAATACCAAAAAGTAAAAAAAATGTTCCTGTTAAAACACACTAATAACCTTTTTGGCAATTTATGGGAGTTACAAATGAATATATTTTGCCAAAAAATAAAAATTGTCGGACAACGGAATCAGACAAACTAAAACTGGATTTGAAAGAATCTTTTCCCGAAGGTTTTTCTGGTGGCCTTGGTCAATGCACAAAGATGGCGGCCAAATTTACACTGAAAAAAAAACGTGCAGGCCTTATTTAAGAAAGAAAAGAAATGTGCCTTTTGCCCGGGTAGACAAAATAAATGAAGAATTAAACCGACTAGTGACGACCGGTATCATCTCCAAAGTTGGGTATCGTCTGTGGGCAGCACCCACGGTCTATGTAAAAAAGAAATCAAAAGAGATTCGCGTGTGTGCAGATTTTTCAACGGGATTAAATGCAGCACTAAAATATCATTAACCACTGCATAGCTAAAAGGAAGATTTCTCAAAATTAAATGAAGGCAGATTTTTTTCGAAAATAGATCTGAGTAAAACGTACCTCTAAATACTCGTGGAAGAAGAACGTTCTAAGCTGGTGTGTATATATACGCATCGCGGTTTATACAAGTTCGGAAGGCTAGCTTTCGGGGTCCAAGTTCTCCCGGATTTTTTCAGCAAGGGATGAATACCATGTTGGGCGAACTTGATTTGGCTATTGCATACCTTGACGACATTCTTATCAACAGTAGACACATAGAACAACATCAGAAACATGTCAACCAAGTGTGTTCGCGAATCTGGGACTATGGGTTAAAAGTTAAAAGGGAAAAATGTGATTTTAAAAAAAATCAAATATCTGGGTCATCTAATAGACAATAACGGAAGAAGGCCGGACCCAGAACAATCTACCGCAATTAAAAACATGCCCGCATCAGAAAACTTCAGAATACTACATAACTTTCTGCGATTGGCAAATTACTTCCAGTTTTTTGTCCCAGAGATGCACAATCTACGCGCACCACTGAATGAACAATTGAGAAAGGATATCGTTTGGGAGTAGACGCCCTAATGGCAATGCCATTCGACTAAACTATTGAAATGCTGACATCGGATATATTCCTTACGCATTACACCCAAGACATAGATATTATAGTAGCTAGCGACGTTAGTTCATATGAATTATAAGCATGTATTCTTCATGTAATGCCGGAACGCATAAACCTATCGCGCATGCATCAAGGACATTGCTTCCGGCGGGTAAGCAGTACTCCCAAATTGAGATGGAGGCGTCAGCAATATTTTTAGCTGAAACTAAGTTCCACCGCTATATATATATATATATATATATATATATATACATTCCCGAAACAGTTTTTCAATGTAAACAACTGATGATCCCTTAAATAATGTTAGAAGCAAACTAATATAATAACTGACAAAGTTAAATTGACCTACATGAGTGATTTTCCACTAAACGACTTGGGACTTCAGTTTTTTTTTTTTTTTTTTTTTTTAAATATATTTAGTCTTAATGGTTGAGAAACTTCCGAGACTATATATATATATATATATATATATATGCATTTATTTCTTAATTAATTGTATGTAAAAATTTATATATATATATAAAATAAAATAAAATAATTACACGTCCTATCAAGAAAAGCGATTAATGCAATATTTTTACCACTTAAGTAGTGGAAATAGTGATAACACAGCTATGTATCTATCACCAGTAAAAACAATTACAGAGAATATATATATATATATATATATATATATATATATATATATATATATATATATATATATATATATATATATATATATATATATAGTATGTGCAGCAAGTCCCTTGACTGCGAATCAGTGGTGATTTGTGATCGGAATGCCCGCCCACCGACCGTCGGCAATTAGCTTCCTGCACTGAAAATTGCGTAAGCATGAAACATCGATGCCTGTAGGTAATAAATAAGTTATATTTATTAATAAATATTATTATATAGCCCCTTTTACCAAGGCTGGGCACTCTGAGTGAATTTTATAACAAGCACTACTACTAGCTTCATTGCGAGTTCAACACGATTTGTTTTTGTTGTTGATCACTGTTGCTTATGAATAACCGCCGACTTGGTATTTAGAAAATTAAATTCCTCCTAAAATTCCAAGCTAATTTCTGGTGGCTTACTGGCAAGTCCCTTGTCGGCGAATCAGCGGTGATCGAAGTTCGCGCTCGTCGATCGTCGGGAATTTGCTTCCTGCACTGAAGATGACGTAAGTATGAAACATCGATGTATGTAGGTAATAAATAATTGATATTTATATATATATATATATATGTATATATATATATAGTCTCGGAAGTTTCTCAACCATTAAAACTATATTAAAAAAAAAAAAAAAAAAAAAACTTATAGTCCCAAGTCTTCCAGTGGAAAATCACTCATGTAAGTCAATTTATTTTTTACAGTTATTATATTAGTTTATTTCTAACACTATTTTAAGGGATCATCAGTTGTTTACCATGAAAACCTGTTTCGGGAATTTAAAAACAATTAAAATATATATATATATATATATATATAAAATATTAATTTATTATATATATAAATATATATATATATATATATATATATATATATATATATATATATATGTGTGTGTGTGTGTGTGTGTGTGTGTGGGTGTGTGTGCTGACATATGGCGAAATGTGCTGACATAAGCGCTGGATCCATCTTTCGTCCCAACTTAACTTGAATTACCTTGTCTTTTTTCATATATATGTATATCTACTTTTTACAACAACAAAAACATAGCAGTTTTTCCATATTTCTTTGGGGCCAAGGAGAATACCACTGAGTGCAGCGAGTAAATCTCTTCCACCAGATCATTTATAATCATCAGATTTATGAAATGTCGGCGCTCTTATCGATTTCTGGAGTGAGAAGCTACCGTCTTAGATTCGGATGTCTGGCGAGACCTACGCCGTGACCTTAATACTGGCTTATCAGTCAGAGGGTGATTCTCATGAAGAGTGATAGTAAAAAGACACAAACAATAAATAAATAAATACATAGTATGGAATATATCTCGTAAACAATAGATAGTAATGATATCATCTGTGAAAGAAAGCGTATACATATCACATAAGAACATTCAATACATAAATTGAAAATAACGATGGAAATATTAAGTAGAATATAAGATGCTAATGATAATTGATTTGCGAAGTTTCAATGTTTCTACATTTATTTACAAAAAAAGCCACTGAAATGATAACTGAATTGAGGAATATAAAAGATGAAGGGGAATCGTGGATTTCAGGTCTGGCTTCTTAGTATTGTCTTCGATATGCTAAAGATATTATGTCTATATGATAAAGATAACGCAACCGTGTCCGGCTCGCTTCAATAATCACATATGCGAATTTAATGTAATACTCAAAGAAGGAGACCTTGATATAAATAATTACTGATAATCATGAAAAATATTAAAAACTTACGTATGCCAATTTAATGTTTATTGAAAGGAAGATGAGACTTAATCTTAATAATAACTTATAATAATAAAGATAAGTAAAAGTTTGAAAATATTTACATTGTTAGACACAGAATAAATAAACTGTAAACATATATGTTGCTTGAGCGAATTGGCATTGATGAAAAAACATTCATTTTATTTTTGATTGAATTAATTTAGTGATTTGTAATGTTTATCTATTTAATTTAATTTTGTAATTCTTTTATGATCGATTACTTTTATCTTCTTATAGCTTAGTTTTGTCGTCTTTTTCTAGTCAAGTAATTTCGTTACAATGCTTTTAAATAGTGTATAGTATTTAAATTGTGAATTTATAACATAGAGCAAGTGAAGTCAGATAGTAGTCAATTAGTATTCCAACGATCCTAATCTGTGTAATACTACGCTGGCATTTTTTGTGCATACATATTAATCTTAAACACCTATTTAAATAATTAAATCCTCGGGTCTTTGAAGTAAAAATGCCAAAAAAGTAATTCATGAACATTTTCGCACTACAAAATAAAATGTTTTAATGCGACGTCATTTATAGAATTCTACCGTTGTTATCGATTTAAAAAATACATTCGTTTTATTTTATGAAAGCATTTTACGAAGTAAAACATATACTTTTTTTTTCAGTAAGAAATATACTTATATTTACATGATCAAATTGTTTTAAGAAATCAATTAAAAGCTAAAAGCTTTCAATTTATTTAGACATTATAACGTTTATAATTATTTTACAGCAAAGAGGAAAAAAGAATATTTGAAGTAAAATTTTAAATAAACAAATAATTTAAGAAGATAGATATATTTGTTTCATGCATTTAAAGTATATTTAACTTACAATGACAATTATTTTCATAGAATATGCCAATTGTGTTCTTAATATTATTAAACTTTTGATAGGCAAGATAAATATTATTATTAACAGTTAATTATACGGATAAACGAAGACAAAACCTGTAGAATTTCTACGGCGTCCAATTAATCTATTAACTAGTACTAAACGTATTATTACTGTTACATAGTAATAAAAGGGGTTATGGCGATAAGTAATGTAAGGATTTCGTACTTTGAATTGATTATAACTTAAAATATTAACCACTTTAAATTATACAATCGATAATAACCTCCGGTGTCCTGCATGTGTTTTGTATTCTTTTGAGAAATCTCACGGAAAAGTTGAGCGAAACGTTGAGTCCTTAGGTTTGTAATCCATAAATATATATATATATATATATATATATATATATATATATATATATATGCATATACATAGATATATACATACAAAATTCAGTTTCTGAAAATCTGAAGCGTACCAAATTAAAACAGTATATGTTTCATACGAAAAAGGATGCATATGATTGTATAGAGGGTTTCTAACAGTAATACATGAACTTGGCCTTACTTTATATATATATATATATATATATATATATGTGTGTGTGTGTGTGTGTGTGTGTAGGGGGCCTGTGTGTGTATGTGTGTGTTACTTCTAGAGCATCTACATTACTGTTCTCCCTATTCATATCTCGTCACATTTGATAGATATTGGGGAAGGTGGTGGTTATTCGTGATATTCTTGTGTCCATCACCCAGTATCAATCTAAGAAATGTGTCGTTCGCCGCCAACATAAAAGAATCTCGCTTATCAATATTCGAATGATGGGTGTGTTCTCATCGGTATTATTGATTGGTTGAAGAAACTGTTTCGAGTTTCGTGAGAGGCCGGACGCAATCGTCGACTTCGACAGGCAACGTTTTCCTCGACAGGAAATGACAGACATCTTGTGCGCAGAACTGGACATTATGCAGACAACAATGCAGACGATAATGGTAACAATGTCGGAGATGTTCGAAATCCATCCGCCTTTTACCGCCACCACACTCATTGAAAATTAACATAGAGGAAAAAGTGTTGTTGTATGAGGTAGTATTATTGTTAGATGGTGGAGAAAGCTTTAGTGACTGGGAGGAAAGAACAAATAGATTAAATATGATGAAGAGAAAGGAAATGCTGAAAAATATATGAAAATGGTAAAGAAATATTTATACAGATTGAAATAAAAGACAGAAGAGAGGATAAAAAACACGTAGAAAAATCTTCCAAAGTAAAATAAAATAAATTAATCTATATTGATGAATAAAACTAACCGAATGAAGCTATTGATAATGTGAAGAAAGCAAAACAGAAAGTAAGAGGGAAACAGCGAGTGAAGGAAATACGGAATAAACAAGAGATCAAAAAGTAAGTAAATATATAAAATTAAATAACAACAGAAAGAATGTCCGAATAAATTAAGTAAAAATAAAATATTAGAAATAAAAAAGCCAACAACAAAAGAAAAGGTTAAATCAAACAAAAAATAAAACTTAGCATGAAATCAGGAATGAAACAAGTAGAAAAAATGGTAATTGTTATCCGAAAGTACAAAGGCGTTAACAAAAAACACGTGTAAAAAACTAACGAATGAAAAAGAATAAAAGAAGGAAGGTACCCAATACATGGTTGAAATAAATAAATTATAAACTGAAATAACAATCAAGAACATACGAGAAAGACGTAAAACAATTGATAGAAAGAAGAGAAAAAGAAAGAAAAAATAATTAATAAAGAACGGAATCTAAAAACTAAGATAGATGTAAATAAGGAATAGAGAAAATGTACGCAGAAGGAAATATAGATTGCATCAAGAAACACACGAAAATGAATGAAAGTATTAATAATAGACGAAAAGAGATGAGAACGTACGTATTATAACAGACGAGAAAAAAACGTATGATAAATAAATCTAAGGAACAACGGAAAATTTGAAAATATGAAGACAGAAATAGATTAAAAGAAACGTCAGAGATTCAAAGTATATCAGTCAAACAAATATAGCTGAATTAATAAATAAATACAGAATTTTAAAAATGAACGAGAAAATGAGATTAAAATATCGACAAGATAACATGATTGAATAAATAACTTATTAAAAAAGAATATGAAGTGTTTGTAAATATCGAAAAAAACTGGACAGACTTTGGGAAATAAAAACGTAATACATTCATATTTCCGTTTCATGTTAAAATTCGGCTAAAAGTCCTAAATCACAAAAGAGACACAGATTAAGAACGTGTTTTTATACGCTTTTGATGACGCAGGTTATAAGCGCAAATACGTGTATCAAATAATAAACTTCTACGTTTTCCTTATTTTCCCGAAAGAAAAATACCATGAAAACTTCAAAGTGAAACATTTCATTGTACTAATTTGCCTCTCTTTTCGTTACTAGAACCCTATTAGACCCGCGAAGAGAGAATAAAATAACAACAGCATGACATAAGGAATACAGGACAAGAACAACGAAAAATGATTACATAAAACATTATGTAATCATTTTTCGTTGTTCTTGTCCTGTATTCCTTATGTCATGCTGTTGTTATTTTATTCTCTCTTCGCGGGTCTAATGAGGTTCTGTCAATATTATTGTCTATGTACCATTCTTTATTACAAACCTTACAATTACAGATTATGTATAACTATGGTAAATAAATAATGTAATATTGATTCGTCTTTTATCACCGTAATACATAAGGGTTCAGAAAAAAACTACTTTCTGTTATTCTTACTGGTAAATTGTGTAAAAGATCACTACCCCAAGATTAAACACTCGACTGGTGGGGGCCTATATCTTTTAAATACTCTCTTATTACTGATTTCTATTATATTGATTTAGTTGCCAAAGTTTACGCATGCATAATAGAGTGATATGACCAATGGAGGGTGAGGTAAAAAATGAAAGATTATCAAAATAAATGATACAAATATAAATATTGGGTTCCGGGTTTTCGAGCTGGAATTGAAAGGGTTCACCATATATTCTCTGACAATGCCGGTGGTGACAACTACGGTAAAATATAAACGTTTTTTGAACGCGTGTGAACGTGATGATGTATATTTGAAAAAGAGGAATAACCCTCTGTTAAAATGAAGAAAATAATGTACGAACTCTCAAGTAATAGTTTAAATTTAATTGCGTCTGCATTCTGTATTATATAAGTTACTACATTATTGACCTTCGACCTATGATTAATAATCGTATCGCTTCTGTCCAAGTCAGAGGAGGGGAAATCATCATCCATTCAATCAATTATTATTCTGTAATAATCCACTTTATTTTCTTATTGAAAGGTTGGATTTTCTTACATTTAAAACTGCAATTGGGTTTACTTTTCCCTCATGAGACTAATAATAAAGATTATCCGTATTTGAAAATTCACATTTTTTACATGAGGTCTCAATATAGCGTTTGCGCGTTTTCGTATGCCTTTCATAAGTGTTTCTGGACGCCTGGTGTAGGTGTAAACATAAAAATAAAACAATCAACTTCTACATTTTCACTAATTAAGATGACTAATTAATATTTTCATGTAATTTAAGTCAATTTTGAGCACACATTTTTTATTAGATTTACTTATTATTATTTTATTAAGTGACAACAGCAGAAGCGCCGACGGATGCACATATGTGACACATTTATATAGGCGTGCATTAATTCATCTATACACTCAATGAGTAAATTGTTATGTGATGAGCTGGAGAGTTGAGATGTTCTATTGATATATTTCCCGAAGTAAGACGACGAGAAACACTGTTACACTGACCGCATTTTATCTAACTTAAGTTCAAGAACGCTACTTTCTTCCTGGAGTTCATACATTAGATCCATTGCTCTTTCTGCTTCTCGTAAAGTCGGTTCTCTCTATCGCTCCAAACATTTTCTCACGCCGGAGGCTATTCTCTATCAACACAAATCTAATAATATACCATGTATAGAGCATTGTTGCCATATTTGGTCTGGTGAATCTTAGTCCTATTTGAGGGTTCTGGATTAGGTGTAGAACCGTATCTGTAATTTGATTGTCCCACCCTTTTTTTTATCTCTGTTCACTTTATGTGATAGGTGATGTTGCTAGCCTCAGTCTTTACTATAAGTACTATGATGGCATATATTTTCGAAATTGTGTAATTGTTGTAGACCCGTGCTAGGGGTCACAAAGAAATAAACCACAAATAGTGACAGGGGTAAAATATAACAATGTATTTATCATAAAGCAATACAGAACACCACTTATGTGGTAGGATATGAACGGGTTCATAACATGCGGTAAAACATGGTATGAAAAGTCTCCCCTGAGTCTCTGCACCCAGTGGTATTTATTATACCTGGTTGATACCATCAGTTCTCCAATAGGGGTGATTTGTACCCCACAACAGTAATCTATTCCCTGCTTCTTTTGTTCCAGCTCGTTCTACTCGTTGGTCTAGTGGTTTCCATCAATTCACTGTTTTGATACTTCATTGTAATACAGCTTCCTATTCCAGTAGCTTATTTCCAAGAACCTCAGGCTTGTGGAACTCTCTTCCCGTTGATTGTTTTCTTTCAAAAAACGGCAGGCTTGTGGAACTCTCTTCTTACTGACTGTTTAACTCCTACTAGACTAAGGCGAATAGATATACCATGCATTTGCGATAATCATATTTCGTCATTGTTAGCTCCTTACATTATATGGCTTCATCCCTTGTCTGGAGCGATTTCCTTAAGAAAAATGAAATGTGGTTCCAGCTGAATCATACTACATGAACTACGAGATCTTCTTCCGCCTTCAGGTATCATGACCATACATTATGAGTCATACTAACATCATATTCCACCTGCTTTCAATTTAACTACACTTTCGACTTTTATGAAGTTAATACATACCTATATATATATATATATGCGTGTGCACTTACGCTTTTTGATTATGTACTTTAGCAATTTAGGAGCACACTGGAAAGGATGTTATTCACCCATTAAGCTCGAATTTGATTTGTTGAAGAAGGAAAACGTGAGTTTGCAAAACCTGTTTAATATAGAAATTTAAAAGGAAAATTCCAAATTAGTCGGTTTCTGAACGCATATATTCATCAACTAATTTGTCACAAATTTTTATCGCTCTAACTTATATCGTTTCGTCTCGCCAAAAGAAAGAGAAAAGGGAGAGAGAGAAAGGGAGAGAGAGAAAGAGAGAGAGAAAGGGAGAGAGATAGAGAAAGAGCGGGGTTAGAAGGAGAAAGAGAGAAAGTCTCAACATTGAGAATGGTAAGTCAATATAAAAGACGAGCGGATTGTCACACGAAATACAATAAGCCAGTGCTAAAGAAACATAGAAAGCGATGACTCACTTGGTACGTTAATTTAGCTAGATTTATTCAAACATACCTTAAATACAACACACATAGATTTTAGTATGCATTTTGTGTAATTAAAATATATAGGAAAAACGCGTTAGTGAAACGAACTGTTATCAACTTAGCTTTAGTATACTAATAGACTACGTCACACTTTAAAATAATTGGTTGAACGTTGATTAGGGTATAATACATACAGCTATGAAACGGTATGATCCAATGACCTCATGAGAATGTGTCTACAAGGAAACATACACTGTAATGTAATTAGAGGCATACGATAAAATCTATAGGCAAAAACATCGGAGATGGAATGAAAACACAATTCTAGAGATTCGGACCCCGGTAGCAAAGCACGATAGATGAAATGATGTGAGAAATAATTCATCAAAACAGTATGATACCGACGCCGTTTAGTGTGTTCTTACTAATGGATCACCACTTATCAAAACTGTAAGCAACTTGAGGATAATGGTTGATTAAATGTATAAGATGATGTAAAATAATGAATGAAATGTACAAGATTTGATTACTTATAAGGATGCTTTATGACAAGTTATTTTTATACATTTCATTTGACGACGACCATATATCTAAATTCCACGTGAAGGTAGGCTCTCGGAGAGATAAAGCACTATTTTTTTCAGTTTGTTTAGCAAGACGAACTCTTGTAAATATTTTATAAAATAAGCAAAGCCTGGAGTTCAGTAAAACGCCTTTATCGAAATTATAATGAGTATACAAATACAATCAATGTCTCTTATGTTAGAAAAGGAGTTATAGAGAATCAAATATATCATCCCTCACTAGGTTGTGTATACTTGCAAAGACACAGAGTGTGTTTTGAGCGGCAGCTCCTAAGATGTGACATAAGTACTCTATCTTAGGACCTGGAACTTTGATATACGTAAAGGATTGCGTAATGAGTCAGATACTTCTTGGGTACAAGTTGTTGTTTGTACACTAAAATGTATATTTCTGTTTCGTTATTTAATACCTAAAATCAACATTTACTATTACCGATTCATTTTAAAAGACTAATTCAACAGTAGCTGCTATTTTACACAACGTTGACGTTTAATACCATTTCTACATAGTCCGTAGATGACACAATTGATCCGATAGGATTTGAACTCGGCATAGTAGATTTCGTAATCAGAGACGGTATCTATTATACAGATCAAGCACATTTATTTAACTGGTGGCTGCTTCGACTGCTGATAATGTTTTACTAATTTATAACAACTAATCAATGTCAAACACAATTTGAAGAGAAGGATTAAAGTGATGGATGGGTTGTCAATTTTATGATGAAGAATATTATGAGAAGATTGAGCATTATAATTTTCAATACACGAAGTCTGATTACTTATCGGGATAGTTTATGACAAGTATTTGTTGACGCCGGATGTGAAGACGGTCACGTCGCAGTCTGCAGAGAGGGGTCGTAGTTATATTGATAGTGCTGCTGCTGTTGCTATTGCTGCTGCTGATGATTATGGCACTGATGATGATGAGTACAAGCATACCTTTTTCAGTAAATTAAATGTTACTAGTTTTTTATCAACTGCAAAAAATGAACCAATAAAGTACCTAGCGTATCAAGTTGGTGATAGGCGTTCGATTCATTGCTTTGTGTAATCTGACATTGTTTCCGATGTTTTAGTTAATTGGGTGGTACAAAAAAATAAAGATATAAAGATATTCACACTGCGCGCATAATATTATAATAAAGCCAAGAAAACGGAATAAAGAAAATATAGGGGATTGAAAGAAGGTGTATTAAAGTGACGCATAGGGTGGAGTAAATAGGAGACTGGGACGGATGAGAGGGTTGGGCATCGCAGTGCGAATCAATTCAGCCCCATTAAGTCTTCTGGCGTTGGATTGTTTCCGAGAAAAAAAGAAAATATGCCGTCATCCATTTTTTTACTGTTTTTATTTGGACCCATATTTGGTTAGATATGAAAGTGATCGTTTTTAGAGAGGATGAGAAACATCCAAAAGCATTGGACAGATGAAGGTATGCGTGTAGCTTTAGGTGGTGTGTGAAAGTCACGTGGATTCCACAGCCCAATTACATTCATTCTTTTAAGTTGGACTTTCAATCGCTAACTTCCTTCTCGTTCTCTTTTATATATCTCGCCGCCTTCATATTTTGCCTTGTCACATTTGCGTGTTAATATTTTTTCTTTTGTTTTTTTCGGTTATTTTTGTCATTATTATTATTAGTGTTCTTTTTTATTTGTTCATTTTTTGTTGTTATTGTTTTAGTTTATTTTTTATAAACACGTGCTATGTGTTAAAATTGCGCGCGAGAATCTGAATCTGAAACAAGAACGAGTGAAGTTTATGGCCAGGAGAGAAAAAAGCCTTCAAGTATGTTTTGAAGCACAAAGACAAGAACAAAATTAAGATGAACATGGAAGAAAAGGAAGAAAGTAGTAGAGAAGATTAGAAAAACGAAAAGAAGATAACAATGATAAAAAGAAATGCAGATGTGCACATTAAAAGAACAAGAAAGAAAAAAAAGAACAGGGGGGGGGGGCATTTGAAAAACGAGAAGTAAAAGAGATAACAGAGTAACGCGTGGGGAGTAAAATATTGATAAACACTAGAAGGATCTGAAAATGTAAGAAAAACAAAAAAAAAGTTTTAAAAAAAAACAGGAAAATAAATAGTTGGAAACATCAGAAAAAGAAAAAGAAGAAAGAATGGAGTAAATGAATATTAAAAATAAATTAAAAAAGCTTTAAAACGTAAGGACAAGATTAAAAAGAAGTTTAAAAACTAGACAAAAGAGAGAAAAAAAGAAGGAAAAATGTTCAAAACAGAAAGCTTAAGAGAGAGAAGAGAAGGTCGGGGGGAATAAGACAAATGTTTTGAAAAAAAAATGCAGCACCTAATATCGCTTGCGTTTTGTTAACTTCCGTAAAGATCTAATAATAATGTTTTGCTTTTTTTCAAACATTCAACCAGCAAGATATAGAGGTACACTGATGATGGATTTACAGAATAGATAATGATGGTATTTTAATTGGAGGTTTACAATAATTAAGAAACATGCCTACCTCACTGAATGAGTTGATAAAAATTGAAAACATATGATCTGTTTAATTCTTCTAACATTAAAAAAATGAGATATATTTAGCACTGTTTAAGTAAATACTGAAAATCGACACATAAAAGATTATATCTTATTATAAAAAAAAATCATGTGGGTACATAAAATAATATATATATATATATATATATATAAATATGTAATTCTTATTCACATACGTATACGTATCAGTGTAGAAATAACCATTCAACTCGATCGCACGATTCAAACTCCGAAACAAGAGCTACTTGTTTACAACTCCAAATCCGACACTTAACCGATGAGGCCTCGTGAATTCTCATTAGAAAGTATGCGAAATAAACTTATTTGATGTCACTAAGCAGACAATTTTCATAAGCAGCAATCAGAGAGCATTCTTTTCACATTAATATTGCATTGCAGCCAGTGCTGACGGCTGTCTTATCTAACATTAAAGAGCCCTACCGAATGGGGACACTAAATAATTTAAGATCAAAGTGTAATATCTGTTCCGATGGATACTGCACCCCATAGACTGGTATTGTCTTGGCCTTCGGGGCTTGATTTACGCCGGTCTATGGGTCTGTCCTGTGCAGTTCTAGGAGGTCCACCCTCCCAGGCTTAGCCTCCCATCTTTGGGGAGGAGTAAGTTTATTGCTTACTGCCTGAGGCGCCCCTACCGGGGAATGCCGACGGGGCTGCCCAGGCAATTTTTAAACCCCACTTTCCCGACCCGACCTTGGGTCACATCTTACTTGTGGGAGGAAGATAGAAACTGGCCTTGTGCCTAACTCCTGGAGAAGAGTAAATCAATACATACGTATACGCTTGATCCTTACGGAATCGACAGTGTAGGAATAACAATTCAAGCCGGTCGCACGTTATATATATATATATATATATATATATATATATATATATATATATATATGTGTGTGTGTGGGGGGTGCATGTATTTCACTGAATGAAATGTAATACTTTACGAAACCGATTAGCCATGTTTCTCGAATAATAAACCTATACAAAACTTCGAACGACGCCATTTACTTATTAATCTTCATGACTAGACCCGTTGAGCAACAGTTAATGTAGTGATTAAAAATAAGTTTGTGGAGGGTAAATAATTTGTTCTTACAGCAGAGGATGATAACTAAAAATGATATGATAATAAATGACGGATGGAATTACACCAATCTACTACCATGGAATAAATAACAGATTAATTTAGGAATTCCCCATAGGTTCGCCAGTTCGATTTAAATATCTCAAAGTTGTAAATGATGCAACTACAGAATGTATGAGTTTACATCAGCCGAAACGCTGTGAAAATGACAACCAAAATATGAATAACAAATGCGATAATCTAAAAAATAAAAATTATGAATCTTTATCTGAGTAATGATGAAACATAAACTAAGCTTGAGATTTTACTGGTTTGTCTAATAATTTTTGTATTTTTTATTTTATTCTATACATTTTGAATGGAATTTGAATTAATTGACTTACTTGTTTCGTAAAAATCTTAATTCTATCATTTTTATTGACTTTTGTGCTGTAATTAACGTATACTTTACATACTAATCTTGGTGAAAATCTGTTTAGTTTAAAATGATTCCTAAAATGAAAATATTCATGTTCAGTATTTCGTGCGAACATTCAACGCTATTCATAGACTTCCTTATGAAATGTAATCAACCCCTTTATATAGGATGAAGTTAACCCGAATTAATATTAATTTTTCCACTTTGTGTTATAGATAAAAATTTGAAGGTTTATGAAGTTTCAATTTTTCTCGCGACATGTCTCAATCAAAGTTTATCGAAGAGTTTAATATTTTGTCTCGTCAGATAATAATACTTTGCCATTGAAGGACTCAGATCAAAAGACATGATTATGAACGAAGATGTTTCTCTACGGAATACAAAAACTCCTCTCTACACGATGGAGGGCACTACTAATTATATGCTCGCACACGTCGGACCACTAGTAAAATATGTTTCTGTTGTTCTCATCATGAAATGAATGGGTTCTTATTACTTTCCGAGAAATATATTCAGGTTTTCGTTCACTAAGTTTCCGATGATATTTGGTAGAGGCATATCCATAATGAGCCGCATTATTTATATTCTCGAATGATGGTTCTAATCGCACTGATTGCATCTTGTTCGATGTCCATTTAATGTTTATGATTGTCAATAATCATCTATAGACATTGTGAGATACGCCCTTAACTTTCCTAATTGTAAGGAATCATTGCAAGTACAATTTACAAATGCAATGTTCGTTAAAATATAAACATACTATCAAAGTATGGATTCTCATCTTACAGTTTTCTGATTGGTCAGCAAAATTCAAAGGATTACTCATGTAGATAGAATTATATACAAACTCATACATGGTATTATAAGTTGAATGTACTAGATTAATTCTCGTCTGTGGTAGGGTACATGTCACATTAAAATGAATGTTTATTTAATGGCACTATTATCTATGTTTTTGAAACATTCATAATGTACACGACATTGTTATTAATATATTGTTGTAATTAAAGAGATAAATATGGCAATATTACGTGCCAACTTAAAGTTGAAATCACAGCATATAAGTTACATATAAAATATTATTATGATCCGGTGAATGTAAATCCCAAGTCAAATCACCCTTTTTATCATTAAACATGTTCCGTTATCGATTAAGTATCGAATAAGCACCCATTCTTCCACTTCCAATAACAATAATTATACATACAACTAGGTTTTACAGAACAGTAATTATGTTTAATTGAGTATAATAGCAGAAATTATGGGACCATTCGAAGAAAAAATAGAAACCGAAAGATTATTTGGTATACACCTCGTTTATTTTGTTGATTAAATCAAAAAGCAGATATATGTTTCTCAATCGTTTAAATCGATATTTTTCGGCAAATAACCCTCTGTATAACATATTCAATAAAAAAATACTGTTAAACTTTGGTATGGATGTACAAGTAACTTAAATAATAAATAAGACTTATTATATACAAAACTAAACCATAATAATAATCGTACAATAAGTAATACACATAATATTAATAACGTAAATAATGAATGTAACTGTAGAGATAAAAGTAAATGTCCTCTACTAGAAAAAATGTTTAACAAAGAGCATTGTATATTTTCGAAACGTGTTCTCAGAAGAAAATCTAAGTCTGAAAAATGTCTTAATAAGTAGAACAATTACGGAGTTTCAGGCTAGATACATGATCCAGTTACCTTGATAAAAAAGGAAACATGTCATTATCTAAATTGATATGTTCCCTGAAAGAAAACAAAAAGATTTCTGCACTGAAATGGAGCTCCTTGAAGAAAGATTCAACTCCAATATTATAGAACCTCACTTGTTTTCTTTGTATAAATAGAAAAGTAACTATTATTACGTTCCCTGATATAGATACCGTACTGAATCAGCGAGATGAAATACATATTTACTGTAGACACATCAAACAGTTAACGCTAGATAAACATAGCAACAATCTACTGAATTTAACAAATTATTTGAACAAGGACACCTTAATATACCTACCATATAATAGTTAAAACTTTCCTGGCTAAGTATAAAACGAATTTAACTATTAATGATTAACTAATAAGAATTAAAGTATTAGATAAATAATTTTATATTGTTTAGCATAAACACTACAGCAAGTAAATTGAAAAAAGTATATCTAATTGTTAAGTAACAATAAATATAAATATAAGGTTTTTGGTAAATTGTTATGAATGAATGTGTTTTATGATATCTTCCTCATTTTCACTATTTTCATAACGCTGATAAGGATGACTTTTTAATGTTTAGATTAATTGTGTTATGTTTGCGTAAATTTGCTCTTTCATGCATCTAATTGATATATATATATAATTTTGAAGTCTTTATAATATGAGATTTGACATATGTTTCTCTGTTTGTAATATGTACAATATGTTTTTATTCAGAATCTTGTTTTTACATATATTTTTTGGTGTGATATAACTTGATAGTATACACTGTCGGAATGGATAAGCACACATTCTACAAGATATTGCGACGTATATGACGCAAAGTCGAAACAAACTCACACAGACACAGCCAGTGTTCACAGAGATGTGTCGAAGAAATGTACTTTTGAAATGTACATCAACACCTCCATAACCCACCGACAGATTCTTTTTCTTACTATATTTCCCCAACTCGCTTTTCGCCTCACGCTCCCTTCCTCTGGATCACCTTCTACATAGTGATGTCTATTAGGCTCCTTTCCATTTCTGTAAAGTTTGTATACACAAATAATTAAGGTCGTTTGAATAGACCGACATATCTGTTTATGTTCAATGATATCTTTGCGTTTTTCTTTTTACTAGTCTGTTGTCATGCTGATCCATTTTCCATATACAAAACATTAATTTTGTCTGAAATTAAAATTAATGTCTTAAACTACCTCCTCGACGAGACAGTCGAGTTTCGTGCCCGACTAGAGGAACTTGCTTCTCTAGAACAACGACAGCAAATATGGGACAAATAAAAAGCTAAATTCTGTACTGAACATGAATAATAAATAATATAATATGCATAGCTTAACCATTTTAATGCAGTTATACAGCATAACCGATCATCAGAGAAAAGCGTGTGAAAAAGGAGTATTTATTATTAAAACTAAGTAGTTAATATGTATACAGTATGTGTGCAAAGTAAACTTCTATCATTGTATACTCGTAATTTATTATTGCAATTTCCTCTCACAAGAAAAGAATATGAAAAGAAAGTGAATACCATTCAGAATCCAATATGGACAACAGAATCAGTCACCAGCTTTTCAAGCCGCCTGGTTATCGTATCAACTGATTTACCCAAATAACCAATTTTGTCATTTTTTAAAAATCACTGGTTGAATTGTGATACATACCATGAGAGAATTAAAAATGCCCACATAGCACCTACTAAATTAAACAGTTGAACCAGAAAACATCAAATCCTTACGTTTAGGAAAAAGGGTTTAATTTAACATGCTGTTTTTTAACTGTAAGTCTAACCCTCTAATCACCTTACTCTCGAGTGATGTTTGGCCTTGATGAATGGTGACACATTGCTAAAACATAACGTAAAACAACTTTGAAGAATTAATACACTATAATACTAAGATTATAGTTATACAAATGTTTATAGATACCGGACCCTTTGTATACACAGTCTGCTGTCTTGATTCGATCCAGTTTACGAAGCCATACCTAGACGCTGGCTCTTTGACAAGTTGTTTTATGTAATATATATATATATATATATATATATATATATATATATATATATATATATATATATATTTGTCTAAAGCTCAGTTGGGGTTTCTTATATCAAGCGAAGTATTAGATAAACAAGTCAGGATGAAGAAACACAATGTTTTTATTTTTATTTTAATTTTAATAAAACTATCTCCATCTAACACATAGTTTTTGAAAGCATTTATATAAAAATAAATATAACTATGTATATATATGTATATATATATATATATATATATATATATATTCATATATATATATATTCATATATATTCTTCTTATTGGCATTCCAACTACAATTCAAGTGTTGGCATTTTAATTATACACAACAACACGTACACCACGTGATACAAACACCGGCATACAACACTAACAGTAAGAACATAAAGACGAATTTCAATTTGACTGCGACACATACGTCTCAATCTAGAATGATTAAAAAGGAAAACTAAATGAGAAAAATAGAAAAAAATGTCTTTACTTTTGAGAAAGGCGTATGATGCGGAAAGTGCTCAAGTTTTTAGAATAAATAAATAATTCATTTAAAAAAGAAATTGCGTTGTTCAGGTTTTTTAAAATATTATTCATATTGCCATTCCATCAACGTTTTAAAAGTGGATTTTTTCTGTCTCTCTCACTATGTCTGTCCGTCTGTCTGTGTTTCTGTCCGTTCCTCTGTCTGTCTGGCTGTCTGTCTGTCTGTCTCTCTCTCTCTCTCTCTCTCTATATATATATATATATATATATATATATATATATATAAGAGGGTGGTGCAGTATCAGTGCAGTTCCAACAAGAGAAAGTATAGATGTAAAATAGTAAGGCTACTAACATTTGTAAATGTTTTATTCAACATTTATTTATTATCTTGTATTTTTTATAATATATATAACATATATATATATATATATATATATATATATATATGTATATATATATATATATATATATATATACACTACACTAGTATATATATATATATATATATATATATATATATATATATATATATATACTAGTGTACCGCGTCCGTCAAAGACGACGGAAAATAATTATGCTTTGTTTGCACTCGCTATGAATCTAGATACATTATTAACATATTAATATAAGATCACAGAATTATTAAAGTTTGCGTAACGGGATATATATATATATATATATATATATATATATATATATATATATATATATATATATATATATATATATATATATATATATTATTTATTTATTTATTTATTAAAGAGTTGTGGATGGGTGCGTCTTTGTTCTTTGTATGTGTGTATGTGATCTGATATTTCTGCTATACTAGCCCATTATTATATTATGTGTTACATGCAATTCCTCGTTTGTTCTCGCTATGTTCAGCAGCGCATGTGCCTGTGTAATCAACTGTGTAGTCGTCTTCTGACAAGATCTTTCTGCCAGCATTTCATGTGACCCAAAGAAGTGATGATAAGAAATGATGATAGAAAATGATGATAGAAAATGATGACAGAAAATGATCTGACAACATTCCTGCCGCAGTGGCAATTATCTATCCTCAAGTTAATTCCTGTCACACATATATTTTTTGGTAGAAATGTTTAAAAGTTTACACTTAAATCTCTTGCATAATAACTATTTCTTCCGTATGAAAAACGTACGCCAACACTAGCATATATACTCATGTACATACAAAGATACGGACACACCCACTAACATACTTACTTATAGCTTTTATTGTATTACATCTTTGAGACAAGTTTTGTAGAAAAACGGAAAATATTTTAGTGAACATTGTTCTCTTGGATTTACGTATGTGCAAAAACACCTTGATTCAGTTCTGTTAAGAACTATTGCACCTGGCGTGTCCTAAAATAGTTGAATACATGAGATTACCAGCCACTGTAAGTAAACACTCCACTAAGGTATGTACATTGGTATGAATTAAACAATAATTAACGATCATCTACCATACTAGGTTGGTCGGAATATATGATATTCGAAAAGGAGTAAAACTTTAATCTTTGTAAGTGGAGGAACGAAGAAGTAATTTTCAGATGAGTAACCATCACGCCTGAATGATAGAATATGCATGAGTTTAAGCTAATATGAAGCGTTGATTATGTGTCTCTCTGACTCTTTGTATGAAGAAAACATCAATATATAACAGTAATGTAAAATAAATATTTACTTATTCAAGAAGTCGTCACTTATTTGAAGGTATCCAGGTAAATGACAGAGAAGCATCGGACCCAACACATTCCAGATAAAAATGTTCCATTGTCTGCAGAATAAAAATCAACAATTAAACAATTCAATACGAGGAAAACACATAAGTAAGTTACTATATTCCCCATTACATAACACTTTCATTAATATATACGTTTACATGTAAAAAATACTATATGTCAATTTCTAATGATAAAAAAGTTCAAATAAGCATTGTTTTACATTAGGTATTATTGTGATAGAACTTTATCTGTTCAGCATCCTATACCGAGATTATAATCATGTTATCAATATATCCGTCTGACCAGCAGGGTTTGCATCTTCCCATACTGACGATTGAAGGTTTGGCATGAAACACATGTGTATATTAGGTAATTTAAAAATAATATTCGTAAATAATTACATATATATATATATAAATATATATACATATATATATATTTATATATATATGTATATATATATATGAATATATATACATATGTATATATATATTTATATATATATATGTATATAATATATATATATATATGTATATAATATATATATATGTATATAATATATATATAATATATATATATACATATATATATATGTATATATATATTAATATTTTACGTACATAGAGTTACATCTTCAGGTTGTTGGCAATGAATTCGAGGGGGCAATCCTTATCTAAGTAATTCATGTTTATGACAGAAACACGTGTCTATGAATTATTTAACCTACGTAAAAATGTATATATATATATATATATATATATATATATATATATATATATAAAATAAAATAAAAACATGTCCTATTAAGGGCGACAATGCAACATTCTGCATGTCTCTTTACCGATAAGGAAGTTGAAAATACAAAGACTGTTACTATCACCAGTAAACACAATAACAAATACGTAACTTTATACTAAGGGAATAAGAAATCGTACATATTTCAAGCAAAGGGGTCGTGGTTTCGGGGTAAAACTTGAGACTAAAGACATTGTAACCCAGGTTATATCCTTGTCTAAGTTAGCCATGCTGATGACGGTTTATAGCAAGAAACACGTGTCTACTACTTTTATGTACATAAAAATTAATAAATATATATATATAATTAAAATAAAAAAAACATCCTATTAAAAGCGACTTCATGCAATATTCAAAATGATTCTTTACTGTTTAGCAAATGGAAAATACAAACGCTGGTACTATCGCCAGAAACAACAATGACACATACGTAACTATATATATATATATATATATATATATATATATATATATATATATATATATATATATATATATAACAACATTAACATAAAAATATAAACAAAGTTTGGCGCTACAAATTAACAATAAATATTGCAATATCAAACTCACACAAAACATATTCTGTAGACATTTTAAACAAAACCAAATACTTCGTTTCTTTGAAAATTGTCTTTCACACCTTAAGTACGAACTTTATAAGTGAATTCTCTTGGGTAAAACAGATGTCGTGGCGTTCCCATTTAACACGATATAAACACTCAGTCACTGCTTCTAACATTCACTTGAATATACTGGATTACCCCTTACAGTTATGAACAATGAAATAAGCGAGAGAAATATGAACGTATTACTATTTTATAAATGATATAAATGTACAAGTAGGGTAAGAATACTTTGGAATACGTTGACGTATGTTGAGACGGAGTTTTGTTTAGAGGCACGCGGTGATTAAGTGGTTAAAGACGCTGACTGAGGAACTAAGTGTGCCGAGTTCGAATCTAAATCGTTCCAAAGAAACATGTTCATCAAAACATATAACTAATATATATATATATGTATATAGTCATCCACATACATACTGTTTCGCTGCTCATCAGTGCGGCTAGACCAGTTAGTGCCTCAAGCCAACAGTCGAGCTGACAGTCGGCGCTGCTAACCCCTACGCTATCATGCGACACTGACTGAATGTAAGAAATATCTCAATGTAAGTAAACATTGCAAATGCCGGAGCTCGAATTAGTTTTTACCTAATGAGCTATGCCTTAAAGCTAAATGGCAGTTGGCGATACCCTTACAAAATAAGCTTTACCCGGGGGGAGCTTTGTATAGTCATCCACATACAGACTGTTTCGCTGTTTCATAGCTCATAAGTTAGTGCCTCAAGCCAGAATCGAAACGCAACCGCCGAGCTGACAGTCGGCGCTGCTAACCCCTACGCTATTTCATGTATCTATATTAAATAATATGATTTTTTATGTATAAATTTCCGTATTTACTTCAACAGTGCTCAATAAGTGAGTAGAGCTAGGTAGTAAGTTATGGAAATATATGTGTGGTCATTAAGCTGCACAGAGGCTTCCGCGTTTTATACCCGAGGGGAATCATCAGGATAAAATGCATGGAATCATCATAGAGAAAACAGAACAATAGAATAGAGAATAATAAGTAAAATCAAACGAACTTTTGTTCGTGAGAAGCCCAACGATTGACTCAGGTAACTACAAAGAATCTGATTGGTTAACTAGCTGCACGTACCTATTAAAACACCCGGCAAAACAATCTATCCATTTTAACCTGGCGATTCCCACCGGGGATGAAACGCGAAGGACTGTGTAGCTTAATATCCATAAATATATTTTCATGACTTACTATATATATATATATATATATATATATATATATATATATATATGGGAAAATGAAAATCATCCTGATGAAGTCTTATAAATAAAGACGAAACGTTGATGTACACATAAAAAACATCCATTTTTTGGTTTTCCTTTTTCATTTTCCCATCACGTCGGATTACTTTCATCCTTCTCTTCCCATATATATATGTATATATATATATCAGTCGATATATAATAAAGATATAAACTCACACACTTATATTTATATCACTGAATATATAACAAATATATAATTATCACACACTTATTTATATATATATATATATATATATATATATATATATATATATATATATATATATATATACATACAGAAAAACGAGATGGGAATAGATGCGAGAAAGTAATAGATAGATAGATCGATATAAATTACTAGATGTATTCTGAGGTGAATGTACGCAACTTGACCCTAATGCACAATAACAGAGAGGGAAAAACTGTACCTTCGTCTTTTAGGAACAATATGTTGCCAGCAATCTTGAGAAAAAAAAAGTCCCTAATGTCAAATACACTTAAGAATCTTCGGTAGACTTTTCCAGAAATTCGCCGAAAATTGCTGCTTCATGGCTGCACCATTTCCTGTAAGCTCGAACAAGAAAAAAAACAAAAAATATTTCAGCAGAAACATTTGAAAAATGGATGCAGTATCTTTTTGTTTGAGAAAGATAAAAAAGGGGAAGGGGCCGCGAAACTAAGCCAAAAGGAGGAAAACAAAAAGAAAACAAGTATGACGAAAAGATATAACGATAAAACTACAACGGAATCTGAGAACTATTTCAAAGAAAATGCAAGAAAGTAATCACTTAATATATGCTTTGTTTACGAGGAGTCTAAAAGTGCTATTACTTTTCTATTGGGATGGATGACAATCGTATTCGTGGGGTATTATTTTGCGTCACGAAAACAAGGGAAGACGACAACGTACTTAATTTTAGAAATAAAACACTTAGCTGAAAATGTTGAAATACTATGGGCGTAATATATTACTACAGAAGAACCGGTATATATATATATATATATATATATATATATATATATATATATATATATATATATATATATATATATATATATATATATAAATATAATAATGGTAATAATCCAGGTAAAAATATCCACAGGGTGGTAATCCTGAGAATTTTAACCGGGTTTATAAAAAGTGCTCAGTATCAAAATAGAGCGTTATATATGATAATTTTATTTACACAGACATGTACAAAATTTGCGACACTGGCATGTCGATGTTATCGATCAGCAGTTACTATAAACTGAAATCTCATCAGGGATCATATTTGGAGAGAACTCTTCAAATATGATCTGAGGTTAAGATCGGATTCTAACTCTGTCTGATGAGATCTCAGTTTATAGTAACTGTTGATCGATAACATCGACATGCCAGTGTCGCAGATTTTGTACATGTCTGTGTAAATAAAATTATCGTATATATATATATATATATATATATATATATAGCTGAGATAAATATAATTAGAATATTGTTCCAATAATTCAAAATCAACTAATATTCGGCGTACGATTGTTTGCAACATTTTTTTAAATATATGTCATTGTTCATTATTTACAGTTATACCAAAAAGTATCTGCGTTATTTATGACATAACATATCGAAGTCTTTTTAAAAAAACAGCAACATCAGATTTTAGTATCAAATTCAACAGGTGTGACAAGATTTTCAAAGCAGAAGAAATACAGCGAATTGATTAATATTTGTGTTTTTTTTTAATTTACCTACATTTATATATGCATGTTATTCTATTATGCGTTCTTACTCTACTGTAGTCAACATTTATCTGACTCTAATTATATATATATAGAGAGAGAGAGAGAGAGAGAGACGTATTAGATTAAGAAGTAAAATAAGAAGAAAAAAAATGATAATCATTTTACAAATGACTGTATAATTATTTTTGACCATAAATTAATGGAACTGAAATAAATTATGGGATGAATGCATTTTTCTCAACTTACTCTATAATATATTTTCTTCATATGTGGGTTCAAATATTGAGCTGTTCTCAATACCTGCAGTATTTGTTATTAAATGTCATATTTTATTTCCAGCTTCTAGTACATTTGAGGCTAATTTTTCTATTGCACATCTCTCTCTCTTTATCTATCTGTCTGTCTGTCTGTCTGTCTGTCTCTCTCTCTCTCTCTCTCTCTCTCTCTCTATATATATATATATATATATATATATATATACATATATATATATATATATATATATATATATATATATATATATATATATATATATACTTAGTTATGATAATATATGTATGGCAATTAAACTACACAGAGTCTCCCGCGTTTCATCCCTGGAAGGGGAATCTTCAGGCTTAAATAGTAATATATATATATATATATATATATATATATATATATATATATATATATATGTATATATATATATATATATATATATATATGTATATATGTGTGTGTGTGTGTTAGTGTGGGTGCGTATATATTTCACTATTTCATGCAGTATAGTAGTAATATAAAATCATATCTATAGCAAGAAACCGTCAGACTAAATTATATCCTGCAAGAATGAAACATAAACATAACTATGTAGTTTACTTGCCATAGATATATTTTCATAGTATATATATATATATATAAATATATATATATATGTATATATTGTGTGTGTATATATATATATATATATATATATATATATATATATATATATATATATATATATATATATTACATTTTCTGTCTCTCGATGTAAAATAATGGCATGGAAAATTACCTGCATTTCAAAAGAGACGTCATTTCCTGATGTTGTCGAGAATGCCGATCGAAAGAAACGCTTTCACTTAAATGCTTCTCCGTAAAGAAGCATTTTCATATGCGTACATTTATAAAAACCACAAGAAAATATGCAAGATATCTCGAAGCCCGTACTTTACATGTTTTATTGATTCCATGTCTACTTGTTTATAAGTCGATTTAGGCAATAAATACGCATGCGCCTTTAAGTCTGTGTTTGGTAGGTGTATTAATAAGCGTTTAGTACTCTTGGATAGGTTGATTAAATGTACACAATGATAGATATTTTGAAATTTTTGCTTCGTTGTACTGGCTTGTTGATAGTGTATACAAATGTGAACAGGTCTATATTACATATATGTGTCACAGTTATATTGCATAAGTAAGTCTAGAATATAGATTTACATGCATCCGTATTGTTTTGTATAGGTTTAACAAAGACAGAGTCGTATTCTATTGATACCGTGTGTATATGCTTACGCAATCTATCTATCTATCTATCTATCTATCTATTTATCTATCTATCTATCTTTCTCTCTCTCTCTCTCTCTCTCTCTCTATATATATATATATATATATATATATATATATATATAGATGAAAACACTTTAATATTAAATGAATAAATATATATATATATATGTATATATATATATATGTGTGTGTGTAGGTGAAAACACTTTAATATTACATATATATCTATCTATATATATATATTTATATATATATATATATATACACACACACACACATATATATATATATGTGAAAACACTTTCATGGTAAAAAATAAATAAACAAATATATGCATATATATATATATATATATATATATATATATATAATCTGCTGAGTTAAAGGTGACTTTGCAACTGGGTTCAGAACATATACTGAAAATTGCGTGAGCAAAAAACATGTGTTTATTGGCAAACATGATGAATGTTTATATAAAAACAATCATTCTATATCCCCCTTTATTAAGAATTGCACCTATAAAAATAGTTCATAATATGCTGTCCATTTATGCGTAATGCGAGATTCCGGTCTCTGCTGTTGAACACCAATATCCGCCGATTCGACATGATATAAAATTTAAATTCTCTTCTTGCCAATTTTTATTGATGATGACCTAAAGATTGAATACAAGACTGCAAGATCAAAGGTTACTTCATACCTAGGTTGGAATCCTTCGACCGGCAGTAATTGTCATCTACTACACTGAAGATTGCGTGAGTATAAGCCGCATGAGTCTAATTAAAAAAATAACTATTTATATAAAGAAATGCTAAATTACATAGACCAGTTCATTTGATAAAACATTATGACGGGGTCGACATACGTTCTTACCATACGTATATAGGAAATGCATCTGTAACTTGAAGTCTATTGAATGAAAAATCTAAATGTTACGAAACTGCTTGGAGCAGAGGTATCCCCATATATCTGTTTATTTTTATGAAACGCAAGGTTTAACACGACAATGTTAAAGAGATAAAAGTTATCTAACATTATTTCAATATATGCCATATTACTATGACCACTTTCAATTAGACCCGACTTGTGTTCCATTTAAGTACATATATTCATATCAGTAGGAGATTTACTGTTGACCATATTTTTATGTGACCGGCTGTTTGGGTTTAAAATCTCAGCGTGGGTACACCTGCGCAGTAGAGCCATACTAATGAGTTATATATTACTATATTTCATATATACACACACAACCCTGGCAGCGTAGGTTATAAGCCGACTCAGATAGGTGATGTGGGTCGGTGAAATAGACTCCCAACCAAACCAGCTGGTCGACGGACTTTAACTGTTAGCTCGCAAGAAGAAAAGTATCCTGCCTGCAGGATTAAGGCCAGCAAGGTCGGTGGAGCTCCAACAGAAGAGAGCCACCGATCCAGATAAACCGCCAGGTCCGAGCGACCGAGAAGCTGCCCAACTACGAATTGTCGAGCTGGACTTCGAGCTATTCGGAGCCTCAGTCAGCGGCAGCAGTAGCCGAAGCAGCAGCAGAAGCAATAGCATGGGTCCAATAAGTCCGGCAAACAGCTATGGTCGACCTTCAAGACCGAGGAAGATAGGGGTCGCTTGATCAGCATCTTTGTCTGGAGCAGTTGGTGCCGCCCACAAAAGAGGAGCTGGGACGAAGTTGGCCACTCTAAAGTTGCCCAATCTTTTGGCAGCTCCTCAAGAGTAGCCGTCCCTCCATCAAACGCAGATGACGCCGCTTAAAACACCGACAACATCTGCGGCAACATCCTCTTCTACCCTCTCACCTAGCAAAGATAAGTGGGGAGTTCAGTCCATGCTAAATCCCGTCGGTTGTTTGAAGAAAAGTACAAACAGCTAACCAACGGTAGCTAAATTACAGCATCTCCGCGTTCGGTTGATCGACTAGCGAAAAGAATAGTCTCGCTAGTCACCATCGACACCAAGACTAATGGGTTGGTTGGGATCACCCGTGACGAGATGGCGCCAATCTGTGGGAACGCAAAGTTCCTGCATCTGATTTATGCCGCAGAAGGTTCGCCACATAGGACATTTTGCTCCTCAATGAGATTAAACCAGAGAAAGTGTCCAGGGCCGACTTGAGGTTTAAACATCTCATACTCATGCCGGAGTACATGAGTAGGAGATGGACTCTCGTGACTGTCCTTGGCGTCCCCAGCTACATCAGTTCTGAACAGCTTGGTGCTGTTCTGAGCTAGTATGGGGACGTCGAAACCGTAATCCCAGTTCGTGATCCCGATAATCTTAAAAATGCGATAACATGCAACCCCTACTCAAGTGCGACACCTGAACAATGAGTGTCATTGTGGATGGCATGAGGCCACATTGTTGGCACTTCAAGCAGAAGGGGCATTTGCCAAAGCTTGCCCCCAATAGTTTCCTCCCAAGAAGACCCCTTCTGCTGCAGGCCCGTGAGGAAAAACAAGACCAGCGACATCAGCAGCTATTCCACGAACGACTGGGGGAAACACCGAAGCTAAAAAATATGTCTGGAACAAGGTGGTGAAAGGAGGAAAGACCATCCTTACTAAAGAGCCTAGTTCCAGACTTGAGAAGACCCCCTCCAAAAAGGGGCGGCCCCCTGAAGTAATAAGAGATGCGGCTACCCAAAGGATCGCCCCGTCAAGATATTTCAACCAATATGCTGCAGTTATCAACATCTGTCCCGGCAGCGGCCACAAAACGGAAGCATCAGGTTCCATACTATCGTCATCAGATTCTGAAGGGGAGACAACTGTAAGAATGGAATACGATACTGGGCCCGCTCCAGGGACAGAGAGCAAAAGCATCAGCAGAGAGATAAAGAAGGCCAATAGAACTAAGCCGAAGAAAGTTGAAAAGGCTGGGTCCCAGACCCCTGTCCCTGTGTCTATAGAGATGACATTCTCTCCTGTGCAGAACGCAGAACACCAAACCCATACAAACTCCACTGAGCAGAAATCCCATTCCCTTTTTATTTCACCTTAGCTAGCTCCCGCTCTCCCCCCAAAATAAAGAGTCGGATCCCACAAACAGCAGCCGGTCGCGTTTTCCTCCCCAGTGAAGAAGAACGCCCTAGGAAAGCTCCCCCTCTTGTCAGAGTACCTTATCTGTTATGCAGATATCCACCATGCCGCTGCCGACCTCAACCCGAGACAGCGCAATACCATTCGACCGCTGCCTCTCCTAGTTAAGACTCAGTGGCTAGATGTTTGTGACCCCAAACATTTCCCAGATACCTCCTTGATTATAACCTTCGTAAGGAAGACGATGATAGGGCGCACAAAGCCCATGTGGAGAATATTGAAGCCGCCAAGATGGCCCTACCGAGCCTGAAATTGGTTGAGAAAGCCCATCACTCCCTCCAAAATTGGCAGATAAATGCGAAAGGAGAGTCCCGATTAACATCCACCCTTTGTTTTATAGGGCCTTAAAATTAACTTTTCCGTTGGATATCGGAGGCATTTCTCGAGACGAATGGGCTACGCCCGAATTGCTCTCGTGCAATATCAGTCATGCTTGCGGCATCCTACTCCCTAAGGACTTCAGACCAGGTGTTTACACTGATTAGTGCAGATTACCACGAACTAAAGCTTAGCTAGTCTTATCACGAGGGGCATGATGTGCTTAAGCAAAGCTTCTCACATACTGGGGTCCTGCGTTACAGGAAACTCACTATGATTCGATTGACGATCACCAGCTTGCGATGTCTTCTCAGTATTTGGTAACCAGAATGCTAGGGGAGTTTCCTAGTTAGGAAGGCGCACCTTAATGGCCGATGTTGCCGTGAAAAGTGACAACTTTTGAATCGTCGGGAGAGGACTTCTTTTTTCCGAGAGTTGAAGGGGTTTGTCGGTGGTTCGGAGCGTTTAATTTTACTGGGAGAGTGGAATGGCATCCTTGATCCCAAGATAGATAAGGCGGGGGACTAGAGGACTAGAGGGTCGAATGGGGGTGAGAGATGTCTGTCTGATCTGATTGCTGAATGCGATCTGGTCGAGAGGTTTCGTGTCGATTACTCGAGCAGGAGTAGTGTGCGTGGTGTTCTAGTAAGCCTACCGTTTCAGGTACTTACTTGGATCAGTTGTTAGTGAGAAAAGGCAACGCAGATTATATATCGTTCCCCACGTTCAACTAGTTAGGCCATTCTGACTAGAAATTACTTGTGGCCAGTTTGGAAATAGAAAATAGTACCCCTAAATTAGGTGGTTTCTAGTAGTTAAATACCTCCTTAATGAAGATACGTGATTTCTGGGACAGGCTAACACTTACTTTTCAATAGGGTTTAGTTGGAGCGGTAACCGGGAGTAAGTGGTGGGTTAACGCCAAATGTGGTATTATGCGATTTTCTGTTGCCTTAGATAAGACTGAAGCAGAAAAGCATTTAGAAAATTAGCTGACCTGGGCGGTGGATGGGGTGGATTTCCTAAGCAAAAAATTAACAAAAGGGGACCTTAAACGCTCGGATAACGAGCGGTATGAGGGTTAAGCAGTTAGGGCTAGATTAGAAAGAGTGTCTAACGAAGCCGTTAATGTTTACACTACAGAGCGTAGAGCTCCACTACGTCGCAACTCGCATGGCTATATTCGTGAAGTTCGAAGCCCGGAAGGACACACCCTTGTGTTGACTCGGATAAGATTTGTGAGGGGTTTCGTGAGCATTTCGTGGATCGCTTCACCCAACTCTCCAGGCTCCGCGTCGAGGAGTTTGGCAACTATTAAGTTGGCTCGCCCCGCCTGGAGGCGGCCAGCGGCTAATTGTGATGGACACGTTACAGAATTGTGATCCTGGCTGCGTTCTAGCAGGTCGGCTACAGAAAATCTCCGGGACTTGATGAATTGTTCTTGAGACTATTGCACATCTTCGTACCTATTCTGACAGATGTGTTCAACCACTGGTTTAGAACAGAGTTCTATCCCTGGTCAAGTCATCATGGGAGTGGTCACATTGCTTAAGAAAAAAGGGCGGGCATGTAGGGAGTTTAGATGATTATGAGCGAATAACTCTGTTAAATACAGATTTAAAGATGTTGGCCAGAGTTCTTGCGAATCAGTTGCAGGCTGGCATCGGTGAATTGGTTTAACCTGATAAAAATTATTCTTTGAAGGGGTAATCGATTCAGAAAAACTTGCATCTGATACGCACGATTATAGAGGGGTTTGAAGACGACACGTAATCTGCTCTGATCAATTTGGATCAGTCCAAATCTTTTGACAGGGTCGTCCATCGGCTCCTGGGATCTGTTTTAGAGGCCGCCGGTTTTACACCGGACTTCCGCAGCTGGATCTTCAAGCTGTATGATCGCCCGACGGTAGTGGTGCAGCTAAACAGAATGCGGTCGGAATCATTTGCTACTTCACGGTTGGTACGTTAGGGGTGTTCGCTGTCTCCTCTACTTTACGTCCTCGCGTGTGAGCCCTTCCTCCGCAGGCTAACGAAATGGGAGGCTGAACTGGTCATACGCGGTATCGCTCTACCTGGTGGTGCGCGAGTCAGTGTTTACACGTATGCCGATGATTTAACCGTGTTCGTCTCGAGCCTTCAAGATATTTTCGTTACTAAGGCACTAATAAGGTATGAAGAGGTTACAGGGGACGGGGTCAACCGTAGCAAATCCAATGGCCTAAGGTAAGCTGCCGGGCCTTTTTAACTGCTCAGGTGGCCCGGTTCGGATCCTTAGCGTGTAGTTCAGGCAAGGCTTTAGCTTGAAAAGAATTTGTCGGAAGTAAAGTCAAAGTTCGAAGCGTCTGTAAAGATTTGTCTTCGAAGGAGGCTTTCCCTTAAAGGTCGAGCTGAGGCGTGCACCACGTACGTTTTTCCTCTTATCTTTTACCGATTGGCTGTACTTTCTCTGGTTGCGGACCAC
Organism: Sepiola atlantica; assembly: GCA_963556195.1. Taxonomy (NCBI): domain Eukaryota; kingdom Metazoa; phylum Mollusca; class Cephalopoda; order Sepiida; family Sepiolidae; genus Sepiola; species Sepiola atlantica. Next base: position 38,617,640 of record OY744521.1, on the reverse strand, counting down.
CTGGCGACTTTGACGCGTCTGATGTTCCTGCTTTTGTCGGAGAAGAACAATCCGCTAGTCTGTAGACAGGTCTGTACTCAACGTCCTGATTTAGAGGGTGTGGAATTGTCCGTGTTGGCGAGCGATTTACATGCTAAGAGGTTAGCATTTCGTAGTAGAACTTTGACAGAGGAGTCTGCCTGGGCCCTGAAGTTGATAAGGCTTTTCCAAACTTCCTTTCTGACCACTTGGCTAAATGCCGTCGAAAGCCAAGTGGTGAATTGCAGTTGTTCAACGAATGCTGAGCTGTGCTCTGTGCTGCCGGGGTTCAGTGACCTCGCCCGGTGTAGGAAAATGCTATATCGGGAATCAGTGGTGGGGACCGCTTCGGATCCACTTGGGAAGCGACTTGGATTGTAAGAGGTAGAAGTTGGCTCTCAGTGTAATTCGGCGCCAAGTCGGAGTCATACTAACAATACTGAGTTTTCTCTAACCTAGCGATTGGTTCGAAATGTGGTACCCCTCAATAGAATACGCTTCAGTATTTGTATGGACTTAAATCCTTTTTGTCCACGTTCCAAGTAAGATGATATTGAAACGGCCAAACACGCATTTTTTCAACTGCTCCGAGCTTCATGAATACTGGACGTATGTCAACAAGGTGATAGCTCGCATCTTTCCCGAACGGGTGACGTGCCTGGATTTTGCATTCGTAGTCTTCAATATAGAACCCTTGTGGCCCAGAGAGAAACGAATGGTTTTTCTTGCGATTTTAGCCGTAGCTAGGCTCGCAGTGTAGACTTCACTCTTAGAAATAGGACGTGGCGGGCGTCGCTTTGTTATTACGATTTTTATTTTAAGCATCAGCTTAACATCAAAATTAAATGTGATAGAAGAAGTTTGTCTACTTCACTATTTAAAAGTAGGTGGATACACACCGCTAGTGTATGCGTGTTCATACAAACTAGATTTTAGTTCGTTTTCCATGCGTAAATATTGCCCACATCGACCTTAGGCCTTTCATTTTGACTCTTTTTTGAAGATCCAAGTGTTGGATCAGTCCCTCTAGCTGTAGTACAAATGAGTCCTGCGCCCCTATTTTTATTTTAGGTGTCAAAACGCCTCAAGTATGCCCGCATCCCAATTTACTTTATCCCTGACACGCCCTAATGGTGTTTATCCTGAAAGACACCGCACTCCCTAAATAACCCATCCCCGTATTTCTTTTGTACCGTAGGCAACGCCCACTGCCACTTAGGGACTGACTCCCTTGCTTTCGGTCTAACCGGAAGACAGCGAGCAGTTCATAACTTAGATAGCATGGGAGAGTTCTACTAATTTACCATTTAATTGTGTTCGTTATTTTTCTATTTTTTTAATTTTTATTTATTTTGAGGGGATTTTTTAAGACTTCTTTGTTCTCCCAATCCCAACATCATACACATTGTATATATCTTTTTGTAAATAAAAATCATCAAAACACTTGGGGTTATTTTAGATAGCATAGTCCATAGAGTGAATGTTGTATTGTGGTGATCGAAACTAGTTTTAGGGCATAGACCAATGGACGAGCCCCGACCAACATTCCCCCTACCATACCAATTTGTCCTTGTGCCACATCTGGAAAAATGTATATTGTTTCAGATAAATAAAATGTTGTAATATTGATGCAGTAACCAGATTTGATGTTAACATAAGAATGATGAATGACTAACTTTCGCATTTATTTATATATATATATATATATATATATATATATATATATATATATATATATATATATATATATATATATATATATATATATATTACATTTACACTATATTATTTTCATCATCCATCGATGGATGAACATAATGTAGATTGTTCATTAAATAAAAGTGTGTGCTCTTGCACAAGTAATTGAGCACTCTTGTCATTTTCATATTACACTGAATTCCACTGTATATAAAATAGTCTAAGAATCTTATGTTATTCAAAGTTGATGATGGTATTAAAAAGATTATCCGTTTGCATTTTCATTGCTAAAATGTCTTCATAATATGCGTAAATACGCCCAGTCGAAAGTATGCTTTTATGTGCTGCGATACACTTTTCTTCAAACGTTCAAAAGCACACTGAACACACCAGGAACTTATTAATAATAAAGAATGGAGAGAAAAAAATAGTCTATTCCGACCACCTGCAGTCTGGCCGCATCTTGTGAGCTCGCCGGCCGTTGGCTGACGGGCCACATCAAAAGAGACTCTCTTATCCAGAATTCTGAAGCTGAATCCTATTCGAAACAACCATTTGGCTAAACGTGCTCGATGACCACAGACTTCAATTCGCTTTGATTCATGGAGCAAGTATTTGAATTGGTTTCTGTTTTACTTCTTTATTTATTCTGTCTGCTTTTCTTTCTTTTCTTCTATTATGGTTTTCATTTATTCATTTTTTCTTTTATCTTTATATGTTATTCGTTTTTTTATTACGGATATCTTTCTTTTTCTTTTTTCTTCTTTCGTGTTTGCTTCTAAAAACGTATATTTTGTTTTTATCATTGCAATTATTTCATTTGTTTCATTAAGGGTTTCTGTCATCTTTTTTATTTTCTTATTTATTTCTGTGGGCGTTCTGTCTTTTTTCATTGGTTTATGTGTCTTTTATTTCATTTCATCTAACTTTTACGATTTATTTACTTTCTTTTCTACTTTAGTTTCTTCTTTCTTTCTTTCTGTTTTTCTTTCTCTTGTTTCCTTCATTTCTTTGGTTGGTCTTTGTCTTTTCTTTCCGTTATTATTTCTTCAGTTTTTTTTATTCCATTTTTCTCGTCTGCTTTTCTTTCCCTTTTCTTTCGTACTTAAATTTGAATAACTTTATTTCTTTTCCACTATTCACATTTTTACTTTTTCAGCTGATCTTCTCCCTTAGCTTTTCTTTTCTTTCTTTGATTTTTCTCTGTGTTTTTCTTTCTTTCTTTTTTTTTCTCTCTCCCTCTCTCTTTTATTTTTGTTTTTTGTCTGTTGTAATTATTTTAGGTCCTTTTTAGTGTCTTCTCTTTCTCTATTCCTTCTTTTTTACTTATTTGTTCTGTGTTTATCGACTCATGCAGTTCCACTTTTGATGTCTTATTGCTTTTCACCCTTTTCTCTTTGCCTGACCTCATCAATTTATCCATCTATTAATTTATCACACTTTATTCCTTCTTTTAAGAACTCTTAATATATTTTGTCTGAATTGGTATAAAATTACATTCATTTAACCAGTAACAAACACGAACACACTCACGTAAATACACACACTGCTATATATATATATATATATATATATATATATATATATATATATATATAAAATATAATAACACGAAATCACATAATTGTCGATGCAATAATTTATTTCAACCGTTCGGTTTTTTCAAGCATCACTCAGACAATTACAAAGTCTCAAAAATGTAATTGTCTGAGTGATGCTTGAAAAAACCGAACGGTTGAAATAAATTATTGCATCGACAATTATGTGATTTCGTGTTATTATATTTTATTATTGCTCTGTTTACTACATTGAGCTCTCATACCCGGATTTCCTCCTGGAATTATTCCACTATAACACAAATATATATATATATATATATATATATATATATATATATATATATATATATATATATATATATATATATATATATATATATATATATGGGCGATTCGACTCTGTTTTAATTAACTACTAATTTAACTTGATTCGTCTATTTACACTTGATCGTCACCTTATAATGTTTAGTCTTTTGCAAGGAGACGTCAAGTACTATTTTTGAGTTTTTGGGAAGGAGTATTAACTCCAGTCTCCCGACACATAAGCAAACACTAAATTCTTTCTCATTTATCTCCTGTAATCTTCTTCATATTAAATGCATTTGCTTTATTACTATTATAGAGTATATCGTTAAATGTCAACCAATATTGGCTAATATGTATATATTTATCATGGTTTACACACATATATCGTTCTAATAATTGATGTATATTTCTATCTATTTATCGAGCTATATTTATCTTTATAAATATCTTTATATATGCATGTCTATATATCTATTTATATATCTGACTCGGATGATATAAATCTGTTTCTCACTTTGCCCACTTCTATCTAACTATTTTACGCTCGATATATATATATATATATATATATATATATATATATATATATATATATATATATATATATATCTCGCTATTTGTTATATTCCCACGTAATATGATAAAATATGCAATGATGGAAAGAAGGAGTGACGACTACCAATAATGTATCAATCAAGGTAGAGAGTTCATACAAACTTGCGATCGGTGGATACGTGATTGTAAATTTGCTCTATAGTATAGCTGGAGTCTCGTAAATTGCAACACTGACACTTTCATTTATATTTGGCGGGGAGGGATTCCAGGCATCCAGTTATACCGATCTGACATCTCATTCTTGGCAAACACTTATATTCCCACGTGAAATGTTTCTTTTAATTTTGTTTTTACAGGGTTCATCCTGGTGTTGGGGTAGTAAGGTATCCAGTGTAGTACAGATCTTTTAACCAATGAGTGCTTCCGCTTATGATGTTCTACTGATTCATTTGGCATTGCTTTGTTAGAAAAGAATAAAAACCCCAGTTTCTTTCTGTTGTTTCCTTAAACACTTTACATTACTTCATACACGATTATACCGGATACATTTTGAGCAATATGTCTTCATAGTGTAAGTGAAGATTTCCCCCATGGTGTTCCATACTTTCCGCTATATAAGAAGTATATTCTAGTCAGTATTAATATATATTTTAATACAGTTAACAGTCAGTTGTACACTACAATATTTCGGTTCAACTTGAGCTTAGAAAGGAAAGTTTCTAATAAAAATGGCAAGGACACATGCCCTCGATTGGCAGTATTTGTTGCAATGCTGCGTCCTTTGGTGCTGTTTACCTGACCTGAAAGTGTGCAAAATCCCTCATTGCTTCGCTGTCGCTTAAATTAACAACAGCAATGTTTTTTCTTGGACAGTATTATCAAAATTCATTGTTGTCGTAGTTCTTGCAGGTAATTGGTGGTGTCTTGTCTGTGTAAACTAGTGCAGTCAAATTGAGGAAGACTTTCAACAGTGCTGTTCGCTGCTGGAGGAAACGACTGAATCACATTTTAAATTCACACCTAACTTCATCATCAGTTCACGACGATAACTCGATGTGAGCAATTATTAGCTTAATGGGACATATTTGGCTGAAATAGCGGCTATCAAGCAATCTCTACTCGAATTTACATGGGATATTATTATACATCATATATATATATATATATATATATATATACATATATATTGATTCTTTGAATTAAAGTGTGCAGTTTGCTTAAATTGTTGTTGGTAGTTTATAAATGAGTTTTAGAGTGTATAAAGCTGTAAAAACCCTGAAAGTCTGAGCACCAAGTAAACTGAAACATAGGTACGAGACAAATCGAGAAAATAGATGAAAGGACAATATGTGACAATTTTCTTTGTATTTCCTTATTTCTGTTTCATCCTCAGTAAATAGTGTGTTACGCGGTTTCAAAGTGTTATTGATATTTCTAACATCAAACAGCCTTTGCAAAATTTCTCTATTTTGTGTCTATCAAATATAAAAGTTGGTTAGATGTAAGTTACCGAAATGTGGTTTTACAAGAAGGTTACTTGTTAAAATATATACTTTATTTCATTTTTTTTATATCGTGTTAATATTATATATTTTCTTATTATAGTTTCTATGTTCTATTAGATAAATCGATATTTTATCATGTTGTTTCATTTTAAATTTACTTTATAACGTGTGTCACTATTTAATAGGTATAATGCCGTGTTTGCTATTAGTGGTATGATCGAATCATGTGTCCCTTCATTGTCATTAGATAATTTTATTATTTTTATACAATTTTATGTGTATGAAGTCGAACATGTAGGTATACGTTGGATTTTATTCTCTCGTAATGTGAAATAGATGTTAATCTATCAAAATGCTTTACGTAGTTAATTTCTCATAAAATGTCTATACACAAATATACCCCCATTTCATAATATCCACTCTCATATTAATAAAAATCCATACATATATGTATATATATATATATATATATATATATATATATATATATATATATATATATATATATATAGAGAGAGAGAGAGAGAGAGAGAGAGAGAGAGAGAGAGAGAGAGGATAGGGAAAGAAATAAAGATGAATATATAACCCGACGTACATATGGATTAATATATAAATACAAACAAAATTATCTTTAAAATAAATAAATAAATTGAAATACAGATAGATATTTGACGACTCGTGTATGTATATATATATATATATATATATATATATATATATATATATATATATATATATATATATATACATATATGTATATGTGTATGTATATGTATGTGTATACAAATTTTCACACACATCCCTTGTCAGTACCACGACGGCGAGAGCGTGGCAGCTTTAAAACAAAGAAAGTAAAAGTGTCAAAAAGTAGTTCATAAGTTCCTATGACCCATGATTATCAACATACTACAGGGGGAAATAATTCTTCAATTTAAGACATCAATTTGAAAACAATAGGAGATTAACGAGCAAAAAAAAAATCAGGTTTTAAGAGAGGGTGTCGCTAACCGAAATGAAAAGTTAAAAGGCGACGATATTTAGCTTTTTGATGTGAGGTCAGCGATTTTGTAAATGTTTTAAGAGGCCAAAGTCGACAGGATGTATAGTTGTACTTCCTTTCGGCTAGGTTCTGGACCCGGGCTCGGTGTCGGTAATAAACAAAAAGATTTACGTCTCTTGACTGAAGCGTTAGGGGTTAGGTTTACGGCGGTGGTCCAACAGGAATAGATATCTTTCTTTATGACTCGTTTTTGTTCAAACAACAAATATAAACAACACAGGATGAGATAGATTTGAATCGCTTTTATTTGTTTCTCTAATAATTTAAATTCAACTACAATTTATTTGTAACAATATATATTTACATACACATTTATATATATATATACATACATATATATATATATATGTATATCTATATATATATATTATATATATATTATATATATATATATGTATATATATATATATATGAGTAATGATTCCTTACATGTCAATAACGAAACATCACTTTAAACCATATACTGCTTAAGATTGTCGAATACTTAATGATTACTATCATATATTTTGAAAGTGTTAAACAGCAACAGTTTGTTTCGAAAGTCGCTTATACTAGCGGGATTGTTCTTTAGACTATTATGGATATTGTACTACCTATAAATATCTAAAACCAAATATATGAAGATGTCCTTATGGCTGGACCCACTGGATATTTTTTTGCGTAACGAAACACAGCCGATCATGATACTTTTCAGTTTAAACGAAGGAGTGAGCTGATATATGTTGCTACATTTTTTATATAGATGTGAACTTCCAGTGTGTTCCGTCTAACCCCGTCAACTGATCATAATCACGTGGTCCTTAAATTCTATTTTCTCAACATACGCTTACTCTATCTCCATGCTTGTTAAATTTGATTCATGGATACTTTAACAACTAAATGTTCCAGCTCTGTTCTTAACTAGACTCAAGGCATTCAATATACAAAAAAAGCATACAAAGCAATATTTATATATAAGAATACAAACAAAACTTATATTTAGGAGGCGTCTTAAACATTTGGTATTTACTATAAAATGGTGGACTTCAATTTTAAAAAAGTGATCAATACGATTTATTTAGTTGAATAATTTATTTTGAGCAGAAGTAGAATATATATAATTCTTTTTAAGAAAGGGGAATAAAATACATAACGAGGATTTCTTTCGTCTTGGCTTCTTTTACTGTACGTGTCTTTCCTTCCTTTATTTCCTTATCCATATAATTCACTTTGAAACCTGATATTTACCCTCGCATTAAGATAGTGGGTGATTAGGTCGGATTTTTATGCACCCGTTGATGGCGTCCACCTGACCACGGAGAAATCTCGCGTGGTCATTCCCAAGTAACTTTTCTACTGCTTGCTTTATTGCTTTGATAAGCATATCTTTTCTTAAAGAATATTGATGAGAAGCCATGTTGGGAAAATAAAAATGATTCCAAAAAAATGAAAACCTTTAAATAAGCAATTTCAAGCATTTTTCCAATGATGACGTCGTTTCAATTTTATGTTACTTTTGCTCTCCCACTATAAACCAGTCCAGATTATTATTTGAATAAATCGAAAATGTAACCGATTAAGCTATTATTTCAGTTAGACGATATATTTTGTTGTATATCATTCTCCCTAATTTTCTGTTTTTGGTCTACAATTGAAAACAAAGCTATATAATAACATCATTTAACAAATCTTTTCTTGAGAAAACTTGCACGTAGAATCAAATAGTGGTCTTTATATTGTATAAGTTTATTTGTTGTTTTACAATAATATCATGGGGCCTGCATTCGCGTTGGGCATCCATTGATAGAAAATATAACATTTAACTCTATTATATTTATAACTTGAAAGCTTATCCCTATACATTTTTATCACACAGCATTTATGGTAAAATATTTTCAATGTTGGAATTGAGTTATTCTCCAAAAATTCCCATTTTAATTGTTCTTATTAGCTAAAACTACTTATTAGCGTGTCAAGTGACTCATCTCCGTCTAAATAACTCTCCATCATTCTCACTGATTCTCAATTTGGTTTGCTTTACCATGTAGTTCTTATTTTCTATGGTATTTAACATATTTTCTTCTTGTACTTTCTATCTCTTTGTCTATATATTATGGCCGAAAGTAATGAAAAAGTGAAAGGCGAACAACTTTAGAATCGGCGGTGATACACAAAAGAGAATATAACAAGAAGTAATTCTTCTATTTAAACTATTACTAGAATTGAAAGAGTTAGAGAAGAAGGAAATAGGAAAGAATATAGCAAGCAAGTAATGTTGGCTGTTTTCTCTGTATTTTGTACATCTAACTGTTTTTGACAATTTACATTTTCTGATTCAAAAAATCTAACCTTCGCTTAATATGTGGCCCACCAGCTGAAATGTTTGTATATTAAAACATAAATGAACGACAGTTTTTACTGTTTAGTTAAATAAAAATTAGGCATTTATTTACGTCGTGTGTTTATCTACAAATGTGATCGCTATTATTGTATTTCCAGTACAAAGTTTTCAATTGCTGATGATGTATTCGATAATGGACCATTAGTTTGATTCACGCCTTTGATTTGGTATAAAAATAAAAATAAGAATACTAATTCACGCATATAAGATAGAGAAGTAGGTATGATAATCCTAAGAATATCATCGCACACATTGGTATATTAAAATATCAGCTTTATTTCAAATGTATTGAATATACTGGTTTCATCTTGATAGATCGATTATCTTATAGACTTCGAGACTCTGACAAAATAACTTGATCGAGGAAATGTGTGTTCACATTTTGTTTTCTGTGAAATGTTAGACAATAAAGCTTGTACTCGTGTTAGGATTGTTTCATTAAAATACAGGGGACGTGTGGGACGTGTGTCACAAAGAGAACACATCATAGAAATAAACAAATGAATGAAATACATTGAAGTGAAAGTGATTTATATGTACTTATATGGCAATTGTATAAGTAATAACGATTAATATATATATATATATATATATATATATATATATATATATATATATATATATATACTTTGACTTACATCGAAAAGTAGACGTTTCGTTCTATGCGATTTCTTCTAAATTACAAATCAATGTTATTTAATTAGAGTGGTGGCTCTGACACGGTTTTAAAATAATTTCCTTTAAAATAGCATATATATATATATATATATATATATATATATATATACATATATATATACATATATATATATATGTATATATATATATATGTATATTTTTATTCATTTTCTACGTACATAAAAATAATCTATGGACACATGTTTCTAGCATGGCTAACTGAGACAAGGATCGAACCTTCAATATTGATGTCTATAGTATTCCTTTTACTTCTGGACTACAAAGCCTTGCTTGGAAATATGTGCAATTTCCATCACCTAAATATTTCACGTATGTTTTTATGTAATTAATTTTAGTGGCGACTGTAGCTTTTTTGGCTTGTCTCTCTGTCGTTCAGTTCCTAAGTATATATATATATATATATATATATATATATATATAGAGAGAGAGAGAGAGAGAGAGAGAGAGAGAGAGAGAGAGGATAGAGTGAGAAAGAGAGAAAGACAAAGATAAAGAGACGGACATGCAGAAAGGGAGACACACACAGATAGACATAGAGAGATGGGGAACACACGAAGTTCTGGCGATTTTGCTGAACTCTTGCAGATGCTGTGAGACCGCCAGTAAAGTTCTCAATAACACCAATAGATCGATACATTTCGTTTAAGAATAAAATAGTTTGAAACTTTTTCCGTGAAAATAGACATAGATCGTCATTACATAATTACTGCATGAACTAGCACAGTATATCTGATTAAGAGAAGAAGCTCGTATTTTAACTGAAATAACGTAGACCTTCCAGCGTCCGGATGTTGTCAGTCTGTCAGAACATATGTACGTTATTTAGTTAACAGCATTTTCCAGCATATCGCCTGGCACGTCAACGAAACTTTATAAAATATGAACATCTACGAAAAGAATGTGTTATAAATGGCTAGGTAACCAAATCGGACGCCAAGGTTTTAATATTAACTAAATGTGCAGAATAATGGCTAATCTTGGCATTCTCGATCACGTGAAAAAAAACTCGAGGCAAGGCTTTAAATGCATGAGCGTGGATATAGCCACCCAAAAGGGTAAGTACAAATAAACAAAGTCTGGTAATATCGTAAAAGAAGGGAACATGAATTTGAACAAATACATTAAAGTGGGCTCCGTCTGCTGTGCTAGAAATCTCCTCACACCTGCCAGTATCATTAATCCCTCCAAAGCCATTATCCGACCCTGCATGAAGTATCGATTAAAAACATTCAATACCTCACATAGTTGATATGTGATGCAAAGAAATATTTTAGAAATATTTTCAAAAATACAATAAAAAAAATATCAAATACACCTGACACTGCTCTTATAAATAGACATTTTTCTTACTTACCCATTCCAATACTATAATATTTTTCGACACTCTAAATAAACTCTGTATTCCGACAATACAACTACATCACAAACAATAAAACCAGCATTAAAAAGAACAAACCATTTAAACAAAAAAATACATGCACGTATGTACACTATCATATGCAGTAATTGTCATCATATATAGGCAGGAAAACTCAACTGGAACTAAGGAACATATTTGCTGAACATGCAAGAGATAAAAAAAATAAACAATTCTCTAAACGCACTTTTCCTCCATGCATTAAAACACGACTATTCTTTTAATCCTAGGCAGAATAACAACTTTAACTTCATTTTGAATACATCTCGGCAGAAAACCTCTTGAATCAGAACTCTTTATACACTTTAACACAGTTAAATAACGTTATTCTTGTACAATTTATACACAATTTAATTAACAAACTTATTTTATCCAAACAGAACTTAAATTAAGATCGAGGCTAGCTATTTTACAGAGACTATCTATAATAAAATAAATAAATAACAAAGACAAAATAAATCTTCATAAAAACATCCGTTTCATTTTATAAAACTTTTAACGCATTTCATATATATATATATATATATATATATATATATATATATATATATATATATATATATATATATATATACATATATATATATATATATATATATATATATATATATATATATATATATATAAAATATCAATACATTACGCTCCCCTTCCCTTTGTATTATTTTCCTCCTCCCGCCTACACCCCCGTATGCGACCTTGATATTTAACCATCAGGTTACCATTCTTCGATAACCAACTATCTGACCTCAGTTAACATGACGCACACTACTTCCTTTCAAAGACGCCGACCGGTACCAGTTTCCCTCCACATTTTCTACGGTTAACTTATTTTCTCCCACAGCAACACTCTCTTTGAACACATACTTTATTTTTTCTTAAGCGTAATGCTGTAAATAACTTCGACCGCTACAATTCCTGCACACATTCAAAAGTTAACTCAATGCCTGCAAATGCTGCAATATATTTGTACCTAATATTTTATCTTGTCATAAGCGAACTTTTGAGCTTTACTCCTACTGCTAGTGTGTCAAATGCTTGTACTTATGTTTGATTTCTACATCCTGATAAAGTCTTTAAATTAAGACAATACGTTTATGAATACATTCATAATATGTTTGGTGTTATTGTTTATTTTCTATTACGTTCGGATATTAGTTCCATTTTTAATCATATATATATATATATATATATATATATATATATATATATATATATATATATGGATAAATATAGTAAGTTAACTATATATATTATTATATTTAAATAATAATTATCTGTAAATGTCTATTGTAAATAATAATAATAATAATAATAATAATAATAATAATAATAATAATAATAATAATAATAATAATAATAAACATCCAGGTATGACAAGGGCACGGACTAAACACAAGAAACCCAAAATGAAAATAACAGACCTAAAAGCCATAGAAAGAAATGCTAGGAACAATCCCCCAAAACATGGAAAAAAGACTGGGAGAAATAGGAATCAAATGGACCATCGAAACCATACAAAAGACGGTGATTATCAAAACAGCTGCAATCTTAAACTAAATCTTCGAATACGGAAACCACCCCGCATAAGCTACAATGGGTAATCAGTCACAAGGAATTTACAACAAGGAGAAAACAAAACCACACGAAGAACACCACAACACGAACCAATGAACAGAAACTGCAAGAAACATCACTTCATAACCCCCCCCCCAATAAATTACACCGGTTTCAGCTATCACTACGCAAAAGTGAACGAAAAAACAGAAATTACAAGAAACACCATAAGCTCTGCCCCTTCTCTCCCCGCACTATACACCCCCCAAACAAATTTTAAAAATTAAAATAACATATATATTTAAAGAAAATGGTGCTTGCTTAGGCTGACACCAGACAAAATATTTGTAGACGGTCGAGGAGGATGAGAAAACCGAAGAGGGACAGCACAAACCAGACCTCCACTGGAAAAGTGCGGAGAATGCTGGGACCTTGGGGAGGCTTATTGCCGCCCAAATCACAGAGAAGATCAATGGTCTTCACCAGTGAGAAATCAATGGTAAGTGACTGTTGTGAAGAATACTGCAAATCTGGAGAGGCTTGTCACTCAGACTCCAGGAAATACCACTGTTTTTGTCGGTGAACATTCATTGGCGATTTTCTGTGTGAGAACTTCTAGTGAGTACAAATAATAATAATAATAATAATAATAATAATAATAATAATAATAATAATAATAATAATAATAAGAAGAAGAAGAAGAAGAAGAAGAAGAAGAAGAAGAAGAAGAAGAAGAAAAAGAGTAATAAGTAGATAAGTGTATTAAAATACAAAAGGAATGTTATGAACTGGGCAGTTATACAATGCCCTACACTTGACGCATGATACAAACCGACTCTACGTATAAAGGAACGATTGAGAATGAGGACTAGTAACTGTAGATGAATGTGTAAGAGACCCAAATAAATGGAAAAATACATAATCCAGAACGGCTGATCACCGCAGCAAGAGACACCGTCCGATTTCATAATACAGGGAGTAGCGAAACCAGGAGCAAAAAGTTGAGAAAAGAAAAGTAGGAAGAGAAAAAAAATCATGGACGATTAATAACAATGGCAAGAAAAGAGACTCACGATAATCCCTGGGCGTGGCTATGAACAGGCCACTTGAACAAAAAATAGAATTGCTACTGACAGCTGCACAGAACAATTCGATTAGAACACACTACATGAAAACTAAAACCAAGGGAAAACGGTAGATATAGACTTCGTGAAAATAACGAGACTGTACATCACATATTAAGTGAATGCAGCAAAGTGCCACACCAAAAGTACAAAAGCAAACACGACTGCATAGGGAAAAATATAGTGGCAACTATGCAAACTACTAGAGTTTAATGATAAAGTCACAAACTTGAGACACTATTTTAAAACGAAAATCACCCAATATCTTTGAGCATGCACTACAAACAGATAAAATCACCCAAGGAAGTAGACCGCTTGTCATATTGATTAATAAAAAGGAACACCCTGATAAATTGCAGATTTTGCCGTCCCAACAAAAACAGGTAAGGATAAAAAAAAGAAAATAGTGGAAGAAGCAAGGTATATATCCGTTCAGACTCAGTTACTTATTTATATACCAACAACATTCGTACACTACTTCGTATATACATATACATTTAGACACTCTTTTTACTGTCACACATGCATTTCATGTTATTTAGTTCTAATCTATTAGTTTATCTTTATTCTCCCTCTCAATCTCGGTTATAATTCCAAGCACTTAATCTCCTTCAATGTATCGGTCAGTACTTTAGACCACATGACGTTATTAGCCTAAAGTTAGAGGTTAAACAACGTATTAATATATTTTAAAGTTTTTACGTAATTAAAAAAGACTATTTCTTAATACATTATCTTTTATAATCTGAGTCTTATTCTCATGGCTTGCTTCCAATAACAGCGGAATAATATTGAGCCAATTGTAGTGATGAGATTAAGTGCAAGTCTATAGTTGCATATATATATATATATATATATATATATATATATATATAGAGAGAGAGAGAGAGAGAGAGAGAGTCTAAAGAAGCTTTGAGTTATTTTAAACAAAAAGACAAATAAAAAAAAGAAGGAAAATGCAGTTTAAATTCCCAGAGAAACTAACTAAATCCAAAATAGTGTAGACTTAACATTTGTTGGAAAATTCATGAATAAATAATATATAATAGTAAGTAAATAAAATAAAAAGGGGGATTAAGTATCTAACAGTGAAACAAAAGCAGGAGACCTTAACGTAAGCATCTAATATTAACATGGGGATCTTCAGCTGTTTACCATGTAACTGTTTCGGAGATTTAAAAACAGGACAGTTATATGCATGGCTCTCCAATGGTACAGATAAAACTACCATTTCCTCAATAATCAAGTGTCGAAATAATTCAGGTTAAAATGTTACTTATATATACATAAATAAATAATAATAATAATAATAATAATAATAATAATAATAATAATAATAATATACTACCCTTAAGACTACCGTGTGATATGGTAATTTGCATATCAAATAAAATCATTTATAACAATAGTAATACTAGTAATAATAATAATAATAATAATAATATATATATATATAAAGCGAGATTCCAACCCCGTTTGTTGGTGTTGTTGAATCACTGTCCCCTGTTCGCTGTACCCGCTCGCTGATTTGGGTTTTTATTGATTTAAATCTTTCCTAATATCCACAGGGAGGGGATATGAGACTCGACTAGGAATCAGTGGCGATTTGTAAACCGGATTCCAGCCTTCCGAAAGACGTGAATTAGCATCCCTTACACTAAAGATGATTTTAAGCATGAAACATCGATGTCTGTAGGTAATACTAATTAATATTTACTTTAAAAATATAATTATGACCCCCTTTTCCAGAGATGCATTCTTAGAGAATTTAATAACGAGAAGTAATACTACGGCTTAAAGCGAGATTCCGACCTCGTGTGTTGTTGTTGTGTAATCACTATCCTCTGTTCGCTTGACACGCGAGGTTATTTGGCGTTTATAGATGTAAATCCATCCTAATTTCCATGCTGGTTGACGACGGCCGAGGGGTAAAAGACTCGACTACGAATCAGTAAATTAGGATCGCCTACACTGAAGATTCCGTAAGCATGCAACATCGATGTCTGTTGGTAATAATATTTATATTTACTTAAAATATATATAAATATTTACATATATATATAACCTCTGACAAATTGAAATAATTATGTATCATCTCACGTGACGCCTACGACACACTAGCAGTCACCAACCTTATCAATGACACGCTCTACACGACCGCTTCATACATTACTTCCGAACAAATTGAGAAAAAAAATTAATACCGCTTGGACCAACATTTGCAAAAAAAGAGACATTCCTAATAGCTACACACACAATCGAATTTAAAAAAAACAGTAAACTTCTTACTTTCTATCACCTCATCAATACCCACAAGACTGGCACCACTACACAAATCAAACCTATAGTATTCAGCATTGAAGGACCACTATACAAAATCTCCTGGCTCCTCTCCCATCTACTTAAACCCCTACTTCCAACCTTCCACGGACATGTCAGCTGCTCGGATGAAGTCTTCAAGAGGTTGCATCTACTACCACCAGTACAGCATAAATTCAACCGATATGCCTACAGTCGTCGCCTTCTACACACCTGTACCCGCACACCTAGCAGTAGACATAATTGCTAACTACATTTCATCCAGCGACCTCTATTGCTTCGGCCTCGCCAGCACTAATATACATGAACTCCGAAACATAATAATAGACAATACATATTTTACATACAAACAACACCCATATAAACAAATAACATGACTGCCTATGAGGTCCAGCCTCTCGGAACTGCTCGCCATTGCATTTATAGATAAATTAGAACGCCATGCCCTAAACTTCTGTCACTACCCCATCTTCTTCACACGACACGTGGACGACATTCTTATCCTTTCATCGTCTAAAGAAGACCCTAACACAATCTTCGACAAATTCAACAACACTGACCCACACATAGAACTTACAATAGAACACCCTGACAGATCTGGATCCTTAGCACTTTTAGATCTCAGCTTAAACATCTCTGAAAAGGAACCTTAGCCACTAAATTCTACAGGAAGTCCGCATCTAGATACATATTTATACATTACATATCGGCCCTCCCTCGTAAGTCTAAAATAGGCTATGCTAGGAATGAGCTAACTCGCATCCGTCAGAAATGCAGCATTGAGGCTGACAAAACCAACTGCAGCGTGAAATTCAAACAGGTACTAGAGACCAATGGAACCCCCACACCTACCATTAAACACCTCAGAAACACCAGAAAACCCCGAAGACGGACGAAACACGCTCTTTCCAACACATTTCAATGGCAGGATCACGACAGCTATACATAAGGACAACCTCGATATTCAACTAACACACACCGGTCCTTCTCTACGACAACAATTGACAACACGGATCACCAATTACAACACTACTCCCTGCACCCTGGTGAACTGCCCACTGAACAGCACAGACAAATGCCACCGAACATACACTGTATATCATATACAGTGCACCACATGCAACAAAATATACATTGGTAGTACGTTAAGGTCCCTACGGTTAACTTACAAATAACACATACACACAGACACCTATGCTTCCACAAACACATCCACCCATGTGGCAACAACGACAAATCATTCAAGATTGATATCCTAGCCACGGAGAAAAACGTTGGCAACCCTCGAATAAAAGAATCGATACTAATAGACAAATGGTGCCCCCAAATAAATCACCGACTCGAATAAGGGTTATCATTTCTAGTCTGATACAGTTTCACATCTCACTCTTGTTGTATTGATTTAATCTTAATTTAACCCTTAAATGATTACTAAAGACTAATAATCTAAAAAATATCACATTATAATAATAACAAATAATATAACAACATAGGTCAAATACTCACTCGACACGAAATAACAGAGGAAAAAAGGAGGAATCAATAAATTTAAAAAATAAATAAAAGAATAATAATAAAAATAAAAATAAATAAAGAAAGAAAGAATTAAATGAAATAAATAAGTAAATAAATAAATTTTAAAAAGTAAATAAAAAATAACATTTTTTTTTTAAATATTAACGTCTATAAACTAATAATAGTAATAACTTGACCTAACAAAAAACTTTCCTATAATAATGAGATTAATAGCATACATAATAATACAGCCAGACACTGAATAAATAAATAATAAAATAATTAAAAATAAACATATTATTAAAGCAATATAAGGAATTAATAAGATATGTTGAGACTGCCCCCGCGTGAACATTAAATTTACAATGTAAACAGTTAATGGACATCACATGCCGAATGGAAAATATATCAATACAATTAAAAAATATATATAAATAAATAAATAATAATAACAGTAAAAAATAAACAAATAATAATAATACTAATAATAATAACCATAACATCAACAACAACAGAAATAAAAGGAAATATAAAAACCGAAACCGCCCCGGCGAGAATAATACCATATACCATTAATTAATATTTTTTTTAAATTAAAAAAAAAAAAATACATTCGTTATATGATAATAACAGTATTTTAGCGTAATATAAATAGAAATAACTTAATTTAAAAGCGACTTAAACATCATTAAACGGACCCAACTGAATGACCTCCTTTCTATTGTTGTAATCAGCATTAAACAGATAAAAGCAACAAATAAACAGATAATACTAGCTTGAATTAAATAAATTAATAAAATAAACATATTTTAAAAATAAATTAATTAATTAATGAATAAACTAAATATTAATATACACAATAATATAAAAACACATATAATAATGCAATGTGTAATGACAGTATTCACCGACATATTAAAACGAAAAGACTTGGTTTAAATTTAGATTTAATTTTTCAAAATAAAAGAAAATATAAAAAATACAAGAAACATTTTTTTAATAAAGATAAATAAATAAATAAAGTTAATCTAAATGAATAAAATATAAACAATTTAACTTAATTAGTTTTATTTTATTTTATTTATTTATTCATTATTTAAATGTGGTTATGATTCAAATTAAACCAGTATTTTCTGCGAGACTTCAATCTAACTGATACCTTCATATGCTCGTTTGAACTTGAGTTAGGCACGGTTCTGAAGAAGAAAAGAGTTCCCGAAATATTATATTTTCTAACAGACCAACTTCATACAGGTATTACACAACATTGAAACATTGTGTAGATAGACAGATATATGTGTGTTTGTGAAAAAATGAATAAATATATAAACATATATGTGTGGGTGTGTGTGTGTAGGTATACATTATATTAATGCTGAAACATTTAATTTGTTCCACCATTATATGTCTTATTTGCTCCAACTTGTGTCTATCCGTCACACTCCTGCATTGTATTGCCTTCTAAGTATCACAGTTCTCTCTCTCTCCATATATATATATATATATATATATATATATATATATATATATATATACTTAGGCAGCAAGTCATTATCTAAGTAAGCGTTGTTAAACGTCACGGTACTTTCTCGTTTGTATATCTTCTTCGTGAGGTTCTCAAACCGTCGACCTATTCTTCTGGTTTCAGGTGTCAATCCGTATAGTCCTCTTCCGATTTTTCTTAATTCGGCCATTTCTTCGAGCGCTTTCAACTTTCATAGTCGTCTTCAGGACTAGGTTGTTTTTTTTAAATAAGAAAACTTATATATAAGGAATACACGTGTCTATATGTTCGTACAGATATGTGGCTAAACATATGAGATGTGTATATATATATATATATATATATATATATATATATATATATATATATATATATGTGTGTACAAGGTGACCCGCCCCCCAAGAAATGCCCGCAGTGTTTGAATCGTTAAAACCCGTTCAATTTACTGATTTAAACTTACACACAAGATGATAGAAGAGTAAAAATACAAATTTAAAAAATACTGCCAGTAAAATTAAGAAAAACGTAGAAAATTAAATTAAAATAAATGAAAAGGGGCAATTATCATCCACGCACAGATTGTTTCGCTGTATGAGATCTCTTCAGTTTCTTTAGAAAAGTTGGTTTCTAAAGCCTGGCTCGAATCAGGACGATCTATGCAACGATCGGCGCTCGTAACAAACGTAATATAATTCAGCAACTGCTGAGCGTAAGCGAAATCTCAATGTAAATGTTGCCAAGAGCTTTACAACTCTATATGTTTCCAAAAAGAGCAATGCAGTATAAGATGATGACAGTTGGTGTTTGTACTTTCCAGAGAGCTCAACCCATAAACGGGGGTCACACTTTAGTGATAGAAAGATGCATTGCAGATCTGCATTGTAACTCGAATACGTATGTGCTTGATAGCAAAGGCGTTAAGGCGACACTTGAGGTAGGTGGTCTCCGTCTTTCGAAGGGAAATGTTTGTATTTTGTACAGACAAACGCAGTATCAACAAAAAATAGCGGTATACTTAATATACTGTCGAGAAAATGTATACCATTTAATAATAATGCCAGGGACAGATTAAAAATAATGTATACATACAACAGAAACTGTTATCACTAGAAATTAATTTAACCAGTTCGAATGGAGTGACATTGGAAGAAGTCTCGCGTAAGACGTGGCAAATGATCATGTCTATTCTCTGTTTTTAGCTCTTATCTGTAACCGTGGCAGACGTTTTATTTTAGGAAATCCTAAGCCACACACGGAGAACTGACAGACTAGGCATTACTATTCTAGTGATGTTCAGATTCTAAGAGCAATGTTATGAACAATACTTTTAAAAGAAAATATTAAAGCACGGATTGTGTGTTGTTGTTAGTAATATTAATTACAAACGCTGGGCAATAAGAAATACATCGACTGTACTGCGACTACCACGACAGTTATTTTTATCACTACGTGCCATTTACACAACACATCTGTCTTTTATGGGACGCGACATGCGAGATTATTGTTTCTGCTGGGAAGAAGAATAATTATCGACAGTATTGTTGCACTAGTGTTCATTTACATTATTTCTTTGTCGCACAAATATATTTTAACGTTTTCTAAGACATCGAAATGTGAACAAAATCTGCATATATATATATATATATATATATATATATATATATATATATATATATATATACTATAAAACCAGTAACTAATTGCAAGTTAAGAAAGTAAAAATAAGAAACATAGAATTTCTTTTTGTCTTCCTGTATTAACAAAACTTGCTGTCACTTGATCCCCGATTGCAAACTTACCCTGGGTGTGAAAACCCAATAAGTATAAATTTAATAACAGCGCTAAAACTAAATACGGTCTCAAAATGGCATTAGTAGAATGAATCACGATAATGGAGATGTATATTTCCCCACCCCGCAATTCTTTCTCGTGAACAATGACAGGCGCATTGACCATCAACACCCATCCACAACCCTCCTTTTGGGGATAGCGCCTAGTCAGACAACGACGGTAGTGAGGGCGGCGACAGCGTAACGGCCGCCCTCCCTCTAAAAACTCGCACGTGTGATACATTCACTGCCACTCCATGACAAAAAAAAGAAGAGAAAGAGGGAAAAACACACACAACCGCCTCTATACTTGAACGTCGGCGGTGAGGCTTTTTAAAATGATGGAATTCCGGAAAACACAGAACGAAATGCCCAACAGAAAAGATATTAATAAGAAAGCATTTTCTCTTTCTTTCCTTGTCATTTCATTTATTTATTTTATCCGTACATTATTTCCAGATTTTTTATGGGCCGGGAGATCATTGGACAAATCGGTGATGGATATATATATATATATATATATATATATATATATATATATATATATATAAATGATAAGGAAGCATTTTAAGACAATATATATTTATAATAATAAATTGCAATAAAAATAAGTAAAGTCAACAAAACAAAACATGTTCCGATCAAGATAAATGGCGTATAACACAAAAGAAACATAACGAACGGGTATATAGACCTATGCATGCACACCGTGCGCACAGACACACCAAAACACACCAAAACACACCCACACATATATATATATATAGAGAGAGAGAGATAGACAGAGAAGGAGAGAGAGAAAGAGAGAGAGGGATGTATGTGTGTTTATATTCATGTACGTGTATCTATATAGGTATGTGAGCAAAAATGAACGTATATACACAAACTCGCCCAAATATACGCAAGAAAATATTAAACACGTTTATCATAGACATATCAACGTATCAATTTTTTTTATATATATAGGAAAACTATATTACATAGATAATAGCTAATGGCATTATTCTAATCTTATAACATTTCAGGCACTTTTTTCGATCTTTCGAAAAAATTGATACTCGCTACATTAGTGCTTAAGCAGGGAATAAATATGGGAGCAATGGTGTTGTATTTATTAACCACATATCTGCCGAACCGGCATTGTTTGAGTCCAGTTGCAAGGAAATGTCCAGAAAGACTGCAAACAATGCTAGGATAATCATAAAAGGGGGGCAGTATTTTGGCGTTGTCTATCTAGACTAGTTCCACCCCAAGGCTTGAGAGTCTTGTCTACGCTCGTCTGACGTAGAAAATATGTAGGTATATTATTCCCAAGAGTATAAGTTAAAGTTATATTTTAGCCTCGACAAAACTCTAACTCGACTTACTAAACGAACCAGTAGCGTGGTGGCAAAGTTTCTGGGGGGGGGGCGCCAAAATGGGGTTTTAGGGGGCGCACCCTTTGTAGGAGACCCAAGAAAATTTAAAATAAAGACCTTAATAAACACAATTTTGTTCCATTTCATTTTAGTGCTAAAAAATGCATCAACGGGGGCATCTGGAGGCCTTAAAATGGTAAAATTTTCCCAAGACCCCCAGCTGCATTTTTTCGCGACTTCGTCGCTCATATCCGGGGGGGGGGGCTAAATCAGTGATTGGCGCCTGCAGCCATCAACCTCCCACCACGCTACTGGAACGAACAGTGCCCGACACATCCGCTCTCTAATATAACATAAAGATATTCCCCATTCGATAGAATAATTGTGCTCATATCATTTACAAACTTATTGATTCAATATTTTATTGATTACACTTTTAAATTATTAAAATCTACAATCCTATATCTAATAAATTTAAAGTTGAATTATAAGTGTTAATTACATTGAGAAAGGATTAAAAAAAATTAAAAAATGTTTTACAAGGTGAACATAATATTTTCGCGGATCAAACGTAAAACATTAAGAGTAATCGTCTATTTTGGTTCGTCAAATGAAACAAAACCAAATTATTACGAAGAAGGGACAAAGAAAGAAAACAATTCAAAAGTTGGATAACATTCATTTTTTAAGATAGGACATAAGAAAAATATGAACAAAAATTAGAAAGGACAGTAAAAAGCAAACGAGAAAGAGACGGTGTGTTTGTTTGTGTGTGCAGATGTTTCATATTATAGTTATGTATGTTTTTTCTAGTAATCATTTAAATAAAAACATATTATTAGTTTACAATTTAATATTATACAAACATTTATGTTTGTTATTCGTAAGGATTGTTTAATTATCTATTTCGATTTTTATTGTGAATAACTTTTCAAACAATGCCAATTTTAATTATGAACTAACTAGTGTTTCAAATTAATAAATAAACAAAATCCAGTCAAAAAGAAACACGAACATGATGCTATACAGAATACTAAAGTATCAGTTGTAAGAACTACTTTGTTCAATCCTAAACCATAAAATATTTTGAATTAATGTAGATGTTATTTCACTGAAAATCAACTTAAGCCTATTAATTAATTAAATTGAAACGTACGTAGGAGAATAGCACTCAATTCTCTATTTTTTATATACTTTAAGATTATTCCACAATTTTGTTTATATGTATTAAAATAACAGCGAATGATTAAGAATCATTAATCATGGTAATTTATTAATAAAAATGACTCTAGATTAATGAGTACTGGGAGTGTCCAGCCTAGTATGGATCACAAAGGTTATCAGTGATAAACGCTATCTCATTTACGGACGTGAACCAACGATCCAACGACTGAAGCTAAGGAGAAGCTTCCTCAGCCATGTCGAACCCCTAACCACATCTCAGGAAGAGACCATGCGGCTAGAAGAGTGCCCCTTCATAACAATATGAGAATCCATGCTTCCGAGGAACACCGTCCCGATTCAGAGTCACTATGGCTACAGTGGAAAACAGTAAACCGCCTTAGAACGGGAATGGGGCGGTCAAAAGTTGTTATGAATAGATGGGGCTACAAAACTAACCAAGCCATCTGTGAATGTGGAGTGGAAGACCATATGCAGCATTACCTGGTCTGCCCCCTACTGGCCAACCGGTGTAGCTTGAAAGATATTGCAGAGTACAACGCTATTGCAAAGGACTGCATAAAAATGTGGGAAAGTTGTATATGACCACGTGCTTCAAATAGACGCAAAGAAGAACAAGTGCGTCAATTAGGCATTTTATTCGCTCTTGAATCAGGATGCTTTGGTTCTTCCCGTATTTGATAGACGACTTTGGCTTGTAAGCATTTGCTGTTTAAAGGTCACTCGTATCTACTTGTAAAGTCACATGTACAGTGTTCTAATATTTGTAGTGTGATACACGCTTTTTATTATTTGTGGCATACGTTCTCTTTTGTTTCTAAGTCTGTGTTTGTTGCCTGAGTATTGTGTTCCTTGTTAGAGGTTGTGAAGTACTTGTTTATTATTTTGTCAAATATATCTCATACATATTTGTAAGTTTTCGTTGTATGATAGGTTAAATTAATAAAAGCAATATTTCTACTAGATAGTACATCCTGTGTGTTTATATTCGTGTGAAGCTACTGTACTTTAAGGTTGTTTCGTAATCTTTTTCAAAGAGATGTAAGTCTATAATCATCAGATAATTTGAGATTGATTGATTTGAGGGGGATTTGATTCATTATAATTTTTGGGTAGTTTGATAGGGTTTTATATATAGTGAGCTATCATCTTCTACCTGAGTATCTATACTTCCATTTTGTATGTTTTATGTTACTTAAGTATAGGTACTCAACTTCCTGTATACTTATGTATATATATAATCCCAATTGTTTGAAGGCCCGCAATCACACCTCAGGTATATCTGTGTATTACCATTACAATTCCCCTGTATTATAAAACGATCACAGACACATACACACACACACATACACACACATTTCGGATATATATATATATATATAATATATATATATATATATATATATATATATATATATAGAGAGAGAGAGAGAGAGAGAGATAGAAATATAGATAGATAGATAGATAGATAGATAGATAGATAGATAGATAGATAGATAGCCGAAATTGTAGTTATTAAGAATTTCATCTAGAGTTATCAATATGGCTATAAGCACCAGCTCTAGCGTCAGCCATACACATTTCCCATTATCACGTTAACAGTGCCTTTTTGCATTCTCTATTTACGGTGTTCCTTTGTGGAATAATACAATTTCTAATTATTACGTATTTAGTGTTTGTGATGTTTGTGTGTTTATTATTTGGAATTATCAACTGATGTAGCATGTTTTCTTGTGGTTAAGAGATGAATTATTTCATATAGATACAGGGTTATATTTTAATATAATTTCCACCTTCTTTAACCATAGTGTGTTATTAATTCCTGATTTATTTATTCTAGCATAGTTTTGATAACCCTTCCTAATTCATATATTTGGATGTTACGAAGGTTATTAATGTGAGAGTTTAGGGTTATCAACCTCATGATTCTGTTAATAAGCTAATGCTGTTAGACAAATCCGTTAAAAGTGATATTATTCGGCGTTTAAATCCGAAGTATAAATGTAAATGTAACTATGCAAATCACGATGATCGTTTAAAATGAAATGTGTACTCTACGGATATACTATCGAATTCCGAATACACTACATGTTCAAATGAGTTAAGTACCTATATATTTTATCAGTACAATATGAGCAGATCTGATAAACGGTCACAGAATACATAAGACGTTCAAAAATAGTAATTACTTCTCATAATTAGTGGTGGGACGTAATAGGTGTACATTTCAGATTCATGCGGGTAGTATTTTTTGTACTTATTTATTGGGCTATTTTTCACTAGTCTTTGTCTATTTTACATTCATGAAAACCCTTTCACAGCCAAGGCATATGATTTCAGTATACTGGCATTTTTCATGTAATGTCACTACTTTTGTAAAGGCTATGCCTCAATACAATGCCTTCTCATAAGGTTTTTTTGAATTTTCTGGAAAACTAAAGTATATGGTAAACTGAAATTAAAATGCCATCAACTAGACCATAGACCCTCTATCTCTGCCAAAAAATCAGCTGAATCCATCAAATAGTTGATGAGATACAGGGTGGCACATACGTACGTACGTACACACAGATACCATGATTTCATGATGAATTTTCTGGATCTCTGGGTTGCCTTGTCAAATGATGCTGAAATTCTACACACTTATAGAACCTATCAATTAAAAATGTTGTGCAAAGTATTAACTAATTTGGTTTATTGGGTTTTGAGTTATGATTGATAAGAGATATGAGATTTCCAGCATAGGCAATTCGTGAGGTCTATTAAGAGATAGAGCGCTCTCGCGTCTCCCTTGACTTTAGTCTCTACTATGGTGTAACAAAGAAAGATAACTCATTCCCTTTTCTTTGTACAATTGTTGTTTATGAAGACTCGCTGACTGGATTGGTTGCATACGATTGAAATAACCACACGTTTATCTTCCATTATTCAACAGCTGTGTATGTAACATGTTGAAGATCGGACATTATCAAATGAAAGAATTACAAAGTCTATACATATACAAGTAATGCATCATTATTTACTTTTTAAGACAATAAACATTGAAGGTTTGGTAATTATTAGGAGAATTAGAATGTTCAAAGAACGTTCTAGGTGAAAGAAAGCGTTTAACCAGTAAATATATTTTGAGAATACGTTCATTTCAGTTGGCAGCGTGCGCGTTTTCGTGTAACAGTGTGTGAAAATATAACATAAATAACATATGTGCCCTATGCTAGCGTGTTTGTCTTGTCAATGAGGGAGGGTATGTATGAATTTGTGAGAGAGGAGGTCAGGAGTGTCTCTGGTCGCATCTGCTACTGTACCGAGATTATTTTCTAATGGCCGTCTTCGCATGCGTTGACTTTGGAAGAAATATCGAAAATAATATTTTTGGGGTTAGTATAGTAGGCCGGATTTTCAGAAGTTAATATTTCTTGCGCTGTTATTGGTTGAAAGAAACTGTGGATTTGAGAGCATTGCACAGTGCAAGTAGATACGTAAAAACTACATTCGCCGGCTTCTGCTGCTTCTAACAGATACGATTTCGTCTTCTATCGTTTAAAACTATATAGCTAGACAAAACAACGAAAAATAATAAAAATAGAATAGTCTTCTGCTTCTGCAGTATAGACACCGGGCGCACTTCTACAGTATAGGCCCCAGAGGCTTCTGCAGTATAGGGACCGGGGGTTCTTCTGCGGTATATGAGCCGAGGGTGCTTCTGCAGTATGCAGACGAGGGGTGATTCTGCAGTATTGACACCGGGCGCAGAAACCTCTGGGTCCTATACTGTTTCTACAGTATAGGACCCAGAGGCTTCTGCAGTATAGGGACCGGGGGTGCTTCTGCAGTATATGAGCCGATGGTGCTTTTGCAGTATACGGACGAAATACAATAAAAAGAGAATAGTCTTAATAATAAGATGACAAATGTTGTGGTTGCAAGGTTGAACAATAATTAGTGAGGAATACAATGAAGACGCAAACAACAAGGAGAATGCAATAATAAGTGTATTAAAGAAAAGGTATAGTTACAGTATGTACAAATGAAGGTGTCGAGTCAGAGAGTCTTGGTGGGAGGACATGTACGCTCTTCGGCGTCACTACCGGTGGCATTTAGGTAACACACATTAAGGCCAACCAAGGCTTGCCATTTATAGTGTAACGTTATTCGTATATGCAAATAAGTGGTTGCCACCACAACACCCCCCCCCCTCCCAAGATTTGAAGTCACACAGATTTCAATATCTTTTTCTTTTTGGGTTTACCATCAATGGTTCATTAAATTTTCTTTTCCTACCTGATCTTCGGGGTTCAGGTGTATATTGAGGCGGTTCCAAATTAAAGGATTCGTATATGACATCTATGGTTTCCTCCTCTTCGACTGTTGTCGTATAATCATCATCTTGGATATGACGTTTTTTTATCTGATTTAGGTGCCTTTTATGTATACTTTGTGGACCTTTAATCATATATGTACAATCACCAATGCGTTTATCCACTACTCCACATTCCCAGTAAGATGTGTTATTCTTGTAGCACTTAAAATATACTCGATCTCCCGAGTTATATTTCTTTCTTCTCGTGTGTGTAGTGTTTCGGATAATTGCCTGTCTTGGCAACAGTTTATCAAACGCTGATTTTACCTTTCTGGCAAACATTAGATCAGCTGGTGATATGTTTGATGGTGTACTAGGATGTGGTGTGATCCTATAAACTTGCAAGAATTGTTGCAAAGCTTTTTCTGTTGGTGTTCCAATGGATTTCTTTAACGCTCGTTTTAGCGTGTCCACGAACCTTTCCGCAAGGCCGTTCGACCTTGGATGATACGGCGGAGTCGTGATGTGCTTCACCCGGAACGTGTCGCAAAATTCCTTAAACTCTGCGGATGTGAACTGCGTTCCGTTGTCAGTGACCAGTGTGTCTGGTACACCGAATCTTGCAAACAACTCGTGTAGGAACCCTATTGAGTTGTTCGTTGTTGGATTCCTGCAACGCATTACCTCCGGCCATTTTGTGTAACTATCCACTACAATTAAATAATAGTTTTCTCCTACTGGACCAGCGAAGTCCATGTGGATTCTCGACCATGGTTGGTCGGTTTTCGGCCAAGGTTTGTGTACTATAGGTGGGGATTTTGCTGCTAACTGGCATCCTTTACATTTATTTATTGTTGCTGCTATGTCAGTGTCCATGTTACGCCAGTACACGTAGCTTCTCATTAACGACTTCATTCGATTTATCCCCGGATGTCCCGTATGGAAATCTCTTAACATCCTATTCTGCAATGTTTTGGGTATTACCACTCTCTCACTGTACAGTAACACATCGTTACATATGGAGAAAACTTCCTGCACTTTTGTGTCCGTTATAATTTTCTCTTTTATGTCCTTTATGTATTCGTCTTTCTCGGCTCCCCTTTTAATGTCCGACAAAGTTACGGGTAGTTCCTTAATGATGTTTGCTACCATATTTTTTACTTCAACATTTGTCCGAATTGCTGCAATGACTGATTCTTTCAGATTGTGTTTCTGTGGTATCAGTCTTGACAGTCCATCCGCATGGCAAATCTTTTTTGATGCTAGATGTTGTAGCTGGAAATCGTAATTAAGTAAGATTGTACCCCAGCGCAGCAATCTATTTGCGGTGTATACCGGCAATCCTTTTTTTGATCCATAGATCGTGACTAACGGTTTATGGTCGGTTTCAAGTAAGAATCGTCTACCATATAAATATCGGTGAAATTTAGTCACGGAAAAGATTATGCTCAATGCTTCTTTTTCGATTTGTGAATATGCCCTCTCGGCTGGTATCAGCGTTCTCGAAGCGTGCGCTATTGGTTTTCTAGACCCATCCGGCATAATATGTTGAATGCATGCTCCTAAGCCGTAGGAACTAGCGTCACTAGCGACGACTATTTTTAATTTTGTGTCAAAGTGCGTTAAGAATAATTCGGATGTTAGTGCGCTCTTTATTTTGTCAAAAGCGGTTTGACATTCTTGCGTCCAGTTCCAAGGTGTATCCTTTTTAAGCAGATTATTTAAGGGGGCTCGCAAGTTATGCATTCTTTCAATAAAAGATTGATAATAATTTGCGAGTCCCAAGAAACTCTGCAAGGTTGTTACGTTATCAGGTGCTGGCATATTTTTTATTGCCGCAGATCTGTCTGGGTCTGGACGTCGTCCATGTTTGTTTATTATGTGTCCAAGATACTTAATCTCGCTCATACAAAAGTCACATTTACTTTATTTTACTTTAAAGCCGAATTCTTGTATTCGAGTAAATACTTGTTTCAAATGTTCCTTATGTTCTTGTAGGGATTTGCTCCTGACAACAATGTCGTCCAGGTATGCACATGCGCACTCAATACCACTTAGCATGGTGTCCATCGCTTGCTGAAAAATGGCAGGCGCTACTTGATGCCAAAGGGCAATCGGTTGTATTTGTATAATCCCTTATGCGTATTGATGCATAGTATTTTTTAGCAATTTTCCTCGACCGGTATTTGCAAATACGCGTCGCTCAAGTCTATCTTAGAGAAGATATTACCACCATTTAACTTCGTGAATATTTCCTCTGGGCTTGGTAGAGGGTAATGGTGATCTTTTAATAGGGAATTGACCCCGGTCGAAAAATCTGCGCACACTCTAACTTCGTCATTCTTTTTCTTTACGTATACGGTGGGGGCTGCCCACTCGCTGTGTTCTATTTTTGATAGAATTCCTGTCTGTTCCAATCTATCTAATTCTTTATTAATCTTTTCCAACCCAGCGAACGGAACGTTTCGCTTTTTTCTAAAAATTGGGCTGGCGTTTTCTTTAAGTTCAAACGAGGCCTTGAATTTATTACAGCGACCTAAGTTAGTCGTGAATGCTTCAGGAAATAATTCTTTTAAATCGTCTTTTATATTTACTGTTGTTGGAGAAGAACATTCTATTTTTTTACAGAATGTATTGATTGGCTTATCCCATAGTCCACATTTCTCAATGAAGTCTATTCCAAACAGATTTTCACTATTTTTCAGTACGAATATTTTTAATTTCTTCGTAATCCCTTTTAATTTTATCGGAAGGACAGCTTCTCCTTCAAATTATATACCACCACCAGTTACCGTCCGGGCTGATTTACTCGTTTTCATCATGGTTGTTTTTTTACCCAACTTTTTCCATGTATTCAGGTTTATAATAGAAATATCGGAGCCGGAGTCGAGTTGTAACTTTATTGGTGTTTTAAATATTTCCACTTTTACGTATTTTCGCCGATCTTTGTCTAATTTTGTATTTGATTTTGTTTGCTGTACTCTCTTTCTGGTGTAATCTTTGTATCTGCAGCAATCGCTTTTGTGTCCCACCTTCTTACAAATGTAGCATTTTTTCTTCTTATAAGGACAATCTGATTCCCAATGCTTTTCTGCACATCTCTTACAGTTATATCTAGGAAGAGGCTTGTTATATTCTGTCCTATATTTATGGTTATTAGGATTGTAATATCCCGTTCCATTTCGATTGCTTTTCTTTGTAAAGTTCTTGGTTGGTGTGTATGGTTTTTTAACTTTTCTTACATATGCCACTCCGGATTCTTCTATATTTTTTGAATCCTTTTTTAGTGTTCAGTCCTCTGCTAGTTTCTGGAGGGTTAAATCTTGCTCAGATTCCAGCTTAGACAACACTCGTCTGCGTATTTCTGCATTTTTCGTGGAAACTAACCCTTGTGCGAAGATTAGAAATTTAAAATCTTCTACCGTTAGTTCCGCAAGCTTAAAATTATCGCAGTTTTTATTGACAACTGATGCGTATGTCAAATAATCTTGGTTGTCCATCTTTCTTAGATTCATGCACCGCCATCTTTTATGAAAAAGAGATATATTTGGATTAAATAATTCTTTTAGTAATTTCACAGCTTCCATGAACTCTAATTCCGCAGTTTTTTTAGGTAATATGTAATCTATGAATTTGCTGTGTTCTGATGTACCCAATTTCCTGAGTAAGAGGCTCACTTTCTGGCTATTTGGCCAATTTTTGCAGTCCAGTTGAAAGACATCCTCGTATCTTGTATAGTATGCTTCAAAAGTCTTTCCTTCCTCCGGCACATAATTAAATGTGTCCATACTATTAAAGATAGTTGTATGGCAGAAATTAACACTGTCGACATTTTCTCGATTACTCTTTAGTAGTTCCAGTGTTTTAGCAAAACGTTCATTTTGTCTTTCCTCGCGGTCAGCTTGTGCCTGATTTTGTCTTTCCTCGTGGTCAGCTTGTGCCTATAAAAATTGCATGAACATTTTTGATAAGTCATCCATTTTTTTTTTTTCGAGTCACAATTGAAAAAAGTGTATGCAGTACATTTAGTTCTTTGCAGTTTTTTTTTCTAGTATTTTAGTAATTAAAATATTCTTAAATTGAGATTACCCTTTTTTTTTCTTTCGTGACGTTTTACTGTATTATCCGTTATCCAGTGACAACTTTTAAAAAAAAAATCCTTTCCTTGAGCTTTAATTTCTAGCTATGGTATTTCCTTTTAGTACCGCCGCCAAACAAATTATTAATTAAAAGATTCCTTTAGTTGTTGTTTTGCTAACGGGGAGCAGTAATTAGAATCCACTGGTGAATTTTTTTTTTCGTAGGTTACTTCCTTGCTTTTCGTAATACGAGTCTGACCTGTCGTTTTGCGACAGAACAAAATCCGCTTTTCGTTTGCAAGTTGGTCCTTTAGTAATACCAAACAGATTTGTCCTTTTAGCGACAAAACAAAAATTCACTTTTACATTCGTTTGCAAGTCGGATTCCCAGAAAACGGCGTAAATTGTCGCTTTTGCCACGTTCGAGTTTTTTTTTCACTTAAGTTGAAACTTTTTTTTGCGTAAAATCCGTTTGCTCGTCAACACTTTGCATTGTACTTTTTTTTTAATAGTTCTTCGTCAAACTGTTATATTTGACGCTTCATATCTCGTCGCCAACTGTTGTGGTTGCAAGGTTGAACAATAATTAGTGAGGAATACAATGAAGACGCAAACAACAAGGAGAATGCAATAATAAGTGTATTAAAGAAAAGGTATAGTTACAGTATGTACAAATGAAGGTGTCGTGTCAGAGAGTCTTGGTGGGAGGACATGTACGCTCTTCGGCGTCACTTCCGGTGGCATTTAGGTAACACACACTAAGGCCAACCTAGGCTTGCCATTTATAGTGTAACGTTATTCGTATATGCAAATGAGTGGTTGCCACCACAACACTAATATATATATATATATATATATATATATATATATATATATATATATATATATATATAAATATATAACACAAAGTAATCTGTATGTGTGTATGTGTGTCGAGGCATTAGTATAACACAGTTTATTGGGAATCAGCACCTTGAACACGATGTCCGTATTCATGTCAGAAATTGTTGCACCATTTTAAAACTCATTATTTAGAATGAACAATATTTAAAAGGTTTATGTAAAACTCATTTCATTCATTTTTAGCGTTTGCTTTCAAGTTTAAATGTGTGTATTATCAGCCGAGCGAATATCATACTCATAATTATCGTGTGTACGGTTCCCGTAAAATACTCCGACATAGTTGACTCATTGTTTACTTTGAATAGAAAATATGTATCTTTATTCTCCTAAAGAGGGAGGCAACATATTTGACAAACGTTCACTAATATTGTCATATGTTTATTAATTCGTGTGTCTTTATTTATTTTAGATAATCAAAAGATTGTAGATCTATGCTGAGATGTAATGCAGTATTTTAATTTTGAATAATAAGCTATCTCTTTACGCTGAACTCATTAAGTAGGTTAAAAAGTCCAAAATATTTTTGATTGCTCGCCTTGTGGATCAAGCGTTTGTCTGAAGTTCCAATATTTCATGCACTCCTGGATTCAAATCTCAAAGTAGACACATTTATTTAGCTATCCCTTTTATTTCCTTGCCATTATTAATTATCACTATTAACCGTAATATTTTTCTCAATAAAAAATGAATGAAAATATTTAATAAATGTGTTAACTTCTAATCCTGATTATAAAATCCAATAACATTTGAGACACTCTGTATAGACGTCGACTTTACCTAATATTGAATAATCTTCATACAGGTCTTTTGTATTTTCCCGGCTGCTCAGCGTTGCGAGACACTGCAGGCTTCTTAGCTTGAGATTTAAACCCAACCGATTGAACAGCAGTCCGATAACTTTACCATATGCTATCACGCTACTTACAAAAGTAAGGGATATTTTATTACATTATTTTCTGCCTAGAAATTCCATTCATTTTATGAAAAGCAACACTATGCGCTCTGTGGTAACCATTGTAACAGTCATGAATTAGATTTACTTTTTAATGCGTATCAGTGCCCCTGTGAGCTGGTTTGGCCAATCAGCTCGCAGGGCGCATTGATATCATTAGTTCGTTAAATCACTACTTGATCTCTCTTAGGATAAAGCAGACGATGACCAGACAGTACCATGGCACCAGCCAGGAAGGATCGCCTAAGCCTCTCTCCTGCCTCCGTGTCAACTGGAAGCTCACTAAGAACTTATTTTCTGCATCTTCTTTCGGACACTATCCAAAGTTTCTTCCACTAAACAGTATAGGTAACCTTTATATACGAATAAACCACTTTCGTGGGTTGTGGTAAAAAGGTTTCGTTGTTTGGTTAATTCATTTCGTGTGTTTACCATAGGATAAGGGATAACAAATCCCTCTATTCTTACACCATTATCTCCTTTACTAGAGGGTTTAATGTAATTAATCTGTACCGTTTTAATTATCTTTTACGTGAGAGTTATCTCTCGCTGTCTCTTTCGTATGAACCCCTTTCTTCTTCACTTAGAAGATAACTTTATTTTTCATTAAACACCAGCGGGATTCTACTACATATCTCTACCATGGATTTATATTCCACACGCAATGGAGAAGACACAAACATACTTTGATATACTACAGAAACACGCACAAATTACACACACATATCTACTCACGGTGGTAGGCAGATGGCCGGTTGAATGCACTCTTCCCAGCCGTTCCACACACTTAAAAAAACATTCATTCACTTTTTGAACCAGAAAAAAATAATAAAATAGAAAGTCATAAGACAAAATATGACAAAAAGAAGGAATAAGAAGCTAATAAGGAAAAGAACGCTCGCCATATAATGACTTTTTTATGTATCATCGTCTTCCAGCCCAATGAATAGGGCCATTTTTTGTTTTAATAGACAATTTTTTATATTGAATCTTTATTTCTTTTCTTTTCTTTTGTTTGGAAATCTTTGTTTACTTGGTATTTTTAAATAGAAATATTTTTAATGTATTATATTTTTTTGTTTATTCATTGATTTTGTTTAGTAATATTTAAGGTATATATAATAGCATGGTCGGTTTTGTCTAATGCATAATTTTGTTTAAACACACTGAAATAAAAAAGAAATCTCTGTCCTGTATTTTTTACTAGAGATTATGACGATATTCCAGGCTATACCCCGCTCTATACCCCCTGGTTATTTGCCTTTTAGATCCATCTCTTCTGTGTTAGACTCATTGACAGAGAAGTAGTCTAGTGTCATTTAAATTACGCGTGTTTATAGGTTTTGCGTTATAATATGTATTAAATAAACTTTGTTTTGTTTTTGTTTTGCTTTCCTATTGTTTTACTTGTATTTCTTCTTTTTTCATTTACTTTATTAAATAATATATTTCATGTTATGTTTTATGTTCTTTCATCTTTGCCTTTGTTTTCTATGACGATATTTGCTATTTTTTTTCTGGTTTTTATTTATGTTTGAAATATATTTTTTGTCAAATATTTATAATTAAAAATGTAAATACTATTTAACCGTGTTCTGTCCTGTTATATGGCGGCTATTCTCTATTGATTTCGAATCTTGGATCGAATTTCTTAATTGGGTTGTGGTGATGACTATATAGACTGACACTTATTGTGTAATATATTCAGTATAGTTGGGTAACCTAGTTTGGAAAAATAGTTATTATTCTTTCGGCTGCACTGTAAGCAGTGTTCAATGATGCACTGTCTAGAGGGGTCAGATGCCAAACAGCCAGTTGTGGGACTTATTTAAATATAGCCAACGCAAACCGAATTACGAATTCCGTCATAAATGAAGGGATAAGGTATTTTCTAAAAGAGAGGAGACGCTGAACAAACAAATATGGGCACTTAGATATGAACTATTATGAGTATCTCTTTCTATCCTACTTGGTGTACTGTATGTGAACCCCTAAACAACATCATACTTGTTTGAACAGTACAAAAAATAAAGGTGGTATTATTCATTTCAGTTGGCTACAACAAGTGTCTACTGTCAGTTTTCCAGTATCACCTCACGTATAACCATTAGACGTTCAACAGCGGTCATCAAGAACCAAGAGATAAGAAATCCAGATTTGGTTTCTGCTTCGATGAAGACAACACACTCAGTATATAAAACCTTAAGATAACGGAGTGGCCACGTTTTAGCCGGTTAGATGCGTGATTCTATCGTTAATTGCAATTATTACACATAGACGATTATAATATAAAGCTCTTGTTATTTTATTTGATACTGTTCCGACAGCGTATTTGCTACAAACCGATGTTCCCATCGGCAATCATTCCAACACAACAGAGGGCTGACTTGAAAGTACCAGACTGTATTTTCTTCAGATGATTTATCGTTCGACTTAGTCCTAGGATATGATGTCTCCAAAGCATTACCTTCTTCTTAAGAAGTAGATTGGTTTATTGCCGGTCGCATGAGGCGCCCCTACCAGAGAAGTGTCATGTGCCCGTTGTAGACTATGTTTGCACTCAACCAGATTATCCCATCGAAGGAAGAAACTTTTCTCACCATTCCGGCTTCGTGTCACATTTTGATGTTATCTAAAAAAAGGGTTAACAACCAACATCGCCGTTAGGTTATCTATATTCTACTACGGGTTTCAGGTTTTACGGCGTTGGCTGACGACTCGGCGTACCGTGTTGAAGTCTTCCAAGATCTTTTTTTTAATTAATGCGGGATCATCCATACGTAGCAGATTCAATAGAAAAAACAAACAACCAGTAAAACAGAATGGAGCTAGTCAAATAACCATAACTTACTGATTCATGAACATTTATAATACACACACACACACACACACATATATATATATATGTAACATTTATAAATAAATATTAATTATTTATCACCTACAGACATCGATATTTCATGCTAACGGAATCTTCAGTGCAGGAAGTAAATTTTCAACGGTCGGCGGACGCGAACTCCGATCACAAATCGCCACTGATTTGCAGTCAATAGCGTTAACACCTCGGTCATAGGGGATCAGCTAATAATTAAAGAGGAATTTAACTTTGTAAATATATATATATATATATATATATATATATATATATATATATATATATATATATATATATATATATTTTTACACACACAAACGTAATCCGTATCCGCGTTTCATAGTTTTACTAATCAGTAGCACCGCTGGACTTTGACAGAGACTCGAAACCACGACGCCCGTGGCATAGCAATTTACCTCTGATCCAAAGCTCCTGTCAAATATTATATGTGATTTTAGCGCTTCAATCTATTTGTTTGTTATTGTTTTTTTTTCCGCGCCGTTAAGCGAATTAACACTCATTCAATTACATATCGCTACCTTAGCGATGATAAGGATATTTTTCTATATTCAAATGCATTTTACTGCATTCTCTACTCACTTATTTTGGGGACGTATATTATTATTTGTTTTTTTTTAATTTAATTTTTCTCTGTTTTATTATTTTTATGTTTACACAGACAAAAGTAATGCGTATGCGCTTTTCATAGTTATACTAATCCTCAACACGGCTCGACTTGATATATACATATAACATATATATATATATATATATATATATATATATATATATATATATATATATATATATATATATATATATATATATATATATGAGGAAAACTACAAACAATGTTTCAGACAAAATTCAAAGTAAATATGAAACTGAGGATAAGCGAATCAACAAAATAACAAAAATATAAACTCAAACACATATAACAGCTCTACCCAGATATTTCAGTTGCTAGAAAGCAACCATACTCGGTTGGAAATAAGAACTTTAATTAACAGAAATTCAAATTGTACAAGACGCGTCCGAAACCCCCCCAAAACAAACAAGTTAGGAACATTAGAAAGAAAGAAAGAAAGAAAAATGTGTATCAGCATTTTACATAAACCCAGCAGGTTTGAATAAAAAAAGGAATGAAAAAAGAAGGAATTAACTTGAACATAGTAGGCATGCAAACACATACACACAAACACACACACACACACACACATATATATATATATATATATATATATATATATATATATATGTATATATATATATATATATATATTAATAAACAAACCACCTCCCCCGATAGTATTATGTTAGGACGGGCCCTGTATTTTGAAAACGAGTAAAGTAGCTGAATGAATTATTAACTGGGTGAAAGAAATAGGATTCAGTACCAAGTAAGTGCATATGTGATTTGGGACAAACAGACATGTCTCATAGTGAGTCATTCTGGGAATCATAACATACTGGCCGAGATGAAACGCTCGGATCAAAAGGTTAGACACAAAAGCGTTATTGAGTTCTGTTATGACATTCGTTGAAAGGTCAAAGGGCTCTGACGTCACAGATCCCTGGTGAGAAATTAGCTTTCGAGAGAGTTCACCATGGAAGCGCGTCATGGACAGAGGTCTATAAACTGAGCTCTGCAATGCGTAGTCTGGGTGACATCGCCAGATATGGGCTAATATGTAGAAGAAAATAGCCGATTGCATCCGTCACATTTCCACACAAAAGTATGAAAGAAAGACAGAGTTTGAATGAACGAACCGACGAATGGAAATCTCTCCGGTGGAAGTGTTAAATAAAAGAATAGAACCTCTCTCAAAAAGGCTCGTCTTCTAATGTTTTTGTCTCCGTGCATAAAAACAGAATTTGCCCATAAAACAGATACACCACTGCGATCACGAGCCAGCGACAGGGATTAGTGTGCCAGCAAACCCACGACCAGCGGAGGCAGAAATCTGTGAAGTAACTTTCTTTTGTGCATAACATTTTGGGTCCTAATCTGTAAAACGAAAAGAACTAAAAATCGAATATGCCTAACGAACAATGTTTAAAATGAGTAAGAAGTTAAAAGAGAACTATGTTTAAAATGCGTAATTTGAAATCTTTAAAGAGCAGATGTGTTAACGAGAATTGTTGAAAATAGGTTGACAGTTTAAAGGCTTAAAAGTGCCATAAAATCTCCCTAAGAAAATGTGTATTAAAAGTGCCTGTTAAAAATGTCGCTTGAAAGTGCCTTACGGAAAGGGTTAAAAAAGATTGAAACCGCTTATTAATCTTCTCATAAACTTTCATATCGTTTTCGGTTACGGGAAGATTAATTCACAAGCGTTATGTAACAAATCCCCTTTTGGTGCCACGCCATTTTTAAAGGGTTATGCAACCAATGCCTTTTTGTGACCGTAACCAATTGTTTAAGTAGTTTAAGAGAACTGCCGCGGTCCAGGCAGGTATGGTTACAATGTAACAATACCACCATGCGAGAAATAACCATATAAGCGAACAGAGTTAAATAAACAACACTATCCCAGGCGAACTAATACAGACGGCACACATGACGAAATCAAGCTTATCTTGATATCTGTTATAAAACCATTTATATTTTACAGATAAACTCCCAGCCCCTACATAGCAATAAACTAGTATTATAACAATAGTTTTACCTTTATATATATATATATATATATATATATATATATATATATATATATATATATATATATATATATATAATAAGCTATGAAAATATATTTGTGGTAATTAAGCTACACAGAGGATCCAACGTTTTAAAATAAATGCACCCATTATATTAACACAACAAAGGAAACAGGATATGGGCCAATCTATAGAAAACAGAACAATAGAACAGATATAAGAAGTAAAACAAACAAGACCTTTGTTCACGGGAAGCCCGACGATTGGCGGAGAGAACAACAAAGTATCTAATTGGTTAACTTACGTATCGAGCACGGTTGAAGTAAATACTGAAAATTGATACATAAAAAATTATATATCCTCATGAATTGTTTGTGGATACATTAAATACTAATATATATATATATATATATATATATATATATATATATATATATATATACATATATATATATATATGTATGTATATATATGTATATATATACATGTGTATATATATATATGTATATACATATATATATATATGTATATACCTGTATATATATATATATATATATATATATATATATATATATATATATATATATATATATATATATATATACCATTTTTGACGATATATGGAATACGCCTGTTGGCCATAGGTGTGACCATGCATCAGTTTTCAACGGTTGATCGATCCAAAGATTAACATATAGCAAATTTCTCGGGATATTTGAATCATTGTTTACATATATTTTGATAGTTTGGTCTGTCATAAATGTGACACAAGAACCTCCTCGAAAATTCAGATACACCCGATTTGCAGGTAATTTGAACCATAAGTGCCGTATTGAGAATTCACTATAATAGGTAAACACACACCTGTGTATTATAAGATGTAGTAAGCGTGCATAAATTGCACCTCCTTCTTTTCTCTGTGCTAGCAACCGATGTTTGCGCCAATGCAATTCTGTAGGGTGGAGGGTGGAGTAGGATTTCTGATTATAGCTCTCACTATAATAATCATCATTATTTCTTTTTCTGATATTATTTTGTAGTTTAATGTTTGATTATTCTAATGTTTTTTCTTGTCTCTATCTATTCAACCTCTACTTTATTTCTTCTTATGTCTTTCCACCCTTTAATTCATTTCTCATTTACTTCCGTTACTTTCTTTAAGTATACGTTTTCAGTTTTGTCGTACATCGTTTCTCGGTTGGTAGTCCCAACTTTCTCTTTATTCTAGTCAAATAGATCTGCTCGCATGAGGTGCACATCCACTTTACCTTTCGTCTTTAGCAAACGACTTCCCTGTTATAAGAATGGCTTCCGTTGAGTCTCTAGAAACACTAGATATCCTCTGTAAAGATGTCTGTTCGGCGAGTTTACAGATTAGCAAGCGTTGCGCAATAATCAACCTGCCTATCCTCAACCGACATTGCTGGTATCCGGTGGTTAGAAGTCCTAGATTATTTAAATAATGTATAATCAGAGAAAAGCTGGTGGTATTTAAAAGTGTTCTTATTCGAGTTGCAGAACCAACGCTAGAAAGTCTAGCGTGCCTTAATAATTATTCGATAGCTGGGAAGAGGATATATTGCTACATACTTCTCCCAAGACTATATTGAAAGGAACTTTGTAGTTCCGACAAAATTCGTACCTAAAATGCCGAGCACACAGTCAGCACCTTTAATAATAACTCGACGCCGGTCACACATGATAATATTGATAAAGTTGTCGTTGCCCAACCAAAACGGCTGACAATACATTGTCTGCATTTTTCTGATTTTTTCGACCTCACCAATAAGTAAGTAAACAAAAATAAATTGTTTGGACTAATTTCCCAAATATATTTCCTTAAGAATAATTTAAGGTAATTTCTAAATTAGTCCAAAACAATTTATTTAGATTCACTTACTCATTTATGAGGTCGGAAAACTGCAGACGATTCATTGTCTGCGATTTTGGTTGGGAAACGACAATTTTACTATAATATTTTACTCTGCCAACATCTACAAAAATATTACTCATTCTATTTTAAACCAAACATAAGCTTTCTTAGGTGTACGTCATTCGGTCTTCAGTTCTCCATGTTCTTTTTCTTATCTCGATATTCCACGTCCTATCACGTTCAGATCTCGCAGAACATTTAAAATATATATATAGTGAGAGATCTTTTACAAAAAAAAAAAAAAACATATACCCCGACCCCACCATCCAAAAAAAAATCACTTAAAAATCAAAACAAAAAATAAACACGAATACATTATTTCTCTTTATATTTATTTAAAACTAAAAATAAATAAAGTGACAACGTATTTTCCGATCTATGGAACGCAGCGAGCACTTACACTACAAACCAATCTTCGGATAAACTGTGGCGCGCCTCTGCTTGTGCTTTCCGCCATTTTACCCCCTCTCATTTCTTTTCTCTCGCGATCTTCTTTCTTTCTCTCCCTTCCTAACCCACTCTCTCTCTCTCGCTCTCTCTTTCTCACACTGTTTGTTTCTATCTATCTATCTAATCATCAATCTATCTTTTTGTTTCTCTCCCATGGCAATCCCACACAAATATGCCTGCCAGATAAAGTGTTATTAATTTAATTTTTCTCAGTCAACTTATTGAAACTTCCGGATATTTATTGGGCGAACGACAAAAGGTCCTGCAGTTTCGTACATCTCTTTCTTGATTCAACAACACAAAATATTTAAAAAAATGAATGAGGCTCACAGTCCTACTCCTTAAGTAACACACATAGGTTTTACACATATACAATATATATATATATATATATATATATATATATATATATATATATATATATATATATATATATATATATGTACATGAATATATCCGCAATTGAACATGCACATACAAACATACGTATGCATATGATTGCATGTTTAAATATCATTATATATTCACACATCAATATATAAACATAAATGTGTATTTATTTCATATAGATGGATATGTATATATATATATATACATATATATATATATATATATATATATATACATACATACACTTATTCAAGCGGTTATACAATATGCTAATGCCTATATATATATATATATATATATATATATATATGAAAGTATGCGGAAATGTATATTATATACTCGTCTAAATATAATATATATATATATATATATATATATATATATATATATATATAAGCACCTTTAATATATACGCATGCATGAATATGCCTAAATTATTAATTATATGTATGCTTATAAAATATATAAATAGCCATATATGTGTATAAAATGTTATATATTTTATAAAAGGTATATGCGCATATTAACATATGTTCATAGTTGATAATATATTTAAGCGGATATAGATGTGTAAACACACACATTACAACCCTCTACCCACCCATCCGAATTTACCACCCAACCCCACCCATAACAAGTCTCGATGAATCTATAGATATATAACCACCCCACTAAACCATCAAATCTCTAAGTATTACCTAAAATTCTCAGCCATACTACCAATTATACCAAAATCACCTCCCACCTAAACCCATAAATATGATAGCTATTAACTCTGATACCACTTAGATTGCTCTAATCTCAATTACTTAATCCTACGATTACTATCTTAAACACTTAATTATTGACTTGTGCCTTGTCTTGATTATTGGTAGTAGAACTATAAAAGCTTACCATCACTTGCAGACTTATTTCGCCTAATGACTTCACAAATAACAAGATTATAATAATTACCATTATTATTACTATTATTATTATTATTATTTTTTTTTATTGTCACTGCGACTATCGTAGGTACTATTGGCTTTATTATTATTATTGTTATTATAATTGTTTTTATAAATACTAAAGATAGTAATACCTAACACCATCAAACTTCTTTTATATAGTAATTCTACTAGTATTAATTTCAGTATAATATAATTACAATTAACAAATAGTATCACAACAAAATTCACTACCGGTACTGAGCTCACTGTAACATCTATAAATAATTACATTGAAATAGAATGCAAAAGTAGCAATTAATACCCTAAATTAAAATTATCAAAAATATTTTTATCTACACGATAATCACCTATTACAACGGAAATGACAGTTATAATTTTATAATTTTATTCTCATTATTAAATTAAACCCACCCGGCCCTCTGCCCCGGTTGAAATTGAGGTCACAATTGCACAGCCACTAGATATAAACCCCACCCAACTTTCTAAAATATCACCTGTTGGGCCCCCTCTTCCTGTCCTTGCTATAGGCTAAGCCCCATTTTCGTCCCCCCTCCTTTTTATGCATCTTCAATTTCCGGTTGAGGTTGAATTGAAGATTTTAGGCAGTGATTCCGTTTAAAGCTTGAAGAGTTGGCTTCCATTATGAATGCTAACGAAACAACATATATATTGTCGCAATTAATGGAATAATAAAATCACCAACAATATATATATATATATATATATATATATATATATATATATAACATTGGTAATAATCCAGGTGAAAAATATCCACAGGGTGGTAATCCAGAGAATTTTAACCGGGTTTATAAAAAGTGCTCAATATCAAAATAGAGCTTTATATATGATAATTTTATTTACACAGACATGTACAAAATCTGCGACACTGGCATGTCGATGTTATCGATCAACAGTTACTATAAACTGAGATCTCATCAGGCAGAGTTAGAATCCGATCTTAACCTCAGATCATATTTGGAGAGAACCTCTCTCCAAATATGATCTGAGGTTAAGATCGGATTCTAACTCTGCCTGATGAGATCTCAGTTTATAGTAACTGTTGATCGATAACATCGACAT
Source organism: Sepiola atlantica (assembly GCA_963556195.1). NCBI lineage: Eukaryota > Metazoa > Mollusca > Cephalopoda > Sepiida > Sepiolidae > Sepiola > Sepiola atlantica. The sequence goes on along the minus strand of OY744521.1, from coordinate 38,573,479 downwards.
GCCAGTGTCGCAGATTTTGTACATGTCTGTGTAAATGAAATTATCATATATATATATATATATATATATATATATATATATGGGACAATGAAAAAGGGAAACCAAAAAAATAGATGTTTTTTATGTGTACATCAACGTTTCATCTTTATTTATAAGACTTCATCAGGATGATAAAATAGAGAAAAAATGTCATGCAAGTGCAGATACATGTAGGGTAGACATATTGGGAGGAAAAATAGAATGAAATAGTGGCCACTGCTGGGTGGACGTCCGTATTTGTTGGAGAAATAGAAATGAATGTTGAAAAGAGTGAGTGGGGAAAAAATGGAAGGATGGGGTGAGCAAGGACTACAGTGGCTGGTGGTAAGAGAAAGAGGTGGGGGATGAGCAGGGGTAAAGTGGATGGCAGAGAGAGAGTGGAGGAAGAGGGGGGAAGGAGGTGTTTGACCAGATGGCTGCGGTTCAAGATTGAAGGGGAAAAGTAAGTTTGAATGTTTGTGTATGGGGGGTGTATGCAGGGAAAGGAGGATGGGTAGAGAGGGAGGGGGGCTGTGATTTTGGTGGATGGGCGAAAGTTGTGGTCTTAGAGAGCGTTTTGAGAAAATGAGGGAATTTAAGAACGGGTTATGGGAGAAAATAGTTGAGTGGGGGAGAGGGAGAATTTGTTGTGAGAGGGTGTGAAATATTTGAAATATTTGGAAAATGATAGCAATGAGTGAAGGATTGGGGGGGAGGAGGGCGGTGATTGAAAGAGTGGGTATGGAATATTTGAAATATTTGGAACATGAGAAAGTTTATTTGGACTGCAGTATTAAAAGTGTGAGGAAAAAAGTAAAGAGAAAATGAAGATTCAAGGAGAAAAAAGAAAGGGAAAAGTAAATGGGAGAGTGTTATAGAGGTTGGAGATGAAAAAAGTAAACCATGATCAGGCAAGAGTCTTTGTTCTGTGAGGATGATCTTGCTTATTAAGGGTGATAGGTTAAAGAAACCATTACGTTGCTTGATGGTGGTGGAGGCGGTGATGAGGGCAGTTTCTAATAATCTTCGCCGAGATTTGTTGTGGATATATTTAGTGATTTTGGCTTGTTAAAATTTGAACGCATGACCATGTTCTAGTGCATGGCCACTATTTCGTTCTATTTTTCCTCCCAATATGTCTACCCTACATGTATCTGCACTTGCATGACATTTTTTCTCTATTTTATCATCCTGATGAAGTCTTATAAATAAAGACGAAACGTTGATGTACACATAAAAAACATCCATTTTTTGGTTTTCCTTTTTCATTTTCCCATCACGTCGGATTACCTTCATCCTTCTCTTCCCATATATATATATATATATATATATATATATATATATATATATATATATATATATATATATATATATATATACCCAAATTAGCATCATAATTATATAGGTTTATACAAATCTACAATACAGGTATATATATATATATATATAATATATGAATACGTATGTATACATATATATATACATATATATATATATATATATATATATATATATATATATATATATATATATATGTGTGTGTGTGTGTGTGTGTGCACGTATATTTTTATAATGTACGGGAATATATATATATATATATGTTATGTTAATATAGATTTAAGTATACCTATATGTATGCACGTATATGCATACTCGTATATATATATATATATATATATATATATATATATATATATATATATATATATACTAGCAAAAACAATCTACCCTCGTGGCAGCAATTATTGTAACAATGTTTTTTTGTACAGAAAATAAAGAAACCATTTCTATTTGATATTTTGGTAATTTCGAGGAAAACAGCAAGAATATGATGGCCTAGTGTTATTTGATATATTCTAGGGTTGGGATATTTACTGTGCATGAACATAGTCAAATTTTATTTATTAGAAAACAAAATTTTAAAGGTTTATTGATATGGTCTTTAAGATATGCAAATTCAGGTGTTTTATTTTGTTTCAGCATAATAATGAAAATGAATTTCTAATTAAATCTAATTATATAATGAAATGAATAAATGGAAGACTGACACGTCGATTGGTCAAATAAAAAAGTGCATATTACTGAGTAATTCGTAATGCTTACTTTGAGCTTTTCGCATTTATTATTAAAGGCATAAAAAGAATTAATAATTAGTAAAAAAATGAATATTTTTTTGAAATTCCGAAAAATTCGAGAAGGTATTTTTTAGTTTTTCATGACAAATGCTAGTTATCATCATCATCATCATCATCCTCATAATCATCATTATCAAGTTTGTATGGGTAGCACACATACTCGCCTTAAAAGTAGAATTTAATTGGGGGCGTACTGAGGGTGTTAATCTACAATTATATCCACAGTTTTAACATTTGTATTTACGTCTTCAAAATAAGATATTTAATTAGTTAATTTGAAAGAAGTTATTTATTTAATTTTTACGGGAAAGGTAAACACAACTAAACAATCAATTGCTTATAATTAAACTAAAAAGGAATGTATAATTAACAAATATAAGATTAAAGAGCCGCCACTAAATCCCCTATGAAAAATAAATTCAGCTTTTTTGTGGCGATTACGTGTCAAGAGTGACCTGAATGGAAAACGGAAAAATGAAAGATAAACAAGTATTTTATAATTCAGAGTTCCCAATCAGTTACATATACATTTAACGTAAAAGGATACCTAATTTCCGCGTCATTCGAACTTTTTAGGAAAATTTATAAGAATATTTTAAGCACTACCCCTAAATCCGAGTGGTAAGGTCACAACACCACATGTAAAATAGATTCCTCCCCCCAAAATGAAACACAACGGATGTAGTTTCATAGCAAAAAAATTACTTAATTGGCCTAAAACGCTAGGATGGTCCGGAAGTGCAAGATCATTATAAATAAATGTACATACGAAACTTATCCTTACTCTAAATTCTAAGATAACGTTTTGCATCTTTCTGCTAAGTTCTTAAGGGTGTTCATCTGTTGTTCGTTTCGTGGAAGGTGGAGTGATTTAATAATGCCAAAATATTTTTTAAAAAAACAATATTTTTAAAGCGTTTAGTTATAATGGATGTTGCTATTTAAGGAATAACTACCCTTTAAAAATGAGGTTCATAAAATAATTAGTTAAGTTAAAAAAAATGGGATTTTTGTGAATGCAGCGGATTAGAATTTGAAATAAATAATTTGTCGAAAAAATGATGCCCTTTGCAGGATGGGGGACGCACGCTATTTGAAAATTAATGTACATAGTTTCGCTTTTTTGTGATTTTTTAGATATTATCATTTTAATTAATACTGGTAATATCGACAAAACTATTCCATAAATATAAACATATAAAGCAATCAAATTATAATCGAATAAGAGCTAACAATTATTTATTTTGAACTGTTTAAAATATAATTATGCAAATTAGATAAACAAAATATTGTATTTGCAACTTTGCTTGACTATAAATAGAGTATTTCAAAATAATATAGCTCATTAATTATATGAATTAGAGTAAGCTCTTTTGATTATAGTATAGTAGTGATAAATAAGAAAATATTTCTAATTTATTCATATATATATATATATATATATATATATATATATATATATATATATATATATATATATATATATGTAAAAATAAAAATTGGAATCAAGGATAAGCAATTCAACAACTAGCAAAAATAAACTAAAAAACTCATTTTGTATAGTTCTCCAAAATATTTCAGTCGTCTGTAATACGACCATTCTCATTCGGTTGGTGAACTTTAATGGTTTATATATATATTTATAAATTAATATTAAATTATTCACACTTACAGAAGCTAGCGTTTCGAGCTTATTGCTCTGATCAGTTCAGGAAAGTAATAATTTCAGACCGTCTGGAGGCGCGAAAACGGTTCATAGAGTCAACCTATAATCTGCAAACAGTAACCGTATCCACTCGGTAAACGGAAACTGTCACGTAATTAAGGGAAATTAAGAGATATATGTACCTTAAAGCAGACACATATAGAAGACTACTTGTGAGTGTTCGACAGACGTATTCGAAACTTTGCATTAGAGCTTTTTGATAGTCTACTTTTAACATCTACGAGAGTGTTTTATGAATATATATTATACGTGGGTGATTCCATATAATTCATTCATACGTTCTCAGGTAGCAACAATTTAATTTATATATATATATATTTCATAGCATCTTTTCTTATATTTTTTATACATTACCTCGATATTTGGCTCTGTTGAGCGAAGTACGAAACCGGTCAGCTGCCCTTTCATCTTTTTAATTTCTTAATTCATTATGAGTAATAAATATTGTCTCTTCAATGCCATTTTAAAGTGTTGTACGACAAAGAAAATATTTAAATATATATATATATATATATATATATATATATATATATATATATATATATATGCAATAACATAAATATGTGTATACATACGTAATTTTATTGTTAAGAATGACAGCTAAACGAAGGCCTACGTGAAGAATGTGTAAAGTGAAGATAAGTAAAGTCAACAGATCATTACTATGAGCTCACGAAGAAAATACCGTTCGTTCGCAAGGGTTTCGACGCGTTACGTCCTTCGTCCAAAACGCACGAGGTACATGAGGAAGCATAATTTCATTTTTAATATATAAATGAAACTTTTAAACATACACGTACATTCTAACTGCGTCGCACAAATACATATACAACAATTTAAATATAAAAATGAAGTCGATCATCGTGCATTTAGAATTATTTTCATGTGATTTATTTGAAACACACACGCACACATACACACACATATATATATATATATATGTATATATATATATATATATATATGTATATATATATATATGTATATATATATATATATATATATATATATATATATATATATACATACATATCTTCCAAATCAATCACATGAACATGCCGCGTGGCCATAGACGTTAGCCTCGTGATACTAATCTGAATCTACGAAGTGCGTTCGATCCCGTTCGACCACTTGGTGCACTGATGATGATAAAAAAAAACTTATACGATATAGTATGTAAGTATTAAACACTTTTATTTTTTTAAATATTTTCAGAACTATACGTATACATATATATATATATATATATATATATATATATATATATATATATATATATAGTTATTGTGTTGTTGTTTCCTACATTGTAATCCAATGGAATTCCGGTGTTTATACAATAGGGGTCAATAAAAAGTATAGCTGTATTCTAGTATAAATTCTGTTATTGTTTCAAATATTATTAGCTGGCTACATATGTGCTTACATGTTTCAGTACCCATATATATATGTGTATTTCAGCTGCTACACACACACACCCACACACACACACACACATATATATATATATATATATATATATATATATATATATATATATATATATATGTATATATATACAAAGAAGAGGCCAGTATATTTTTTAAAGTCAGACAAAAATAGTATCTTATCTTACAAATAAATATTTATTATAGTCAGTGAATTATGCACGATTTGATTTTCTGTTCTTTACCTACAAATAAACTCGAGTTCTTCTATTTAATATTTTATCCGACCTGGTATCAATTCATTAAAAGAAACAGAAACATATGCTGTTTATTTTTATTAGATACTCATAGACGATGATTGACCAATCAAATCGTTTATCACACTGTATAATGTTGCTACTCGTAAGTACTATTTTCAAATACTTTTTATTACATTAAAACTTATCTCTGAGGTGATTTTTTTATCCAATAAAAAGATTTCCTAACAGGTAGGTTGCTCACACTTATAATTCGGTTATCCCGATTCTGATAGATGCGGACTTCTTTCCTTACCTAAAGTAATTAAATTATAAAGTCAACTAAGTTTCGTTGCAATAAAAACATTTAATAAATGCCCATTATTTCACGATTATTGTTTTCATAAGTAAGTGATATTTCCTATAAAACACATATTACACACTCCGAAATGTCAAACGTCATTTCATTTTAAAAATAAAAGTAAATAATTTAATTCGCAAACTTGAAATTTGTATTCTTAAAGTGCGGTAAAAAAGCAATAAAGGAAAACACTCTTCGAAAATCTGTCCACTATTTGGGTTATTTGAATGACAAAATGATTAATTTTCGTAATCATGATAGCTTGTATGTTTTGATAGAACATGGGAGTTCAGGTTGCAACTTATCTTCAATCTTTGAAGAAACTTATACTGAGATAATTAGTGTCTGTTTTTTACCAAGCGTGCGTTTAGAAATACTTAGTATTGTATCCAAGCACGACTTACTGCACTCGACGCGAATAACCACTAGATCCGGCAGATCATCAAGAACACTGGTAGAGAGAGGCCTCCTAAGTCTAGAGCTGGATGTATTCAGTTTGCCAACAGAACATTACTTAAGAAGTACATAAGGGCTGCCTATATACCGGCTTACCCTTTTTAGTTGTGTATGGGTCAAGCGAATAGATATTAACACACTGAATCGTAAAATATTCCCCAGTACCTAACATTGTTCTCTGAGTGAGTATAACAATGAAAGCCGTCCCACCCGCTATTTATTTCTTCTTAGGAAATGTGGGGATACTTACTTGCCACTCAATTTCGTATGACTTGTATAGGCACTTTTTTTGTTTTGACAGGTTCAGGTTATGGGTTTGACAACTTGTCCAGCTTCTGTTTCCGATTGATAATAAAGGAGCCATAACTCTTCAATCGCGCTGATAGGGACTGCGCTATCTTCAGTTGTATGATACCAGGATAACTATGGTGACATGTCGCGCATCGAAATTGACCCTGCACTTATTTCCGGTAGAGCTTTCCCGAGATAAACGGTCGGCTAATAGATTACTTGCGTGCACTTTGTTAGTGTGACCTCCAACAAAAAATAACATCGTCTAACCCCACTCTATCAATAGAGTAATACTATTGAAAATTTAAAAAACAGAAACCGAGAACTCTCCTTAAAAACCAAATCGCTTTCTTCCTCGAGGTTCTGCTTCACAGATATATGAAGACGTAGGACAAACATTGGCGATGTAGAATAATTCTTCCACAGTAATCCCCTGATATCCTAACACTATGTGTAACACACCTAAACTCTTCAATACTAAATTATATTATATATGCATTGGCGCTTCTTACGGTAACACCTTAGTTATCTCCCTTATATCGGCTGCCATGATTTCAATTGAAGATCAGTGGATCTCTTTTGTATAGAATCTTGTATGAATTAAACATGCGGATTGATGGGTCTCTTACGAGTCCGACGAGCAGAGTGGTAACCACGTGTTCCGTCTCTCGTGTTTCTTGCATTTTTTTTGTTTCTATTGTGCCCTAATGTTTTCAGCTCGCGAGCCAAGAGATTAATGCTATTTTCTACTCATCCTACCGTAACGACTCAGATAAAAAGATACACGAGCTCGGAGTTTATATCTGTAAAAGCCTTTCGTTAACAATTAAACATTACCTTGAATCCAAAGATCATAGCTACATATGCTTTTGACTAACTACACCCCATAGAGTTAGTTACCTAAATGTTGCCTATCCTTATTTTAGACCTAGGACTGTACCCTTATTGACTACGTGTATGACTATATCGACAAAACTCGGATCCTATCGCTCTGATCGATGTGTGTGAAGATTTTACTGTTCATCACAGCGATTGTCTCGGCTTCTCAATCTTTGCATAACTGGCTAGTAATAGAAATGGCTAGCTCTTTTATAACCTATCTCTCTACGGTAACTGTTACCTTCCCAACCCGCCTTCCATATCGTGAAGACGAACAAGTACTACTTTCTTACCTGTTCTTGACAACGCTGCCAGAGGCTTTTGTTACAAATACCTATAGCTTACTCGGAATGCTGGTCTCTAGATACTACCAATATTCTGAGTGGGAATCTGCCAGAGATCTCAGCAGAGATGCACCGTGGATTTCAACTTTCGCTCTCCCTGCTGAACAATGTGCAGAGGGGGTAACTCAAAGGGTCAGATTAGTCATAGCGTAGGTATATAGAGATAACAAGAACTCGCAATAGATTAAGCTTAACTGCTTGCTCAGGTGTTTGTCTAAAGTTACACCTTGAACGCAGAAAACAACCGTATCCACAATTTCCAACTGCGGGCAAAGACAGACTAAATAGTCTTATGATCAGAACTTCTCGTACCCTGGCTATCAGAAAATAACGTTCACACCTCCAAAGCATTCGGACCAAATCATATCCCTGTCATAGTTATAACGAACTGTTTTGCTGATCTGACCCCTATCCTCTACACACTCATTAAACTCTATAATAAATGTCTTGCAGAATTTTTCTTCCCTGATAGCTTAGAAAATTACCTCTGTGCTACCAATTTACAAGAACTCTGGAGAAAGGACTGACCCACATAATTATCTCCCAATAAGTCTCTTACAACTCTTCGCAAAAATTTGTGAATCTTTAATCAATCTTGCGATAGACCAACACCTCAACGATGCTAAGCTTCTATTTTACCAACAGTATGGATTTAGGAGATACCATTTTACTGCCGATATCCTAACGGTTATCTCTGGACGTATATACCACACAGTGGATTAAGCAGGTGACAGAAGGGTGGTAGAACTTAATATCTCCAAAGCATTTTACAAAGGTTTTCTCAGCTAAATAAACCTGTACTACTGGGAGAATGTTTAATATAATCAGATCTTTCTTTTTTAAAAATGAAGGTAAATGCCGTTTTAAATGGCCGTATATATGAACAATGTCATATAAAAGTTGGATGAGTCCCAGATGTTCATACACGGACTTATATTATTTCTGATCTTCCTTAACGACTTTTTCGATACAATAGTGTCTGAAATAAGTGTATTTGTTGATGACACTTTGCACTATTCCCGGAATGAGGGAAAATCGAATACCAATTCATGCAAGACGATGGCAACATTTTAAGTAAACGACATCTAGTCTGTAGTAGAATGAAGCCAAAAATATCTGCCACATGTCATTTTATCAAGACGATGCTCCTGCCAATAACAACTACAGCCACCGAAGTTCATGGCTGAGGGCACCCTAGCTGAGAGTCAAACGTTCAAACTCATTAGATAAACATAATCAGGAAATATGAACAGGAATAAGTGCATAGAAGATGTTGCAAGGTCTGCTGCAAAGAAGGTTGGCTCCCTCTAGCGTGTTAGAACATATTTTACAACTGCGAGAATCTTATATCTCTATAAAGAGACCATTCGCTCGTGCATGCACTATTTATGCTGCAACTGGGCGTATTCACTTACTACTAGCCTCTTCCTCTAGGACAGCGTACACAACACAATCTCTTACTTAATAGATGTCGCATTGTCTGCCAAACTCCAGCATATGTCGCATCGCTACAGAGTAATATCTCTCTGCCTTTTTTATCAGTACTTTCACGGAATCGCTGCACTTGTATCACCCCAACATAAATACTTACTACCTACCTGATTAGAAGCAAAAGCCTACCCTTTAGATTTAAAGGTCCCTAAATTTCGGAAGATAGTATAATCTGATAGCTTCTTTCTTCGGGATGCTTGCCTTTAAAATTCTCTCCCTGAACCCTGTTTTCTCCGGATGTGCAAACATTCAGAAATTCAAATCTGATGTTAAAATACTCCTTGTTGCGAAGCTCAACACATATTCTGCCACCCCCAAGTCTGCCTCTTATCAAAACAACCCCGTACTTACATTGTTTGTGGTGAATAAATGACAGAAACGGTTTTACGCACTGAATAACTCCATTCATAAAACACATTTGTTTCTTTTATTATATTTCAAATCACATTTTCGATAATAAACAGAGAGAAAAGACGAGTAAATTTAAACAAAATAAGTTTTATTACGAATGGAGATTTAGTATCCGCCTGTGTTAAGCTGGAAATATACCATTGCTACTATTAACCGTACTATTATACTTCTGTTACTATCTGAGAAATAGTGTCTATATGTCTGAAAACGAATTTTTTTTACTTCTGTTAATTGTAATTGAACTATGAATGGCCAATTCAATTTACTTTATTATTAAAGAGTAATGTACTATCGTTCAATGCACAATAGAGGTGGCGATATTTCGTATCTGTTCTGTTGACATTATAGAATCCCCTTAGGCATTGCCTTTTTATTTTTAGGGTAGTTTTGTATCTGTACTTTTGTCAGGAAAACATCTTGCCATGCATTAATTCATGTTTTGAAAGTAGTTTAGTAGGCGTGTGTTTTCCCTTATACCATCATCCTAGGCATTACCTCATACTTTAGGGTAGTGTAGTGTAATAAATGTTCAGTGGTCACGATACTATCTTCCGAGGAATTACGTTTGTATATTCTTTTGAAGGGGATAGATATATACTTGAAAAATATAGTTGCATTATTCGTTATGTTTGCAGTGTTTAATATCGATTATAGAACTATGCACATCGAATTTTGAAGATTGGGGTGAGCATTTCTTTAATATTTTGCACAAAATGATGAAAATATTTAAATCTGATGAAATCAAAGCGAGAAACTGTTAATCTTACGTCTACTCATAGAAATTTGATGTATATGTTTAGCAATTTTGACAATTTCTTCTTCTTTATATTTATTTATACAGATATTTTATATATAAATTATAACCATATACTTCATACATGAATAATGAACGTTATCTATTTCATATATTTACATACAGATACTATATAATTTATAAATATGCTAGTTGCCTTATATTTTCTTTGGCATCAATAGATTTCTACCTACATTTTTGATTCTTGTTGGTTAGTTATCCTTGTGAATCTTCGCAAGCTTTTAAGAACTGTGAAATATAATTCGATTTATTTGCTCGGTGAAAATATTTCGTCCGTGTCGTAATTATGTTTAAATGGTCAAAATTTAAAAAAGGGAGGTGCCTCTCTAGTTTTCTCTTATTAAGTTTTGTCTTTTATAATAAATATATATATATATATATATACATATATATATATATATATATATATATATATATATATACATATATATATATATATATATATATATATATATATATATATATATATATATATTGGAAAAAAGCTGGTATAGTTAAAGAATAATGAAGCCAAAAAATGCATGTTGATACGCACGAGCAAGTAACGGCGGGTAAGTATATCTAAATAATATATATATATATATATATATATATATATATATATATATATATATATATATGTATATATATGCGTCTTTAATGTTACTTCAGTTGAAATTCTCAGAAATCAAGGAGTCCCTTCCCGTGTCTAACACTTGATCTCTATATGAGATACATAAATATACAGGTGTTTAATTAAAGTTCTATTCATCTCTAACGCGTTGAGTTTATAAAGAAGTGAAGAACATTAATGATGTCACAATATATCTTATTTTTGGTCACTTGGTCTTACAGTATTCAGGGACAAGAATTACTCTGGTCTAGTGGAGTATCCAGCTAACTGCTGTCATCTTACAGAAAATTACTAAGAGAAGGTTCATACTTACTCGTATGATGCAGTGTATAGCCGTGTCGAGGGAATATTATTGGGGTTTCGAATACTATGTAATTTTGAATAATTGGTAAGGGTTTACGTGCAAAGTAAATTATCATCATGTCAGGTTAGCCTGACAAACCTTGTACAGAAAGATCGAAGACACTCGTGGATTGTGTCAAGTAGGTAATTCAAACTCTCCAGGAAATTCAAATTAGCATATATATATATATATATATATATATATATATATATATATATATATATATATATATATATATATATATATATACATAGATGTGCATATTTGTATATATATAGAAAGAGATACACACACACACACACACACATATATATATATATATATATACATATATATATATATATGTATATGGATATATATATAGAGAGAGATACACATATATACACATACATATATATATATATATATATGTATATATATATATATATATATATGGATATATATATAGAGAGAGATACACATATATATACATACATATATATATATATATATATATATATATATATATATATATATATGTATATATATATATATATATATATATATATATATATATATATATATATATTAAGTAAATTCCCCAGAACTGTTCAATGTAAAAGCTTGATAAATGTTAACAGTTAACATCATAGTATATATCAGTAAACAATGGTATTTTAATTCCAATGACAAAATCATTATTCATAGGTTTACTTCCAGAATTTAAAACAATTCAATGAAACTTTGTTTTCAATTGTTCTGTGATTGTTCGCTTATGCGCGAAACAATTGTCAAGAGTAATATTGAGTTTTTTAGAAAATATGCAAGTCAATATATGAATAAAGATTTGGTTATTGGAATTTAAAATACCATTGTTTACCCCCCTCACACACACACACATATATATATATATATATATATATATATATATATATATGTGTGTGTGTTTGTTTGTATATATATATATATAATTATAATTATACGGTGGTTTCTTATGAATCAAGATATAACTTATAAAGCAATAATAATAATAATAATAATCATAATGAGACGAATTAAAAGAAAAAGAAAAAGATGAAGAAGAAATGGTTAAAAACTCGTAAAGCGAAAAATCTGTGAACGTGGCAAGGGAGCAGTATTTTTTTAAAATAAAATAATATTGTCTATAATTTTTGTATTTAGATCACATGTATAAAAACACATATATTATTATATATATAAGTATATGCACGTACATACTTACATATATATACGTGTGATGTATACATCCGTGATTTATGTTCTCTGTTCTGCCTAAAAATAAAAGTAAAATAAGACCCAAATACAATTGAAAAAAAAAGAAAAAATATCAAAACATTTTCATAACATAAATGAGGTTGGACCGAAAGAGAAAAAAAAATCGAAATAAAATTGAGGGAAATAAATAAAAAAATAAAAAATAACCCCACGCAAAAAAAAACGGAAATTGTCAAAATTAGAAAACAATAAAAAAATATATGGAAAAACAACTTTTACTCATTGATTTTACTGGATATTTTTGGGGGGTGACGTTTTTTTTCTTCTATTCAATCACTGAAGCATTCAATCTTATTTTTATACTTCGTTTCCCTCTCTCTCTCTCTTTCTTTCTTCCTTTCAATCTCTCTATCTCTCTATTTCATTCTTAGATAAATCCTTGTATCTTTATACGTAGCTTAGTCCGTCTATTTGTTGATCGCTCATGCTTCAGTCTTTAATAAGTAGCACTAAACGCGCAGATTACATGGATTAAACTGTTTCTGATGCGCCATAGCATCGCCATAAGAAGCTTTGTTCGTCAGTCGATCGGTTACGCTTAGGTTTTAAAAAGAATTCTCGGTAGTCTGTCGCGTATTCATTAAAAAAAGCATCACTTTTCAGTGAGAAAACTCATTTTTTATTTATCTCTCATGCTTAATTTTTAAATATAATTTACGGTTGTCTTTCAGATTAAAATCAGAAATATCATGTTAGTTTGTCTATTTAAATGTGCAATCTCCTGCTTATCTGTCTGTGATGGTTAACTATAAAATAGTATTTTATCTCTCTTCCAGTTCCAAGTAAAACAATTGTGTATGTCTGTCACGCTTAAGGTTTAAATAACATGGTCTGTCAGTCAGTGACGGTGCAACCAGAAATAGCATTTTCGGGATCCTGTCAATGTTATGTTAGAATCAGAATTTCCTTTGATTTGTCATGCTTAAGTTTAAAACAGCATTCTAGTTGGTCTGCCAGGGTTAAATTTAAAAAAAATAGCGTTTTGTTGATAAGGTTAACATTTTAATAACATTTTAATTAATCGGCCAGACGCGTTTAACTTTTAAATAACCTTTTGTCAATCGCTCAGTTTTTAGGAAGAAATATCATTTCTGCTGGTCTTAGTTTTAAATAACATTTCCGTAAGTCTGTCACACTTAAAACAGACATCGCCTTTTCGTATATTTGTTTAGTAATCAATAGCATTTCCGACGGGCATTGAGGCACTAATTTGAACTAACTTGATCATAGTTTTAAGGTTAAAATTTGAAATAACATTTTATCACTCTGCTCAATCTAAGTAAGACACAATTTTCGTCGGTCTGTCACGCTTGATTTTGAAATAACATGTGCATTGCTTTATTTATGAACAAAGAACATTATCGTAAGTCTGTCACAAATGATTTAATAAATAAAAATAGTAGCTCGTCGTTCAGTCACGGTTAAACGTGAATCGAATGTTCGTTGGTCTGCCAGGTTTAAATTTGAAATGAAATTTTCGTTACTAAAAGGATAGATTGGATAGGCATATCTTAAGAATACTCCACCTTAAGTTTCTCTGTCTTTACCTCACTTTCTCTCTCTCTCTCTCTCTCCATCTCTCTCTCTATCTTTGTATCTAAATATCTCTATTTCCATCCATCTGTCTCTCTATTTCTTTCTCTGTATGCATGTGTATATAAGTAGGCTTGTTGAAGTGTATGCTTGTATGTGTGTTTATGTGAATTTAATAGCCCGCAATCTCTTATCTGTAAGCGGACGACCCTGCCGTTGCCTTATTATTATTTCAATCTCTGATCTCTCTTCATTTTAAATTATGCGTTTAGCCGATATTCTCCAGTGCAGAGAATTTATTTTTTTCTGAATACGTGAATAAAAATAACATGAAATATGAGATCAATATATATATATATATATATATATATATATATATATATATATATATAAATCTTTGGAGGTTTATTTTCATTTATACAAAGAGTATATGACTACACATTTTCAGCTATGTTTCGGTAAGTAAGAAAAGGCTTGACTATGGATGTGAACTGACCTATATATATATATATATATATATATATATACATATATATATATATATATATATTCGTCTTTTGCGATTTTTTGGTGATAGTATTGATGCGTAGAGCAAGCTTTCTGGTCTCAGGTTGTAGCCGGTATAATATGTTTCCGAATGTTCTTCATTTGGTCATCACTTGAACACGTTCGATTTCGTAGTCGTCATAGGAGTAAGTTTTTATTTTATTTACTGTAATTGAAATTCGATCCTTACGGGAATAATTTTAATCTATATACATTTTATTTTATGGATATTTTGTCTTCTTCGTTCTCTCTCTCTCTCTTTCTCTCTCTCTCTCTCTCTCTCTCTCTATCTCTCTCTCTCTCTATATATATATATATATATATATAAATATATATATAATTTATTTAGATACTGTATGTTACGTATTTCAGCAATGTACCGCGGTTTCATCCAAAAGGGCAGATTTAGATATCTTTAGTAAATAATATACAGTATCTAAATAAATAATATTAGCTCTCTTATATGATCGAGCACTTCATTTGATTTCTTTTCATATACAACCTGACACACAATATATATATCAAGGGAGGAGCGATAGAGCTCATTCCTTCAAAAACGACATATGCTAGAAATCTCATTTCTTTGATCAGTCATAATTCAAAAACCAATAAACCAAATTAGTTAAAACTTTACACAAAATTTTCATTTGATAGGTTCTATAAGTGTGTAGAATTTCAGCATCATTAGTCAAGGCAACCCAAAGATCCAGAATGGTCAGGCATGATTTTACGTTATCCGTGTGCACGTACGTACGTGTGTGCCACCCTGTATCTCATCAACTATTTGATGGATTCAGCTGATTTTTGGCAGGGATAGAGGTTCTAGGGTCTAGTTGATGGCATTTTAATTTCAGTTTACCATATACCTTAGTTTTCCAAAACATTAAAAAAAAACTTTAAAATTACCATTGTCTTGAGGCATAGCCTTTACAAAAGTAGTGACATTCCATGATAAATCCCAGTATACTGAAATCATATGCCCTTAACAATGTTAAGATGGAAATTCATATACGCTAAATGTACCCAAGCAAGGACATTCCCAAATTTTTACACTTTTATTGTCATTAAGAGTATGACTACATATCAACCAAACCATTTCATTATCATATCACAACAGTATAAATTTCTATGCATGAGTGGATGAAGTGTGTGAGGTGCGCTGAAGAAAAATTCCTAACAGTAAAATACATAGCCGTGTTATGCTTGCATACCCTTAATGACAATAAAAGTGTAACAATTTCGGAATGTCCTTGCTTTTGTACATTTAGTGTATATGAATTAGCATCTTAACCCTGTTAAGGGCATATGATTTTAGTATACTGGCATTTATCATGGAATATATATATATATATATATATATATATATATATATATATATATATATATATATATATATATATATATATACATATATATATATATATATAACTATATAAAGATAGATCAAAGAAGAGGGATAAACATGTACGAATGACAATTTTTTTAAAACTTCGATTGTTCAATGCAAGGTACACTCGGTAAAACATGTTTATTATTATTTCCTTAAACCAATTTCATTTATATTTTTATTCATAATATTTATATATATATATATATATATATATATATATATATATATATATATATATATATATATATATATATATATATAAAGAGAGAGAGAGAGAGAAGAGAGAGATAGAGAGAGAGATAGATAGATAGATAGATGTGTATGTGTGCGCCCGTACATCTGTGCGTGCGTATGTGTGTAGTTAATAAATATACGGGGTTTTTAATCAATCAGGATAATGGTTTAACGTATAATTGTATTCATCAGACAACTTTAACATATTGTGTAATAGTATTCCATTTTTACTTTCAGTTATACATAAAAAGTCGACATAAAATTGCTACCGGACACTTAAGACATCCATTTTTGCATCCGAATGAAACGATTTTAATGACTATTTCAACAGAGCTGTAACGCGTAAGGACTCCCAATATGGGATATACTTAGTTTTAATTAGTGTTATTTAGTGTTATGCAAATGGGGCTGGCCCTCTGTGTAAATTCATATACATCCGATCCTTGAGAACATTTTACAAGAGGTATTAGATATAAATTAACAAATATTGCCTAAATTTCATTTTCTTTAAAGTATTTTTGTAAGCCTTTTAGTCGGCATAATATGAACACAACCTCCTATTGAGAATTGAAATATACCAGATTTTTATAAAATGTCATGCATTTTTATTAGATGATAATGAAGCAAGATTATCTGAATTTTATTTGTTCTTAAGACCCCTTAAGTTTAGAAAGTTAGAAAAATAAATAGCATGCATTACATTTTGATCAAAATTAGAACAGGGATTATAGACAATAGCAGTATTTAGGAAAGTTTTCCTTCACGGATTTTTAACGTAAACTTCGAAAAGCCTTGCCTATTGGAACTTAATGAGAATAACACTGACACCGAACTTCCTATGTTGTACTTTTATTTAAGAAATTTAATAGCAATCGAGCGATACATTAAAACACATATTTTTCTCAATTTTACTAGGAAAATAGGGTTATTTTGATCATAAATCTATTTAATTAAATAAAACTGATCAAGTTCAAGAACATTTTTTTGTTTCGATAAGCTTATTATGAAGAACATTGTTATATTTTTTCTGATAAATTATATTTAAACACATTTCAAAGATTAGACATTGAATCGGTTTTCATTTAAAGATTGCGATAACAAACGTAATTTGTATCAAAAACATGTGACCACCGCTGACATGCTTGATGGCATTGTTTTCCCAGAATAAACAATTTTCACGAAAACGTTATTCACAATAAAGATCACGTAAAGGTAGTTGACGTCATTATTGAAGTGCTCCTATGGAACTAGCAAGATTAGAAAACAGAACAGTTAAACGCCAGTCCATCGTCAATTCCTAATTCTCCAAAATATCAAAGATCTCACAATAATTCTTTTTTTTCCTGAATTAAAATGATTCTATATTATAGGCTTATTACAGAAAATAGATATACCCGGCGTTGGCCAAGGTGGTAATCATCGTCATACATTTTTACACACTAAACATTATAGCCTACGTCAACACCAAGGATCTTTTCTCATTGCATACTTCATCGAGATATAGAGAAACACCTTTGATTATCATTTTGTCAGCATGAGTATTTCGCAAGTAGACACAAGTACAATTTTAAAATTGTTCATATGACTCGATCGAGGATTGAATAATGCTCATATTATAATCAGACTACAGCAACTACCAAATAATTAAATTTAATTACCATTTTCTAAAAGGTTTAAACTATTAAAAAAAAGATTTATAGATTTATTTTATAATATATAATCTCTTTAAACTAATTTTAACATCTAGAGCGTGACTCTATACTGAATACCATAAAAAAATCATGTTATATGAATCAGCATTGTACGATTTGGCTGGTTTGATTTTGTTGGTGGCATTGGTTTCAATGATTTTTCATAGAATCTGATAATTACAGGAAGAGCAACGTACAGATTTCCAACATCAAATTGATGCAATAGAACCGACTAGGTTCGAATTTGACAGACCGAGCTCGTCAGTCGGTTTCGTTATTCATTTCACAGCGGTTACATCTCAATTTCTGTCAATTAGAATTTCACGTTAAATAGAATATTTTATTTTAAAATAAATATTTTTCTGTAGCTTTTCACATACAATCTGCTTTCTTATATTTCCGTCTGCTAAGATGAGACCTTGTTAAAGAACTTTTAGAGCTAAGATTTTGTCAATCTCTCAAAACCCACTTTAGTAAAAGAATTGAAAATTATTGAATATTTTCCACAAGTTTCAAGCTTAAACTAAACGTTATAGTATAGTAATATGTTTTGTGTATGTACTGATGAAAAGTAAAGGTATTTTCTACGGCTTAATTAGATTCCGGAGAAATAGGAAATTTCCACTAGAAATAAAGTAACTGATATCACGGGAAGGCAACTGTAAAATATAGCTTATAAACAAGTACGGCCGCTCTTTCTCTGTTGTTCATTGAACGGCGAACAGTAAAAGTGTGTTAAACTGATTTGTTTTCTCTCTATATTCCGACAAGTGATGAGTGTTGCTGTTTCATCAGTAAGGAAGGACAGGTACATCTATGATCATGAAATGTACCTCCTACGATTGTCAGAGAGGGAGGATTTTCAGATGGTGCATAGTTCATCGATGGCAACGCAATCTTGCCTTTTCGGATTATGCTGTCTCTTTCCCCGATATTAATGTTGCTGTCGAGGTGTAAAATTTATTAACCGACGTGAATATACAAATATAGACAAGTACAATTTACGCGGACTCATCCCATAGAACTGCAATGATTTAGAGCTTAGAATGTCATTTCGAGCCTGCTAAATCCAGCACAGGTGCATGCCATCAAATTTCAGATCAGATTCTGAAAGTGTTATAAATTAAGTAGACACACATTATTTCATAATTAAAACAATGATACGTTATTTATGTTGCTTAGTTCAAAGGTGGGACATGCATTTCTAATGTTAACTGTAATGCTGTAACAGTATTGATAAGAAAATGCGTTGGTCCGATGCTTTATTGTAGTGTGTCTCTAAACTTGATAGAGTGTTGTATTTATTTAATTGAATCTTTTCTGAACACGTAATAAGCCAAAGCTTCTGCATAACTTTTACCACTCATAAAGACGCACGTGGGCAAACTGACACAATTACAACAAGAATACGCAACACGTGTTTTTGACGGTTCATAGATTTATTGATGCTATATCTCTCTGGCTAGAATATCGCAGAACTGCACTTTCCAATCGTCGATATTAACGTGCCTTCAGCCCTATCATAACCATGTTGATATTTAAGGAGACATAGAAGGTCGAAAGGAGTTGAAATAAACGTTTACTAGAAAAAGTACCGACTGTTATCTCATGATTTTGACAAGGCGTCACTCACGTGATCTCGTTTCTCACTTCAACACTTATAATGACGTAAGTCATGAACTCTTCCCCCTTTTCTACTCATACAATAATTATATCATACACACTCTTCATACAAATATTAATTATGCGGTTTTGATATTATTCTCTTACGTTTTGTAGAATATTAATACTGTGTCTAAACTTTTAAAAGTGATTCAATTTTATAAACAAATAGTAACAAATATTAATATGTGTAATAAAGAAGCCACAGATAAAGAAACTACGTATATTTTTAAATAGCAACCGACCACTTACAAGTGTGTTTTGTACTATTTCATCCTCAGCAACCCACATAAGCATTCACAAGTATATAGTGTTGGCATAAGAAAATCGTATTTCAAAAGCATTCATTATCTAATTTCTTACAGACGCTACAAAGAAAGAGAAAACAAGAAATATCTGTTTAATTAATGTCTGATTACTTTTCTTTTGTGCTATAAAGGGTTGTCTGAAACGAAAAATTAAAATATTAGTGTTGATTCTCGCATTATAGACACCTCTTGAGGAAAAACGCATGAACATTGAATTAAGCTCTTTTACTCCTTTGAGTGTAAAATGTATTGTGACAATACGGATACAAGTAAAACAGACTTTTAAAAAGATTTAATCTCATGGGCACTTAATAATAGTGGTCAAATTAGAACGAGTAATGTTTTTTTTTTATATTTCGAGTCGAATCTTTTTTATCAACTAGACAGAGAAATAACAAAAGTGACACGTATATATATATATATATATATATATATATATATATATATATATATATATATATATATATATACATATATATATATATATATATATATGAATTCTGATGTTCATATATATATATATATATATATATATATATATATATATATATATATATATATCGGGTATTAATAATTATTAAAGCTGTCAAAATGTTTTGTTATCTTTTTAAGAAACTTAAACGCCAAAAATTTGAAATTTGACTTTTCAATATTTTAAGATTTAGACAGAAATTATTCCTTTATATACAATGCTGCAAGATGCCGTTGATGTCTTTAGGGTGAAGTAGTACAAACTTTACTTTGCAAATTTTCTATTCTTCTTCCTTCGATAGTCACGCAGGGAATGATATACTTTATTCATTAATGGATGATTTTAACAAAAGTAGTGTTGTATTATACTCAAATACATATATGGTGCTCATTATGTCGAGCATGAATAGAACGGCATAGACAGAATGACATTTAACCACTGCATGTGTAATCTTGATAGCAATTGTGTTGATAATATTACGCCATAGCTAAAAGTAAACTAAGAAATAACTGTTTTCGCTGACTATAATCAGTTACTGAATTACAAGTGAACAATATATGTTTCAAAGTATGAAATAAGCAACGTCATCGCGGATTTATATGGTATCGTTGCAATAGTAAGTCACGCTTATTACAACCAAGTAACATTAACCTCGTAAACGCGACGTGCATCGAATTTTAACAATATGTATTTCACCTACCACCTACCAGCTAATAAAATTCCTCTCCCTAAATACAAAGTGATACTAGAAAATTATCACTTATTAAATAGTCGATAAATTTTACAGTTTTTCATACAATTTAGCACAAATATATTTTTTGACTTGCCCACATAACTAAGATAATGCAGGTAGCTTGCCCACATAGTTTAGATCACGAAGGTTGCTTGCCAACATAGTTTATATCATGAAAGTAGCTTGCCTACATAGTTTATATCATGAAAGTAGCTTGCCAACATAGTTTATATCATGAAAGTAGCTTGCCAACATAGTTTATATCATGAAAGTAGCTTGCCAACATAGTTTATATCATGACAGTAGCTTGCCTACATAGTTTATATCATGAAAGTAGCTTGTCCACATAGTTTAGATTATTAAAGTAGCTTGTCCACATAGTTTAGATCATGAAGGTGGCTTGCCCACATAGTTTAGATCATATAGGTAGATTGTCCACATAGTTTAGATAGTGTAGGTAGTTTTCCACATAGTTTAGATTATGAAGGTAGCTTGTCCACATAATTTAGATCATGAACGTAGCTTCTCCACATAGTTCAGATCATGAATGTAGCTTGTCCATATAGTTAAGATCAAGATATTAGCTTGTCCACATAGTTTAGATCATGAAAGTAGTTTGCCCACATAATTAAGATCATGAAGGTAGCTTGTCCACATAGTTTATATCATGAAAGTAGCTTGCCCACATAGTTTAGATTATTAAAGTAGCTTGCCCACATAGTTTAGATCATGAAGGTAGCTTGTCAACATAGTTTAGATCAGGAAGGTATCTTGACCACATAGTTTAGATCACGAAGTTTTCTGGCTAACATAATTTAGATCATGAAAGTAGCTTGTCCACATAGTTTAGATTATTAAAGTAGCTTGTACACATAGTTTAGATCATGAAAGTAGTTTGCCCACATAATTATGATCATGAAGGTAGCTTGTCCACATAGTTTATATCATGAAAGTAGCTTGCCCACATAGTTAAGATTATTAAAGTAGATTGTCCACATAGTTTAGTTCATGAAGGTAGCTTGTCAACATAGTTTAGATCAGGAAGGTAGCTTGTCCACATAGTTTAGATCACGAAGTTTTCTGGCTAACATAGTTTAGATCATGAAAGTAGCTTGTCCACCTAGTTTTGATTATTAAAGTAGCTTGTACACATAGTTTAAATCATGAAAGTTGTTTGCCCACATAATTAAGATCATGAAGTTCGCTTGTCCACATAGTTTATATCATGAAAGTAGCTTGCCCACATAATTAAGATCATGAATGTAGCTTGTCCACATAGTTTATATCATAGAAAGTAGCTTGCCCACATAGTTTAGATTATTAAAGTAGATTGTCCACATAGTTTAGATTATTAAAGTAGCTTGTCCACATGGATAAGATCATGAAGATGGCGTGCCCACATAGTTTAGATCATGAAGGTAGCTTGTCCACATAGTTTAGATCATGAAAGGCAGCTTGTCCACATAGTTTAGGTAATGAAGGTCGCTTGTCCACATAGTTTCGACCATTAAGGTAACTTGTCCACATACTTTCGATCATGAAGATAGCTTGCCCACATAATTTAGATCATGAAGGCAGCTTGTCCACATAGTTTAGATTATGAAAGTGGCTTGTCCATATAGTTTAGATCATGAAGGTAGCTTGTCCACATAGTTTATATCATGAATGTAGCTTGTCCATATAGTTTAGATCAAGATATTAGCTTGTCCACATAGTTTAGATCATGAAAGTAGTTTGCCCACATAATTTGGATCATGAAAGTAGCTTGTCAACATAGTTTAGATCACGAAGGTTGCTTGCCAACATAGTTTAGATCATAAAAGTAGCTTGCCTACATAGTTTATATCATGAAAGTAGCTTTTCCACATAGTTAAGATTATTAAAGTAGCTTGTCAACATAGTTTAGATTATTAAAGTGACTTGTCCACATAGTTTAGATCATGAACGTAGCTTGTCCACATAGTGTAGATCAGGAAGGTGGCTTGACCACATAGTTTAGATCACGAAGTTTGCTAGCTAACATAGTTTACATCATGAAAGTAGCTTGTCCACATAGTTTAGATTATTAAAGTAGCTTGTACACATAGTTCAGATCATGAAAGTAGTTTGCCCACATAATTAAGATCATGAAGGTAGCTTGTCCACATAGTTTATATCATGAAAGTAGCTTGCCCACATAGTTTAGATTATTAAAGTAGATTGTCCACATAGTTTAGTTCATGAACGTAGCTTGTCAACATAGTTTAGATCAGGAAGGTAGTTGACCACATAGTTTAGATCACGAAGTTTTCTTGCTAACATAGTTTAGATCATGAAAGTAGCTTGTCCACCTAGGTTAGATTATTAAAGTAGCTTGTCCACATAGTTTAGATCATGAAAGTAGTTTTCCCACATCATTAAGATCATGAAGGTAGCTTGTACACATAGTTTATATCATGAAAGTAGTTTGCCCACATAATTAAGATCATGAAGGTAGCTTGTCCACATAGTTTATATCATGAAAGTAGCTTGCCCACATAGTTTAGATTATTAAAGTAGCTTGCCCACATAGTTTAGATCATGAAGGTAGCTTGTCAACATAGTTTAGATCAGGAAGGTATCTTGACCACATAGTTTAGATCATGAAGTTTTCTGGCTAACATAGTTTAGATCATGAAAGTAGCTTGTCCACATAGTTTAGATTATTAAAGTAGCTTGTCCACATAGTTTAAATCATGAAAGTAGTTTGCCCACATCATTAAGATCATGAAGGTAGCTTGTCCACATAGTTTATATCATGAAAGTAGCTTGCCCACATAGTTTAGATTATTAAAGTAGATTGTCCACATAGTTTAGATTATTAAAGTAGCTTGTCCACATGGATAAGATCATGAAGATGGCGTGCCCACATAGTTTAGATCATGAAGGTAGCTTGTCCACATAGTTTAGATCATGAAAGGCAGCTTGTCTACATAGTTTAAGTAATGAAGGTCGCTTGTCCACATAGTTTCGACCATTAAGGTAACTTGTCCACATACTTTCGATCATGAAGATAGCTTGCCCACATAATTTAGATCATGAAAGCAGCTTGTCCACATAGTTTACATTATGAAAGTGGCTTGTCCACATAGTTTAGATCATGAACGTAGCTTGTCCACATAGTTCAGATCATGAATGTAGCTTGTCCATATAGTTAAGATCAAGATATTAGCTTGTCCACATAGTTTAGATCATGAAAGTAGTTTGCCCACATAATTTGGATCATGAAAGTAGCTTGTCCACATAGTTTAGATCACGAAGGTTGCTTGCCAACATAGTTTAGATCATAAAAGTAGCTTGCCTACATAGTTTATATCATGAAAGTAGCTTTTCCACATAGTTAAGATTATTAAAGTAGCTTGTCAACATAGTTTAGATTATTAAAGTGGCTTGTCCACATAGTTTAGATCATGAACGTAGCTTGTCCACATAGTGTAGATCAGGAAGGTGGCTTGACCACATAGTTTAGATCACGAAGTTTGCTAGCTAACATAGTTTACATCATGAAAGTAGCTTGTCCACATAGTTTAGATTATTAAAGTAGCTTGTACACATAGTTCAGATCATGAAAGTAGTTTGCCCACATAATTAAGATCATGAAGGTAGCTTGTCCACATAGTTTATATCATGAAAGTAGCTTGCCCACATAGTTTAGATTATTAAAGTAGATTGTCCACATAGTTTAGTTCATGAACGTAGCTTGTTAACATAGTTTAGATCAGGAAGGTAGTTGACCACATAGTTTAGATCACGAAGTTTTCTTGCTAACATAGTTTAGATCATGAAAGTAGCTTGTCCACCTAGGTTAGATTATTAAAGTAGCTTGTCCACATAGTTTAGATCATGAAAGTAGTTTTCCCACATCATTAAGATCATGAAGGTAGCTTGTACACATAGTTTATATCATGAAAGTAGTTTGCCCACATAATTAAGATCATGAAGGTAGCTTGTCCACATAGTTTATATCATGAAAGTAGCTTGCCCACATAGTTTAGATTATTAAAGTAGCTTGCCCACATAGTTTAGATCATGAAGGTAGCTTGTCAACATAGTTTAGATCAGGAAGGTATCTTGACCACATAGTTTAGATCATGAAGTTTTCTGGCTAACATAGTTTAGATCATGAAAGTAGCTTGTCCACATAGTTTAGATTATTAAAGTAGCTTGTCCACATAGTTTAAATCATGAAAGTAGTTTGCCCACATCATTAAGATCATGAAGGTAGCTTGTCCACATAGTTTATATCATGAAAGTAGCTTGCCCACATAGTTTAGATTATTAAAGTAGATTGTCCACATAGTTTAGATTATTAAAGTAGCTTGTCCACATGGATAAGATCATGAAGATGGCGTGCCCACATAGTTTAGATCATGAAGGTAGCTTGTCCACATAGTTTAGATCATGAAAGGCAGCTTGTCTACATAGTTTAAGTAATGAAGGTCGCTTGTCCACATAGTTTCGACCATTAAGGTAACTTGTCCACATACTTTCGATCATGAAGATAGCTTGCCCACATAATTTAGATCATGAAAGCAGCTTGTCCACATAGTTTACATTATGAAAGTGGCTTGTCCACATAGTTTAGATCATGAACGTAGCTTGTCCACATAGTTCAGATCATGAATGTAGCTTGTCCATATAGTTAAGATCAAGATATTAGCTTGTCCACATAGTTTAGATCATGAAAGTAGTTTGCCCACATAATTTAGATCATGAAAGTAGCTTGTCCACATAGTTTAGATCACGAAGGTTGCTTGCCAACATAGTTTAGATCATAAAAGTAGCTTGCCTACATAGTTTATAACGTGAAAGTAGCTTTTCCACATAGTTAAGATTATTAAAGTAGCTTGTCAACATAGTTTAGATTATGAAAATGGCTTGTCCACATAGTTTAGATCATGAACGTAGCTTGTCCACATAGTTTAGATCAGGAAGGTGGCTTGACCACAGAGTTTAGATCACGAAGTTTGCTAGCTAACATAGTTTACATCATGAAAGTAGCTTGTCCACATAGTTTAGATTATTAAAGTAGCTTGTACACATAGTTTAGATCATGAAAGTAGTTTGCCCACATAATTAAGATCATGAAGGTAGCTTGTCTACATAGTTTATATCATGAAAGTAGCTTGCCCACATAGTTTAGATTATTAAAGTAGATTGTCCACATAATTTAGTTCATGAAGCTAGCTTGTCAACATAGTTTAGATCAGGAAGGTAGCTTGCCCACATAGTTTAGATCACGAAGTTTTCTGGCTAACATAGTTTAGATCATGAAAGTAGCTTGTCCACCTAGTTTAGATTATTAAAGTAGCTTGTCTACATAGTTTAGATCATGAAAGTAGTTTTCCCACATCATTAAGATCATGAAGGTAGCTTTTCCACATAGTTTATATCATGAAAGTAGCTTGCCCACATAGTTTAGATTATAAAAGTAGATTGTCCACATAGTTTAGATTATTAAAGTAGCTTGTCCACATGGATTAGATCATGAAGGTGGCGTGCCCACATACTTTAGATCATGAAGGTAGCTTGTCCACATAGTTTAGATCATGAAGGCAGCTTGTCCACATAGTTTAGGTAATGAATGTAGCTTGTCCACATAGTTTCGACCATAAAGGTAACTTGTCCACATACTTTCGATCATGAAGATAGCTTACCCACATAGTTTAGATCATGAAGGCAGCTTGTCCACATAGTTTAGATCATGAAAGTAGCTTGTCCACATCATTTAGATCATGAATGTTGCTTCTTTCTGAAAAGTGCAGGCTTGTTAAGGTCTCCTCCATACTTACTGATTCCTTCTTACCTATAGTAGTGGTCTTTTCAAAACTAAGGCCAATAGGCATCTCCTTTCTTTGTAATAATTATATTCCGTATTTGTTAGCTTTTTAAATCAAGTGGCTTCATGCCTTGCTGGAACAATTTCAATAAAACACGAATGTCTTACAATATTTTTAATGCCGTTAAGTAATATTCCCACACACTTTTGTAATAGTCTCGTTTATGGGGTGAATTATTCTGAATGGCTAAACAATAAGCTGATCTTAAATCCCTGATCTGATATATGGGGTCATTTCAAAGATAATATTCATCAAAAGAATCAATAACTAATGAGGACAATCACAGCTGAAATCAAGACTGAGCCAATAAGGAAATCTGTCAGTTATCGACAATTTTGCAAATCATATAATTATACAGCGATGAAAGAAATACGGTGCTTATGCAGTTTACGGGTCGGTCAAATTTTTAGATAGGATTTTCATGTTAAATTTAATTTTCATAGTATCTTGTTTATTAAATTTAAAGGTGACAGTACAGAATAGTTAATAAACATCCTTCCTTCTGTTTAGACTGGATTTCTAAATAACGTTATTATTTCAGTTCGGTCTGTTAACTGCATAAGTAACACAAAGACAAATGAATAGTCTTAATTGAAACGTGACGGACAATTCAGCTATAGACTGAGGTTTATGTGTACGAAATATAGCTGTATTTTATAAAATATTGTGAATTTTATTAAGGAGTCTAAGAATAACATCTTTTGGGGGGGGGGGGTTATGCTATCAAGCAGAACAGCTTGCCATACAATATTACAAGACAACCATCAATATCACTTAAATATATTTGCTATTGCAAAGTGATTCATTAAACAAATACGCAGTAGGACTGATACATAAGTAATAAAAGGCTAAAGAAATAAGGTAAGCTTGTATTTTACTAACCATTATGAAAATATACATTACTATTTTATTCGTAAGAAAATATGTGCTATATATGTTATTGTATACGTATACAGTTGTATATTTCGTGTCAGTCCCGATACAAGAAATACTATTATCTATCAAGTATTTGCTAGCACAACATTACTTATATGTACAAATCACCTTAACAACATGTATCCATAAAGGTAGCTTACATTAAGAATGCATTAGTCTCACACATGTTAACATTACACCGCGGATTTAATACACAGAAATACTATATCATGAAACTAGCACACGACGCTGACCAAAGACGATGATATTTTTTTTCGAATTGCTGAAAGCATCATAAGCGAACAATATATAAACTTTGATTCTGGATAAAAACCATCACCCAAATTTACACTTTACTAATTTTCATCCATAATTGACTTCCTGAAAACTACTTATTCATATCCCTATTAATTTCTACTATCTCAAGTACGCATGACCCTATCTACTCTCTTTCACGGCTTTTCTTTTCTCTCCTCTTTACTTTCTACCCTTCTATTCGATCCCAAGCACCCGCTATAACTTTTGCCATTACTTTCCTTTTCAACACCTTTACGATCTCCCTTTCCATTAGACACCCACTAATTAATATTCAACTAATCGTCCTCCAATTCTTTCACAATGTCCTATTTACTACTGATCTCACTTTTCCTTCCCCTGCAAATATTCTTTCAATTTACCCACCACCATGTCAGACGTATTTCCCCACTAGTTTACATGTTTTGCGTATTTAATCTGATTCTCTTCAATAAATCCTTATTCTAGACGATGTTTTATAACTGAAACGAAACATCGACTAAATAAAAACACCATTTTTTGTGTTTTATTCGCCGTTTGTGTATTACATTATTCCTAGCTATATTTACATATTGTGTCGGACAATTACGTATTTAAAGTAATGTATATATATATATATATATATATATATATATATATATATATATATATATATATATATATATATAAGAAGGAATAGGTAAAATAAATACCTTTTGAAGCATTAAGATGCGATATCAATTTTTTTATAAAAAAGAAAAATAATAAATCGAAACCGATTTTTTTTTTTTAATTAAAACTGGCATTTTTTTTTGTTAGTTTAAAGTGATACAGATATTTCGCCAAAACCTGGCATCCTCGGTGTGTAATATATCCTGATGTAATCGAATTTGTATTTTGTATCCCTTTACCGGCTTGTTGTTATAAAGCCGGGCCAAATGGGCAAGATGCTGTTTCCCATCATCAAATATGAAGAACGTGAATGCAGTACGTGATTTGTATAAGTGTTTAAGGTTCATTTAAAAAAAAAATATGAACCTTAAACACTTATACAAATCACGTACTGCATTCACGTTCTTCATATTTGATGATGGGAAACAACATCTTGCCCATTTGGCCCGGCTGTATAACAACAAGCCGGTAAAGAGATACAAAATACAAATCCGATGACATCACGATATATTACACACCGAGGATGCCAGGTTTTGGCGAAATATCTGTATCACTTTAAACTAAAAAAAAAAAATGCTAGTTTTAATAAAAAGAAAAAAAAATCGGTTTCGATTTATTATTTTTCTTTTTTATAAAAAAATTGATATCGCATCTTAATGCTTCAAAAGGTATTTATTTTACATATTCCTTCTTAAATTTAACAATAGATGCTTTTTAAAAAAAAAAATGAAACTTAAACACTTATACAAATCACGTGCTACATTCACGTTCTTCATATTTGATGATGGGAAACAACATCTTGCCCATTTGGCCCGGCTGTCTAACAACAAGCCGGTAAAGAGATAAAAAATACAAATCCGATGACATCAGGATATATTACACACCGAGGATGCCAGGTTTTGGCGAAATATCTGTATCACTTTAAACTAACAAAAAAAAAATGCTAGTTTTAATAAAAAAAATTAAAAATTAAAAAAAATCGGTTTCGATTTATTATTTTTCTTTTTTATAAAAAAAATTGATATCGCATCTTAATGCTTCAAAAAGTATTTATTTTACCTATTCCTTCTTAAATTTAACAATAGATGCTTTTTTAAAAAAAAATATGAACCATAAACACTTACATATATATATGTATATATACACACTTTTAACTTTTAACACTGTTGACAGCAATGCCACTTCCTTGTCTCCCGGGAGTGTGTATGTTTATTTCTATTACTGCATGTGTCAATTTCTCGCGGCCGCGTGGTTCTGAGCGTCTGTCTCGTGATTCTAGTCTTATTCTACTAACTGCGGTGGAGCCCATGCCACTGCTAAGACCGCCACTTCTACACTAGTGACGGTAAAAGAGCTCGAAACGACGTCGTCTGAAGGTGAAAACACTGTAATATTTAAAAAAATATAAATAGTATATATATATATATATATTCCATGATAAATGCCAGTATACTGAAATCATATGCCCTAAAAAGGGGTAAGATGAAAATTCATATACACTAAATAACAAAAGCAAGGAAATTCCTAAATGTTTACACTTTTATTGTCATTAATTAAGGGTATGACTACATATCAACAAAACCATTTCATTATCACATCACTACAGTATAAATCGCTATGCATGAGTGGATTAAGTGTGTGAGGTACTCTGAAGAAAAATTCCTACCAGTAAAATACATAGCCCTGTTGTGCTCGCATACCCTTAATGACAATTAAAGTGTAAAGATTTGGGAATTTCCTTGCTTTTGTACATTTAGTGTATATGAATTTTCATCTTAACCTTATTAAGGGCATATGATTTCAGTATACTGGTATTTATCATGGAATGTCACTACTTTGTAAAGGCTATACCTCAATACAATAGTCGTTTTTAAGGTTTTTGGAATTTTCTGGAAAACTAATGTATATTGTACCCTGAAATTTAAATGCCATCAACTAGACCGTAGAACCTCTATCTCTGCCAAAAATCAGCTGAATCCATCAAATAGTTGATGAGATGCAGGGTGGCACATACGTACGTACACACGGATAACACAAAACCATGCCTGACCTTTCTGGATCTCAAGGTTGCCTTGACTAATGATGCTGAAATTCTACAACCTTATATAACCTATCAAAAAGTGTTGTGCAAAGTTTTAACTAATTTGGTTTATTGTTTTTTGAGTTATGATTGATCAAAGAAATGGGATTTCTAGCATAGTCCATTTTTGAAGTCTATTAAGGGATAGCGCGCTCTGGCGCTTCCCTTGATTTATATATATATATATATATATATATATATATATATATCGTTTTCTTTATATTGTACAATTACCTGCATGCAAATCTAGTATAGTAGTCTAGGTATAGTGTGATATATTCTCTTGACAAAACATATATTGCACGACGTGGTTGGGATTGGCCTTCAAATGATGGCTTTTTAGATTTTCTATATTTTAAATAAATTTGACATCACCGATTGGTGTCTGCTCCGTACATATTCCAACAGATAGACTAGGACTGTTCTTTGTAGCTTCATATTGGTAGCTGGTCAGGACTTTCAAGGCAATGGCACTAGGACTGCTTTTACGTACATCACCTAGTATTCCAAAATGCCCAACTATCAGAGTACTCTGAGGCTCCATAAAGCTTAACTCCGGTAATCTGACAGAAACAGGTGTCTCAGCTTGGTTATAGCCATACGGACGGATAATATCTTAATTATAATTATTGTTAGCCGGCGCGTCGTACAACACCATTCACAGGGTCAAGTAGTTCATTTCTCCCTACTGCTTATGCATGTTGTTGTTGAACTTTCTTCGTGTTCTCTTTCAATATGTATTAGACATCATAACATTGGTTGGCGTTTTATTGTTCTTCAATTCTCAGGGTAACAGAATATCATATTCAAGACGTGAACAAACTTTGTGCTCAAGTCTTTTATTAGTTGACACATAACAAAAAGACAATTTTAACATTCTTAATTTTTACTGATTTCTCATGTTATAGGTAATATCTTATAATTATCGCATGACTAAACAGTCACACTTTTTCACGTTCAACTGTCGAAGCTTCACGAAATGTGTACGATGTCTCCTGCTCATACTTGTTATATAACCTAATAAACTGATTTATCTATGCATTTATTGATATTTATATTAAACATATATCAGCAATTGCAAAGGTCTTTCATCGCAAATTCAGATATAGAATATGTTCGTTTCCAGACATTTCTATGCCTAAATCAATAATGCTGTCTGACCAACAAATCCATTTGATGATATAAAGCAGGGAGAGAATGGGGAAAATGCTGAATACACGCTGTATGAATAAGCCGTATAAAAATAAAGAAGATAAAGAGAATATAAAGTAAATAATAATAATAATAATAATAATAATAATAATAATAATAATAATAATAATAATAATAATAATAACAACATCAGTCCCGGTGGAGACCACACAAACCAGTCGTGAAATGTGAATGAGGATAGCAATAGCGAGAAGGGAGAGCACTAACCAGACCTCCGCTGGAAGAGTACGGTGAGCACTGAACCCTAAGGAGGCTTATTGCCATCTAAATCCCAGAGAAGACCAATTGTCGTTGCCAACGATAAATTGATGGTAAACGTCTGTTGTGATAACGCAAATTCATTTGGAGTAGTTATCGAGAGAGGGTGAGAGCGCTAGACATTCGAGGAGACTTATTGTCACACAAACTCCAGGAAACACCACTGATGCTTAGCAGTGAGCGATCACTGATGACGGCTTAAGTGAGAACTCTTAGTGGGTAAATATAATAATATTAAGTGAGAGCACCAGTCTCGGCTGATACCTCACAAAATAGTTTTTGGACCTTGGGGATGCTTATTGCCATCCAGATCCCAGAAAATAAAAATGGTCATTAACGACGAGAAATCAATGGTAAGCGGCGTTTGCTATAAATCATTTGTAATGGTTATCGAAAAGAGATGGAAAGTACTGGAAATCTGGGGAGGCTTGTTCTAACTTCGACTCCAGGGAACAGCATCGGTTATTATCAGTGAGCAATCACTGACGATAACTTGTGGGAGAACTGCTAGTGAGTGCAAAAAAAAATAAAAAAATAATAATAATAATAATAATAATAATGATGATGATGATGATGATGATGATGATGATGATGATGATGATGATGATGGTGGTGGTGGTGGTGGTGGTGGTGGTGGTGGTGGTGGTGGTGATGATGATGATGATGATGATGATGATAATTGGGGAGGCCTACAGCCACCCAAATCCCAGAGAAGATCAAGGATCCTTACTAGCGAAAAATCAATGGTAAGAGGCTGTTGCGGTACCGCATCGTTATCGAAAAGAGGTTAAGAATACTGGAAATCTGGGGAGGCTTGTTATCACTCAGACTCCAGTAAATACCACTGGTTGTTGTCGGTGTGCAATCACTGACGATTATCTGTGTGAGAACTCCTAGTGAGTACAAATAATAATAAAATAATAATAATAATAATAAATTATTATTATTATTAGTAGTAGTAGTAGTAGTAGTAGTAGTAGTAGTAGTAGTACTTTTGTTTAAAGCAGACTAATAATAATAATACACAAAAATACATTTTTCTAAATAAAAGACTTATTTCTTTCAACTGATGATTTATCGCAATTTATTCATTGTTTGATCATTGCAGTTTATTCTATTTGTATTTCTCTCGTCATTTTTCATACTAGCAATACATCCGATTATTCAACAAAATGTTTTTTAATTTCCTGTCTTAGCTCTTTTTTAATCTCTCTTAATCCTGTTAAAAATGTATACACTATTGTTGTCCTTAATCGAATCAATCTGTTAATTATAAATATATATTATTTTTTCAGTCAAATAATTAAATTGGTGAATCGATTAACTTGTAGAAAAGTAAATTAAGCAATTAAATATGGTCACGTTAGATGAGAGGAATGTATGTGCTAGCCATGTCCATATACACATGTGATAGAACTAAGCGAACATATTAGATCAAGCAGAAACCTCTTTCCCCTAGATTCCAACCCTTCTTATTACGGTAGAGGGATGGGAAGATGGTAGCGTCGGAGATACCCGCTTAACAAGGTTCTGGTGATAATTCCGGATTGGTCGTCTTTTGGTTGAATCTGGAGTGAGCATTAAAACGTTGCTCTTACGCCTGTGCGAGTTCCATTTTTTTCAGTGTCCTAACTTCGAATGCGATCTTTCAAACATAACGAGTAGATCTAGTAAACAATCCCGACTTTAGGCATACGAGACAATCCTTAAGTACGATGTCCGTAGACTCTGTGAAGAAGTCTGACTCGCCTAGCAGCAACACTAGCAGAAAATGTGTTTTGTTTCATTCATATACGTAAATGTGAAACATCTAGTAATATACGAAAATACGCCATGTCGTATAGAGACACAGATTGACAGAACTACTTTTGTTTAAAGCAGACTAATTACGAAGTTAAAAAAAACGAACGACAAATTATCATGTATCCCGGCAGTTTTATATCATACATGACATACAGTTCTTTATTGGCTGTATCTGTACGGTTAGGAAATTGAAAACAACTTTGTAGAACAATAAGGCCCCTACGAGCGTTTTAAATTCGAAAATAACTCTTGTTCAGACAACACGGGAAAATATAACTTCCAAAACTGCTCTCTCCACTGAGCGTATCGCTTTCTCATCTGCTCACGTCAACCGGGTTTTCCGTTTTTCTCATTTTCATAGTACCTCATCTTATATAACG
The DNA here is from genome assembly GCA_963556195.1 of Sepiola atlantica. NCBI lineage: Eukaryota > Metazoa > Mollusca > Cephalopoda > Sepiida > Sepiolidae > Sepiola > Sepiola atlantica. The sequence continues at coordinate 38,538,642 of OY744521.1, read as the reverse complement.
GGTCGGTGTCCTCGCAGCAAATCATCAACACCCGCCTTTTCCATTTTGAAAATGTCCCCCTGACATGTCAACAATGACAGCCGCTTTGAAGTCGATAAGTTCTTTCACTATCTTCGCACGCATATATAATTAATAATGTCGTAACCGGACTTTAGTTTAAGATAGCAAAAAGATAGATAGGTGGAATATTGTTACAGGGCCTAGGTAGACTGAATTTGTTAGCCCCTTAATCGAGTAAAAAGTGAAAGGATAAATTCGTTGTATTGAGACTATGACGCTTATCCACAAGTCAGTGCAACCTTGATTTATCGGAGCAATGGCAGGCAGCAGATAAATCAAGGTTGCACAGATTTGTGGAAGACCGGATAACCTACCAGACATGGACCTCCCTCGCCGGCAGTGGACACTGCTCAACCAGCTCAGGACAAGTGTCGGCCGTTTCGCGGCGACCATGAGAGGATGGGGACTCATGGACTCGGCTGTCTGCGACTGTGGCCACTCTGAACGGACAGCAGACCACATCATCGAGTCATGCCTTAAATATCGACCAACAAAACATTACATGGCTTTTCTCAACCGAGCTGGTTATCTAACAGTGAGATTCTGTGAAGCAAACGAAAGAAGAAGAAGACACTTATCCCCACTTTGTACAAAGAATATTTATGCTCAAGTACATTTTATTTACTTTTATAGACAAGATAATTCCACGACTTGTCTGCTGATATCGTTACATACGTACAAAGTTTTTTGAAAATGCTGAACCTGTTCAGTAATATATGGATGCATATTTGCGAAAAATACGTGATGTATTCACAAAACATGTATTGAAATAAATCTACAAAGCAATCGTATACACAACATACACATTTCCGACATAGACCGAGTGAACAATATATGACATGCCGTAAAACGCAAAAAAGCAAGCAAGATAGTTTAATTTAATATCATTCATCCTAAGACTCACCTGTTCTTTCCTTAACTCACCGTATTTCCTCTAAAATCTCGGAAATTCGGACTACTCTAATTTCACCAAATATAGAAAGACGCTAATTTTATTTAAAGATAGCTTTTCTGTGTTATCCTCTATATGTATCAAATGCAAATGTCTCCTTAAATAGAAAACTATTGCCACATCTCTTCCCTACAGCCAGTTTCCCACAGAGGAGAAGTTGCTAGTCTATCTCTGGTAGCAATAATGGTAGCTGCTCGACTGAGCTCCAAACAAAACTCCCCGTAAACCATTTATGTCTAGCTAAAACCACTGTCAATAATTTAACTTTCCCCCTCTCTGTGTACGTATAATTAAACGGAGTTTCCATGAGCAAAGTTTCTTCCTAAACTATTCCTCTGTAGAAAAACAATACCGCCGGGCTACTTCGCAGCTGACTACAACATAGTCGTTTTCGAGCCCAGGGTAAACAATATTAATCAAATTCTGCCCAGCCTCAACCATTGTCGAAAAAAAATCATAGGTAACCAAGAGTGAAGCTTGCGTAAATGCGAGGTTGCTAAAAAAATAAAAACTTCCTTCGCAACCCTCTCCTTAGGTCTTATAACTATTGTAGTGTGGTCACAAATTGACGAGTAACGCTCTTCAGTAGTGAGGAAGGTTTATATAACAACTGAACGCCATCCCCTACTGATATAAATTCTCTGCGACAACCGTCCTTCGTCTTAGATGTTGGAAAAACATCCTCCGTCGCCAGCAGCCACACCCTGGTAAGCCACTGCTCCCCCTATTTTCCACACCATCGTTACCGATCATCAGGGTGGTGTATTGCTGTCAACGTGACAAACTCATTAACCCTTATCCTCGAGTTGCTTAAAGTCCTTTATAAGTGGTGCTACATTTGTAATACAAATAACAACAAAAAATGATTTCTTTATGAAGATTTGGTATAAAACAGAAACATATATGTAATCGCTGCAAAATTAATGGGATGCAGTTGTCATAGCAACATTATCAATATTATTAAGCACTTCCTTGTTATTGATCATCTTTTTCCGACTGATCGATATTTCATATTTTGTGCTACGTTCTATTTCTCTTAATATTATTATGAATGACAAATTCATAATAATGTTTTATTGTTGATGACATAATAAGTTTGTTTTTTCTCTCCCATGTTTATCTAATGTATTTCTAATTATTTCTGCTATTTATATTCCCGCCGTTCCTTGTTTTCTTGTCTTGATAAATCTTTATTTAAATTTAACTGGTTACCCTGTCATTTTATCGTTTTCACTTTATTATTGTTTTATTTATTAAACTTATCTATTTTTTCATCTATTATATTTATTGTTATTATTCTCTTCCATCGGATTCCGCCTCACTTCCCACCGGCTTCTTTCATTATTTGCTGTTCCTCTAATACGACAGGAAGCGAAGCAGCCATTCTTTTCTCTTTCAGGGGCGTATGTAAAAATTATTGTGTTTTGTGCCGTCCATCTCATTACTCATATTTTGACAAGGCTGGAAAATTAATTAAACTTTCTCGCTACGGAATTAAGTTGAGTTCTCGCAGTTCCGGGCAATTTGGGCCCCAAACCGCCCCGAACCCCTCTCTTCAGAAAAATCTAATCCAGTTACGTAGTCATAAGGCTTCTACCTCGTCTTTTCGACTCGATCTATATTTGTTTTCCTTTCTTCTTTCTTTCTGTCTTTGGTACAGCATAATCATTTTTTGTTCTTTTTTTAGTATTTTCATTTTGAGCCCCGATTATTGGGTAATTTTGTCATTTTCATTTTTCTTATTATTTACAGAGAAAAAGAATCCATATTTGAACATGGCTGTGTTTTTATTTATCTGATATAGTGGTTTCTTTGTTTGGATCTAAACATATATTTTATTTATATTTATTCGTTTTTCTTTCTTTTCTATTCGTTCCCTTATTAATACAGTTAATCTACATTTTCCTTTATTTTTTATGTTTTTCTCTTTTGCCCATAATTATTTTACCCTATTTAATTGTATTTACATTTCTTTCTTCTTTTCTTGTGTGTGAGGTGTGGAAGTACTGTTTTTTTTAATTTTTGACCATTATTTACAACTTTTAAAAAACTGTGTTGCTTTATATTTCTTTAGTAGCTTAAAATAAAAACAACAGTGCCCCTAGAAACTATGCGTTCATTTTATTTTTTACAATTTTTTTACAATAATTTTTGGTTTTACGATTTTTTTACGATTGTGTTGCTTTTCATTCTTTTAGTAGTTTAAAATTAAAAAAAACAGTGCCTCTTTTAAACTATGCGTTAATTTTGTTTATTTACGATTTTTTACAATCTTTTTTTGCTTTTACGAATTTTTAACGATGTTGTTGTTTTCATTATTTTAGTATTTTAAAATAAAAAAAACAGTGCCTCTTTTAAACTATGCGTTAATTTTTTTTTTATTTACGATTTTTTACAATCTTTTTTTGCTTTTACGAATTTTTAACGATTTTGTTGTTTTCATTCTTTTAGTAGTTTAAAATGAATACAACAGTTCTCCTTGAAGCTATGCGTTAATTTTGTTTATTTACGATTTGTTTACAATCTTTTTTTGCTTTTTCGAATTTTTAACGATTTTGTTGCTTTTTATTCTTTTAGAAGTTTAAAATTAATACAACAGTTCTCCTTGAAGCTATGCGTTAATTTTCTTTATTTACGATTTTTTTACAATCTTTTTTTGCTTTTACGAAATTTTAACGATTTTGTTGTTTTCAAGGAGAATTGTTGTATTAATTTTTAACTACTAAAAGTAGTTAAAAATTAATACAACAATTCTCCTTGAAGCTATGCGTTAATGTTGTTTATATACGATTTTTTTTACAATTGTTTTTTTCTTTTACGATTTGCTTGAACAATTTTGTTGTTTTTCATTATTTTAGTAGTAAAAACTAAAAACAACAATTCTCCTTTAAGCTATGCGTTTTGCATGATTATATATGAATATGTCACATATATTTTGTTATTTTCTTTCGTTTTTATGTTATTTTGTTTTGTAAAGCTTGTATTGATTCTTTTTTTGTTTCCAATTTTTATTTTACTTTATTTCAACCGTTGTACATCGTGTAGTGTTATTTCTCTTTTCATATCACCCTATTTTTCTCTATCATTCTCTCCTCTATTTTACATCTAGATATGTCTAATATTCAATTAATATATTCTTTCATTTGAAAGTTCTTTCATTATAGTTTATTTCTATCCTATATTTGATTCTCATTTTCTTCGATTGTTCACTTATGTTTCTTTTCTTCTTCCATTATATTACCATTGTTGATTTTATATTTCATATATTTTCTATTTCATCGTTTTATTTGTTTATTTCCTTTCCCTCGATGTCAACAATACTTATTTCTACTATTTCACTCCCGACCGTATCACTCTGTCACTATTGTTGTATGGGTCATACTCCTCTTGCTTTCCTCCGCTATCCGATATAATTATCTGTCTTTCTTCGGTTATTGATCATATTTCTCCTTATTCAGTCCCTTATCTCAAATGGTACTTATTGTTTCTTCTCTTATCTGTTACTGGTGATACCAGATCAGGCTGCCCTGTGGCTCCCATAGACAAAATTCACCTACATTGACGTTTTTTTTTTTTTTTTTTTTTTTTTTTTTTGTAAAACTTAATTATGTTCTACAAAACCAAAAACAAAAACAACAGCCCCTCTCCCTTTCTCCCTCCCCTTTTTTATTTTATTTTTAGAACTTGAAGCATAAATCTTTTACTATAATGACCAGATTCGGCATTAAATAACCCAAAAAGGGTTGATATGCCGTAAAACAAAACTACCAAACCAAAAACGATGATTAAACATTTGAAGATATAAAGAACTTGAAGCATAAAAACTTTTACTATAATGACCAGATTCGGCATTAAATAACCCAAAAAGGGTTGATATGCCGTAAAACAAAACTACCAAACCAAACCTCTTATCTGTTAAAGTTATATTTCTTTCTTTTTTAGTAGGCATAAGACTCTTTCCCATGTTTAATTAGACGTCATTGTTCTATTGACTTCTTCCATGATTCGCCGTCGTTCTATCTCCATTCTTCGCCTTAATAACGCTTTCATCACATTATATGCAATATTTTAGTTTCCTTTTTAGTACTAATTGTTGTAGTGTACTTCCTTTTCATCAGTTACCCGCCATGCTATTCCTAATCTACTAGTAAATGTATTCTTATCTTTGGTTATTCGGCATAATTCCCTTACCTTATTTACGCTAACTGTTATATGGCTTTTTTTTGTACCGTTTCCCTTCAGTCTTCTATTAACCGTATTTATCTTACGTCAGTTGACCAGTTATTGGCAGTAGCTACTTTATTGGTCCGGGGAAATGTAATAAATTAATAAAAAAGAAGAATTTTACAGTTACAAGGAAGGAATTGAATAGGAGTAATCACTTTATTAGAGAAAAATAACGACACTATTTTCCGGACATATTTCGAAAATTAGATTTATAAATCAATTTAATCTTTTTTCTAATATAGTCTGATAATTTAAGATCAAGTTGTCAGATGAGATCAACAACCGGTTGTATTGTTATATGTTCACTTACCAATGGATATATAAACAATGTTGTCTTCGTAAACCAATGTTCTGTTCGTTGGCTGATAAACCCACTCGGACGCTTATGTTTACAAAAAATATTTTTAAAAAGAGACAGTCACATAAAGCATCAGAGCGACATGGCACTTGTGTACGTGTGGCAGAGAGAGGGAAAGGGGGATGTCGGGCAGATAGATTGATTGGCAGCTCGTCACCTACACCCGCCCACACCGTGTGCGATTTCTCTATTAAGGGCATAACCAAAACACGTCTTTTCTGCTTTAAGTCTCGCCAGCCAAAGAGACAGAAAATCCGACTTGTACCGACTTCCACTATGAGGTCATATTTATGGTGTCATTCAACCCCGTCCATACGAACGTGACCCTCACTATGTAATATTATTATAGGAACCGGTTTAATATATAGTGTTATTAGAGAAATGGAGAATAAAAGCGAAGCTTAATGGAAAAGGATTTTGAAGAGAAAGTGTTATTATACAAACGTATTTTTAAGTAAAGAGTTTTAGTAAACATTAATATGAAAATATGATCATAGGATTTTAAAAAAAGGAAGTGGATTTAAGAAAATAAGTGTAACTAAAAGGCAGTGCCTTGGAATTGCACACGAGATAATAATGTTGGCACTCGGGCGATATTAACTTCCTTCCTAGAACAGGAAGTGGTAACACAATATAAAAGCGAGCGCAGATGAAGGGAGAGAGACTTTGACTCTGCAAAATTAGCAAGGACAGTTCTCTTTGCATTCCCCGGTAGAGGCTGTTTAGTCGATTCACAATAAATCAACTCTTCTCCTAGACAAGGTAAAACCTGAAAGAGTTCACTACATAGGACTCATTCCGAGAAAAGAGCACCTGTTCAGCGGCGAGACAGTCTCATTTTTCCAGTGGCAAGCTAATGATGCATCTTCGGCTGCTATGAATACAGCAGACGAACCAACCAACTCGAATAAATGTTTCCCGTTGGATCATCGAACTCAAGCGATGTTGCGCCTGTTCAGTACTAAATGGTAACCCTTTAGGAGTACCAAGTGATGTATCCAGTACTCTTGAACTCTCTCCAGACACCGCACTTAAGCAATGCTTATTTAGGAGCGCTGCACATCTTGCGCAATAGTTTCTATACAAGGGGTATCCACTTTCTCTCGTGACTGAACACATATCTATTTATAATAATTTTATTTTATTGTTTCCTCTTCGTACGGACGAATACTTCAAAATAAAATATTATCATAGGAAATCTTTTACGAGGTTAGGAACATTTTAAGTTGTAAATAGAAGACTTAAAAACAATGGTAACGTCACGAATTGAGAGGGAATGTTTTGAGAACTATCGGATAAAATATTTAACGAATCTGTATTAATCACTGTGTAACTATTTCTCTATTTTTTAAAGAATTCTGAACAAGAATGGACCCATCTTCTAAGGAGTCTATTGTGAAACAAAATACGCAGCTCCCTTGAATCTACATTACTTGAGTACAGTGGGAAGATGAAGTCTAAGATGACTGTGCACAATTATTCCACATTGATCATTCGATACCCCCTAAGTTTCGTGAAACTGGAGACGGGTAGAATAAGAATTATATAGTTGTTATAATTCTAATCGTTAAACAGTTTTGATAACATGATTAAAATGTTGTAGAAATAAAGGAACAAGACGACGAAGTATACAAATATGAAAGATAGAAAATAAAATATTAGAATAAAAAGAAGAACTATAAAAAGAGGGACACATCAGGAGAGGGAGGTTAAAAAACAGTAGAAAAATGAAAAGAAAATGTTAATTTTAAAAAAGAGATGCCCAAAGAGGAATGAGAAAATCAAATAATTAATTGTAGTTTTTCGTTTTTTCCGATATGAGCTAGATCACTGCCATAGTTTGTCTTTTCTTATTTCATCTGCCATAGATTTTACATTTTTGCTCCCCTACCCGCTAAACTTCCTTTTCCTGCCCATACCCCTTGAGCCATCGCACGCCTTCTTTCCTGACAGTCTTTCCCCCCTTCCGCTCTCCGCCATCGTCCCACCTTCCTTTTTCTCCGTTAGCCGCCATAGCTTTCTTTTGGCTCTTCCGCCGTTATTTGCCTCCCGCCTTTTCCGGACAACACCCGGCGACTCTTTCCGTCATAAATCTGCACATATAAAGAGATCTGTTATTTTCGCTTAATAAAAACCATAAATCTCATATTGATTGCAAAATAATTCGTCGCACTCGTTTGAACATGAAAACAAAAAGAGGCGAAGACAGAGAAAGACAAAACAAAATACAAATATAAATCGACAAATAGAGGAACAATGTTATGATCGTACATATATTTCTATAAAGACCTGAACATATCCATGCAAGCTTACATGAATATGTGTGTCTGTTTATGAATGTCTATGTACATGTCTATGCACACACACACACACACATATATATATGTGTGTGTGTGTGTCTATTTTTATGTCTGTGCTTTAATCTAAAAGCTATTGCTCCTGTAATAATGGTTCTAATAAAACAATATGTTATTTCTTTTATTTGTTCTAAAACTTAAATATATTTTAAAATAATTAATTATGTTAGATCGTTACATAGGACACGTCATTCTTTTTTCATCAAAAAGAAAAGTCGTCGGAAATGCTCCAACAAGTAATCTAAACACAATGTACTTGAATCAATAATCCTGTTACAGCAATCAAATAATGAAAACACACTGTATCTATCGACATCTTCATACTAAGCTGTCATAAATTAAGTAAGGACATTGATGAATTGTTCTCTATTCATGAACACGTTATTCATGTTGTTGTCGTCGTTTAGTGTTTCGGACGTCTGCATAGAGCTTCAAAAGATCGTGACTCGAGAGTGTCTTATATGTATGAAGTCCCTTTATGTATCTTCCTCTTTTCCCACCCTTCCGATTATACCCTTCTCTCTCTCTCTCTACAAATCATGTCATTCTCTTCGATCCAGCTAATTCCTCTCTTTTGTTTTAATGTGTTTAAAAATAATAACAATGTATTTCATTTACCGGAGATATTTGTTCTAAAGGCAACACTGTAATCTTACATCTATTGCTTCGATTCAGACTCCTTCCTAAACTTTCAGCTCTGACTCCTTTCTAAACATCCTTCTGTAACTCCTTTTAACACATCCGGTTCTGACTCTTTTCCAACCATCAGGCTCTGACTCTTTCCCGAACCTCATAACATGAAACATTGCAGGGTTTTACAACAAACACCGACACCAACAGGACCCAGCGGTTGCATGCGAAACTAGTATTTTGCCAAGAACAAAAAAAAACGAATAGCATAGAAAGGAGCGTTGTTACTCTCACTCAATATATTTCGCGTCACGCTTTAACTTGCTAAATGCAGAAGCAGATGCGAGCAGAGGACGATGGGTCTTCATACCAACATCTCCTGTATTTTAACCAGAGCCCTGTTAGCCGGTTAGCTCTGACACTTCCATGTCGCACCAGCACCACAAACACAACGAGGAAAGGTTTGATTAAAGTTATGTAGTAGATGCTATTCAGCAGACAGACATGTGTGCATGTCCCACGAAGGTCATATAACGGGATTGTTTCATCTAAATGAAGTATTTCTCGTTGACCGTAGCTTTTCGTTAGACCTTGAAGTCTGCAGGGACAACTAAGTATCTGTAGGCTTGCAAATAAGGTGATCACTGAAAAAGAGAGAGAATAACTTCTATCACTGTATAAGAAACAATACACCTCTTACGATAATCTGCACACGTTTTACGCTAATAGATTTCTATTATTATAAGTTGTAAATAAACAGGTAACTTTGTATGATTCCGTATGATAATACATTTGAAAGGCTTGATTCTTTTATTGGCATTGATTTCTAGAAACAACTACACACATGACAGATCGAGTGAAGGTTGCTAACACCCATAAGTGAACACGTTGCCATGTAACTGGCTGGATTCGATCCTGGCATAGCAGTTAGCGTCATTAACCACTTCACCACAACTATCTTCATGCCTGAAAATCGTAAGCGAAAAGAGAAACAACACATAGACAAACATACACACATTTCTCATATTAGTTTAAAATAAAATCGAGAGGATGGGGTGTTGTAGTGGGTATCTACGCAAACTGCGTAATTGGATAAGCCGTGTTAAAATCCAGTCGGATATATTGTTTACGTATAGTGTAATAACATTTTGAACATTATGACCTCCTCTGCAGCTATAGATAAAATAGCAATCTGCGTTCCCTCAATCGTTTAAAATATTTTAATGCATTAAATAACGCGCAACGTATTGATCAGGTTTAACGAGACAAAACCGAAAAAGGAACATTTAAAAACTGTAATGAATTAATATGTGTTTATAATATGTTTTTTCATAATCAAATCAGTAAGAGATGACACTGCTCAAAGTTTGACAGGGCTCTATGTCTAAAATGTAAAATTGAAAGCTGTGCTCATATGATGTTCCTTAAAAACCTTTTAAAAGAATATAGAAAATTGTAATTTAGAGACTATTGGTTGATTGATATTAATAGCTCTTGCTAAAATTTCACAATATTAGTAGGTATATTAATTTGTATTGGCCCCTCTGCATAAACTAAATATGCCATTAAATACCCCACCTTTCTGCTTATAAACTGTGATAAAAAATCATAAAAGTCGGTTATTTTGTTTAGGGAGAAATCTGATGCATACCAATATATAAACATACGGACATACAGAACTATATAAATATAAATAATTATATAAATATATTTATTTTTGCACAGACTACAAAACCGCATTAAAAGCAGGTTAAAAAGTAAAACGTTTCAAATCATGTTATTTTAGATACGCACATTTCGAGATGAATCCTCAATCAATTGATTGGCTAAAAGCGTCCATATGATGTCAAATAAAAGATAAAAGGTTTCCTCTCATCCAAAAAATAGTACATTGAATGCGATATAAAAAAAACGTATGAGGCAATGGAGCACACAATTTACCTGTAACAAAAATCAAAGCCACCAGCACATTTGAGGAAATTCAATTATATTATGCCCGATAGAGGTATTGTCTACAAAGTGTACGTGTAGAAATCCTCTAGTTGTTGGGTATAGGGAAGAGTTCGGATTTCAAGCAGTAAAGAAATGCGCCATGTTTCATCCTGCACTAACTTAATAAAATTAAACAGTAAACGTAAGACCACTATTTAATCATATGGAATGGTCAACCGTTAACAAAGTTTGCCCATATCAACCCGATGTTATATCTTACAACGTTTGTTCATCTGATTTCTCGACTACTATAAAATTTGATTATATTTTTTGAAATAGAAAAGTTAGGATCATTTTCTCATGCCTATACCAGGGACCCTTAATATATGAATACTATTAGACAAGTGAAATAATTCGAAATGCATTTTTTAAAAATGATATTTTAGTTTAAGAGTTTTATTCACAATTGACTTTCCTGCGTAACAGTTATTGATTTGTATAAGTATACATTTTATATAATAAAGTTAGCATAAGCCAACTTATACGATATATGTATTTGAATCGTAGATATATTGGTCTTTGTTTTAATTAAAACATCCCGCCTCACACATGTATGCAATAATGAACAAAAAACAGTGAATTATTTCAAATAATTTCGGATGTTCATTTTTATATGACACAGAAAAAAATATCAGAAAGACAATCATGTATATATCGCTAGCAATTTAACTTTATAATTCTCATGATGTGTGAACCCATAGCGATACAGTATAGCTAACCAGTGACTATTATGCAAACTAGCATCATGTCACCTTGAGAGATCTGCCTATGGTTGTTGATCAACAACTAATTGGCCAAACCTTAAAGAAATCGTAACATATATTTCATGATTAAAAAATATTTTTTATATAATGTTAAAGGTGCTCATAAACAAAGAACCATACTTGTAATTAGAAATACTCTAATCAATTTCCGCAAGAGTTGAACACGTGGTTCACGCGTGCTGATACTCCAGGGAGAAGACGATTGAATCAGAGAAAAGAGATTCTCATAAAAGAAGTGTTGTCGGCTTATTAGTTTATATTTCACCTGTTCAGTGCATGGTTGTCTTCAAATTAGTTCGCCTTTACTAGTACTGCTCTGCTTTTTTTCTATATATTTTTCGTTCTATTTCTTGTTTTTTTTTTAAATTTCATCTTTTGCTTTCGTTCATCTTTATGTTTTCTGTATCATTATTATTAGCGTTCGTTCTTTGTTGAAACAATTAGCGTTTACCAAGTTTATTCAAAGCAATTTCAATAACCGTGTCACTAATTTGACGAATCATCACTCAATTAACATTCATGATCTTCTCAATCTGTCTTCACAAAACATCAGACTTGTCATACAAAACATCTTCTATCATGTTATATATATATATATATATATATATATATATATATATATATATATATATATATATATATATATATATATCCTAAATTATATATTTTAAGTTTTGTTAGAATTCTCAAATAAGTACATTTGGCTGGAATTTTCTAAATAAGTAAAAATAAAAATAAAGGACAAAAAATAAAAACTAATAATAAAATTACAAAAAAAAACAAAAACGAGGACGTGGTTTACATTTATATTGGGGTACCCAAATCAATGGCTCGATGAAATTATTGATCGAAACATAATTGCATTTCCTCATTAAACATAATTAATCATGTCCAGTGTATATGTATTTGCTTTATTTCCCCTCTTTATACATATATATGCCATGTTCAAAGTATGTTGTCGGTTAAGGTGGTTACAATAACACCCTTGCAAACACATAGAGAACTTTCTGCTCAGCACATTATTGCGAAAATAGTAAGCTAACTTTGACTAGACATGATTAATTTAATGTGATTACTCGTTCGGAAAAGAACAGCTCCTATATAACACCTGCACCCCGGTAGGCTGTAATGCACGTGGAAGTATTACCTCTACCGAGCGATTACATGGTGGTGAGAGATTGTCATGAAGCAAATCATCCACGATCTTCGCTATTCAATTCAACACATTTAGATTGTCTTAAAATCACAAACACACAAATGAGTTGACCAGAATCCGACACTTTTATGCTAAACATTATTCCCTCAACAAACCTATCATCACCAAATGTATGTATTCCCATCACTTTGTACCTACTTACTTTTTATTCTGCCTTCCCCATTTATAAACAGTATAAACCACGGAAGCTCCATGTTTGACCACAACTGTCTAGGATATGACACACATCTTTAAACCATAATTTGAAGCTTTTGTGAGTGTAGATCCATCCCTAGGTTCATTGCTCTCAGGTCCACTCTTGCCACCCACCTTATAATTTATGTGTTAAATAAAATAATATATCTACAGACAATTTGTGTAGAAAACATACAGCTATGAAACAAATAAATCAACATACCAATCGTATGGTTAAGATAGATTAACAGCATAGATAAATAAGTTGTGATATTAAGTATTTATTTATTAGACAATTTTAATACAAAATTAAAGTAAATCCAAATTTCAGTTTTTCTTTTTGTTATTTTGATATAGTCTGTAGGAAATTTTCGGGAAACATTCCTTTCCTCAAGCCTTCTATGAAGTTTGGACAGAGTTCTTGAGAATGGCAAACGATAAATATATATATATATATATATATATATATATATATATATATATATATATATATATATATATATAAATATATTTCCTTTTTCATTTTCCCATCACGTCGGATTACCTTCATCCTTCTCTTCCCATATATATATATATATATATATATATATATATATATATATATATATATATATATATATATCTTGGGTATGGGCGCCGACTGTTAGCTCAACGGTCTGGTTTCGATGACGACTTGAGGCACTAACTGTTCTAGCTGTGATACAGCGCAACCGTCTGTATGTGGATGACTATGTAAAGCTCCCTTCTGGGTATAGCTTATTTGTAAGGACAACGCCAACTGTCATACGCTTTAAGGCATAGCTCATTGGATAAAACTAATTCTAGCTCCCGGCATTTTACAATGTTTACATGGAGATATCACTGACATTCAGTCACTCAGGTTTCAATCCCGGCTTGAGGCACTAATTGGTCTAACCGCACTGAAGATCTGGGATACAGCGTAACAGTCTATATATATATATATATATATATATATATATTTATTTATATAAATACATATGTATACATATACAATATATATATATATATATATATATATATATATATATATATATATATATATATATATATGTGTGTGTGTGTGTGTGTGTGTGTGTGTGTGTGTGTGTGTGTGTGTGGACGTGTGTTAGTATTAGAGAATATCAAAAACATCGGCCGCTATTATTATAATGTTCTATAATTCATGTTTAAATAAATATTTGGCTCTTGTTTTAATAAATAATTAGACACTCTGCTGGGATTTCACTCCAACTTTACTCGTATATATATATATATATATATATATATATATATATATATATATATATATATATATAAGAAAAGAAGGATGAATGTAATTCGACGTAATAGGAAATGAAAAAGGAAAATACAAAAGATAGGTGTTTATGTATTCATCAACGTTTCGTCTTTATTGTAAGACTTTCTCAGAATGATATTTTGAAGAAAAATGTCATGCAAGTACATAGCCGTTTGGGATACTATGAACACCATAGAGTCCAGTATGCGAGAATCAATGGTCAAGAAAGATTCAAATGCTGCTATATCCCTTTATGTCACAACCATGTCAACCCGCACTTCTATGTATGTGCAATACATTTTTCTTCAAAATACTATCTTGAGGACGTCTTACAATATGGACAAAACGTTCATGAATAAATGGACAACTATCTTTTGGTTTTTCCTTTTTCATATATATATATATATACATATATATATATATATATATATATATATATATATATATATATATATATATATATAGACCATTGCTATTGGAATATAAAATACATCTCTTATTTAGATATGCTCGGGTTTTACTAGTTGACGATAATCGAGCTGAAACTGTGTAGAGAGTGATAATTAAAAGGCACGGATAGTATGTGCTAATACATATAGTGTAATAATTCATATGTATATATATATATATATATATATATATATATATATATATATATATATATATATATATATACTGATGTATATACATATATATGAATATGTTTTAATATGCAATATGTGGATTTGGTTATTATTCCCAAGTTTACAACGGTCGTATATTAGTTTCAAGATTTATGAAGGGAGAATGCTTCTGTATTGTTGGCAGTAAGGATTTTTTTCCTTTGATAGCGGTTCCTGTGGATGACATATATAATTTTCAGAGAGTTGCATTATATTATTGACGTTTACTACATATATATATGTATATATATATATATATATATATATATATATATATATATATATATATATATATATAAAGATATCATTTCGCTGTTTTCAACGAACTCTGTTTACACTTTATTGAAGGCTTGAAGAAGGGAATGATTCCCGAATGTTTCTTATTGAATACCCCAGCACAAAAGAAATAGGGGAAAACAGTAACTCAGGTGCACTGTGCTTCTAAAATCGTCTAATAAACTCGGCAGGAAATTGTAAGTGGCACGTTAATTTCTTTATTCATTCTCAGTTTTTATTTATTAATTTTTATCATTGAGGCGTTTATGATTTTTCTGTTTACTGATTACACCTATATTCATATATATATATATATATATATATATATATATATATATATATATATATATATATATATATATACATATGTTTATTGATGATACATATATATTATATATATATATATATATATATATATATATATATATATATATATATATATATATATATATATATGTATATATAATGCTTATAACAGCCGAGCTTCGCTTTATTATCATTCTGGCAGTCAATGTATTTTCTTAAACTATCAGATTATGTACCGGGTATAGGTATAGTCCGGAATAGTAACACAAACTTAAAAGTGAACACCCACGTACCTACACATATATTAGCCACACATCCACAACTCTACAAATTCACTTATATCGACATATGTGTACACAGAGACGTAACTAAGTGCAGACATATAATTACGGTCTTTTATATCTTTAGACTCCAGAGTTGATTGTAAAAATGTTCTCTTAACTGACAATTTTTTCTTGATTTATTGTTTATTTGACGAATGAACCAACCCGATTTAAATATACAGTAAAGTATGGAAATATATTTATAGCAATTAAGCTATACAAGCGTATCAATGTTTCATCCCTACAGAAAAGCATCAGATTAAGTGTACATATTTTGTATGCGAAAAAGTTATTTGCCATAAATATATTTTCATACTTTACTACTAGGCTCTATTCGCGTATTAAGCAGTGTTCAAGTATATTCTGTCAATCTATACATAGTCTATTTATCCCCTGATGATGTTAAATGTATGCACATGGAAACGTATATATATATATATATATATATATATATATATATATATATATATATATAAGGTTAATACAACACAAGATATAAGAGGCAACTAATATTTTTAATCAGTGAACATCCGGATAAAACTGAAGTTGAATATACTTGATAGAGCATTAATAGCACTAGATAAAGTGAAAGAATAAAATAAGGTGCGAATCTAATTTTATTAGAATTTAATATTCAGGAAAAGTACTTCAAAGTCCTTAACTCATGATTTTTCAAAGAAAATCTTCTCCTCAGATGACCATTACCACAATGACATTACTGCAGGTAATAAAATTAAACTTTGAAAATATATAAATAAAACATATAAAATTACATAAAAATATATGAAACATCAAATATATCAGCCCAAAACATACTTCTTTTTTGAACCTATACAGTTCATCAAAGTCATAAAGTTTAAAACATATTCAGGAAAGATATCAGAGAGGTTGATTGAAAAACAATCCAGGTTGTAAATGGTAGTCCAAAAACGAAAAGGTTATCCAGGCGGGAAATTTGTTTGCTATCGATGCAGTAAATGACACTGACAAATGTATCCAAGGTTTATGCAAATTAATAAAACGATAAAAAAACTCATTTGGTGGTGAATATTATACTGTCCAAAATTCAGGGTTCTTATGAGCTGATAGGAGTAGTGCAAACCATAACTTCGTGATTAGATGCAAGCTCCGCTAAAGCCAATTCGAGTAAAAATTGAATTAAACTCATGAGTTAAGGAATTTAAAGTACTTTGCCTGAACATTGAATTGTAATAAAATTTGATTCGCACCTAATTCTATTCTTTCACTCAATCTAGTGCTATATATATATATATATATATATATATATATATATATATATATATATATATATATATATAGATAGATATATATATAACACTTAGTTATAAATACATATTAATTTCAAATATATCCATATGCATATGTATTTCATGCTAAACCTACAACATCAGTATGGTAGAAGGCAATCCTTTCCAGACTCAGGATTCGAACACCTATACGTACATCATTCTTGACTCAGTAGTTGGAGCGTTAACTGTTGCTGTCAACACGCATTGTCGTCGAAATGGTAGAGTAAATCAACGTCTAAATGCCAAATTCAGCGGGTACGTTAGTAAACTGTCAAATAGAACTGACTAGGCGGGGGCCTAGCGTATTGCATTACGCTATAAATGACGACGTATCGTCAACCTACTTAAAGTGCCTCATCTCGCGAGAGCTTTGAACACTTATTTATAAACGAATATTATTTTTAAATAGATCCATATGTCATGTTTCATGCCAAACCGGCAATTATCAGAATCGTAGCAGACAATGCATGTTGTTTGCACCATTCGAACACCAATACGAAAGTCATTATTGTATTCCGCAGTCGTTAACTGTTGCGACCAACACGCATTTCCGTCGAAGGAGGAGGAGAGTAAATACACGTCTGAATGCCATATTCAGCGGGCATGTAAGCCAGCTGTAAAACAGAACTAAAAAGGCGGGGCATATAGTATTGTATTACAATATAAATAACTTCTTGTTGTCAACCTACATGAAGTCATCAATCTAGCGTGAGCTTTGAATAATTATCTTTAAATGAATATAATTTTTAAATAGATTCATATCTCATGTGTTTCATGCCAACCCTTCAATCATCAGTATGGGAGTAGACAATGTCTGCTGTTTACGCGATTCGGACACCAATACGAAAGTCATTCTTGATTTCGTAGTCGGAACGTTAACTGTTGCTGTCAATAGGCATTGCCGTTGAAATGGTAGAGTAAATTTACGTCTAAATGCCATATTCAGCGGGCATGTAAGTCAGCCGTAAAACAAAACTCGTTATATATAACGTTTCTGTGAGATATATTTGTACAGTCCGTTTCATTTGTCTTGTGCCAAACAACATTTTTATGTCAATATCGTCTCTGCAACACTACAAAATCATCAGACTCGTTGTGATTTTTTACTGATAATTTTGTTGTGTTGCAGAGTCGATATTGACATAAAAATGTTGTTTGGCACAAGACAAATGAAACGGACCGTAAAAATATATCTCACGGAAATTTTATAAGTTTTGGAAATGTGAAAAAATAAAAATAATAAAATAAAACAACGGTTATTGGAATATAATATGAACTGACTTATATTTTGCTATGTTATCAATAATTGGCAAGAATTGAGCTGAATCTTTTAAGGAGACTACAAAGTAAAAGGAACTGATGGTATATGCTAAGAAATATATTGTCATTAATAATTATATATATATATATATATATATATACATATATATTTTATCAATAGAGTATATTGACTGATATTTATGTATAGAGATATTCATCTGAAAAACATATACTGTATGTGACAACATATGTCATGCGGAACTGTTCTGTAGGATTTTGGCATTATAGATCCGTGTATTATGTATAGCAAGCACACAAGTCCATTGTTTCATATTAAAAAAAGACAAACATTATCGTTTTAGCGAAAGCGCCAACAGATGCCTCCGCGTGCCTGTGTGTTTATGAGTGTGAGATAATATCCATTACGACAAATTTCCGTAATCTCTGTGCAATTAGGCCGTTGAAATTGTCATTGTTACCAAAATAAGGATAACACTGCGCGTCTAATCACAGCCACGCTATCGATTTTGGCTGTTAACGCAATCGTCTGGGACGGAATTATTACCCACTTTTCGACCACTATTCATTGAGACCCCCGCCCACAAATTGATCAGGACAGATTTAATTCCAGACAATCCAACCATGTGTGTGTCGCTTTCTCTATCTCCATACACCCTATCTCACTATCTTTCTCTCCCTGTATCTGTATCTTCTGCTTGTACTATCCCGCCATCTTCCTCCCTACAACTATATATATATATATATATATATATATATATATATATATATATATATATATATATATATATGTATATTTATATATAATTATATCAGTGTTTTATACTCATTTGTGTGCAATCGATTAACTGTGCAACCCTCTCTCTGATGACCAATCAAAAATTATCAGTCGACATGATTCACTTAATTAAGAAAGCATTAGCTCAATTTGATAAAGAAGCAATAAGAATAAAAAAAAGTCCAGAAATAAAATAAATAATGAGATATAAATAAACAAAAAAAGTAAACATTCATGAAAAAAAAACGATGACAATAAAAACAAAGCCGTAAATAAAGAAATCACCGAGAAACTATTTTTGTTTTACTAAAAGATATGAGCAAAAAGAAACAAATTAACAAAAAAAGGTACTAATCAATAAATGAACGAACTAATACACCTTCGCACACACACACCTATACGCACCTATACACATGCATACACACACACAGATATACAGGGTGTTCCAAAAATCTTGGGTGCATTTCAAGTCCTCATATCTGCTGGACTATGTATGGTAGTAAGATGAAACTGCTACCGTTTTAAAACTAACTCTATTAAGTTTATTGTAATGCTAAGGATTTTTTTAATATCTATTCAGGACCAGTAATGGCGTTCATTCAAAAAAATAAGGCGTTTTGCGCCCTTGAATTAAAAAAAAACACACTGATTTCTTGCACCCTGGACTGTCCTCCAGTGCTAACAGTAGTCACGGCTACTAATTTTTCTTTTATCACTATCATGTCAACCCAAAATTTGATGTAGAGCAATTCTTTTCTCTTGTAAATTTTTTGTATCTTACTTATTAATGTGTCTTACCTAGAATTCATAATGATCAATTCATTGGTTTAGAAGTGAATCCTGTAATTAGGAATATACAAACATACACATACCTAACTTTATATATATAGATAGATGATTAGACCTGATAATGTCCGTGTAATTCACGTTTAAATATTTAACATCAACTTTAATTTAAAACAATTAAGATAAAATGACATTAATGTTTTGTATTGTATACATTAGAAAAATAATTGTAAGGAGATATGTTTCAAGTAAAAGAAATTATTGCAATCTTGAGGATATTACAAAACTCTACAAAATTTTCTATATAAAGTAGACTTGATTTTTCCCCTCCCAAATCAGTTAGAGCAGACAATAAAATAATGCATCGAAACACATCACTTCATTCGCCTACTACCTCCGATCGTATTTCCAGAAACTTTAACGTATTTTTAAAACCTAAACCAAAAACATTATTAGCCTCTGTAAGCCTCTCCCAACTAAAGGGAAGGTAGCAAATTATATTCTCACTAAGAATTAAGTCCTCCCACAAAACCCAAATCACTGCAGAGCATAGCCGACCTAGTATTTCACAAAGAACAAATCACGGAAACACCGGTTTCAGAATTCACAAACCAGCCAATCATCTGAAAAATATATTTTGTTTTTTTCCTTTTTCATTACTCTTATACTTCCTTTCTCATATATATATATATATATATATATATATATATATATATATATATATATATATATATATATATATATATATATATATAAGAGAGGCTACCAACATTTGTAAATTGGAAAAACACTTTTTTTCAAAAAATTCTTTATTTTAAAATGTTATAATTTTATATTTTTATAACGCGTTTCGTGCATTTTGGCTCTCTGAACATATTCTTTCCATTTCAAAAAATGAGGTGTTTTTTTTTAGTTTTTCGTTTCTGCGCATGTGCGCACGTGTACACATGTCTGTTTCTTTTTGGTAAAAAAATGAAGGCGCTTCGGATTTTACAAAAAATGTCTTCCTGCAGCTGTAAATGTGTAAATTGTTTTAACGAATACTAGATAAATACGTTTTTATTTCATTCGTTAAATCTTTAAAATGCAAGGAAAAAATATTATTTAGATGTTACAACCTGTCTCCATTCTTCAGGGAGATATTTCATTGTTACATACTATTTTTATGAAACAATCCATCGTGAAAAATATAATTTCGTTTCTTGACTTTCTATTATACACACACATATATATATATATATATATATATATATATATATATATATATATATATATTATTTTATGAATCTAACAGATAATTACCCCAAATGATACCAGATGTAACTGTAGGAAAATTTCAATGGTGTTTCCAAATTCTCTGAAAAATGTAACACTTATTGAAATAATTTGAATGTTTTAACTTTAATATATCGATTTATATAAGATTTGTTGATATATATATATATATATATATAGTTTTAAATATAAGCGGAATTTTGTTAATCTCCGTAAGTGTGGTCTCGAGAGCTCTTTCGTCCAAAATCTCATCAGGGGTAATCGTTGGAATAAAACAGGATGAAATTTACTGCCAGAGAAAATACACGTTTAAAAGATTAGATTCAATTCAACGAATAAAAACAGCTAAAAGGCAGATTAAGAGGCATAAAAAAGCCAACTAACTTTCCCCAAATAATGTCAACGTCTTTACGAAAACTTCTGCTTGCAAAGAGAAGACTTACGTAAAGCGATCGCGATGGATTCTAACATTTTCAGATAAAAAGTAGAATCCGCTCGATGTAAGATAGTGAACCACTCTATTTTATACTTATTGGCGCAGCATGCAGTCAGCTAAATGCTGGCCAATAGACGATTCCAATGCCGAGGTAGAGGTATGGCACAAGAAACCAGATCTACCCTATCTAATTTTGGATGGGATATATATATATATATATATATATATATATAATACACTTGTTACAAATATCCAGGGGGTATGAATCCGAAGGAAGTTGAAACCGGGTTTATGAGAGTGCTCAATGAAAATTCAGAGCAAAATATATAATGGAATAAAATCAAAATATATATATATATATATATATATATATATTTATATATATATATATATATTTATTTATATATATATATATATATATATATATATATATATATATATACATATATATATACTGGGTTATATATATATATATATATATATATATACATATATATATATATATATATGTATATATACTTTTATATATACTTGTATATATTTATATATTTATAATTATTATTTTAATGTCAAATAAACTATATTTAGTCATTATTTATATCTCTTCTTTTAAAATGGCATAATTAGTGATAGTCGTATAATTGTTTCGCAACGTGATATATGCTACAATATAACGCAATTGGTCGTGCAAAAAACGAGCAAATACCCACCAAAAGTTGAAATGTTGGAGAATTTCGAAAGAGACCTGCTTAACATTACACATAATCTTCGATTTACAAATTACACAAACCTATTACAGTTGAAACTCACCTCCGACATAAAAAAAACTCAATAAGCTGAGAAAAGACAATTACTCATTCGTTTTTTCGGACAAAACTAAAAACATATATAAAATGAAAAATGAAAAAAAGACATCCCTCACTAAAAGCGCCATTACTACAAATTACCAATTAGCAAAAACTAGCACATACACAAATATTAACAAAAAAACATCAGATTTAACAACTAAATTAGGAATTGAATCTAGAGCAAATATATTAACTAAAAATAAGGCTTTCATTACTCTTAAGGACCATAAAGATAGTTTAAATATTAGGCCCTCTTGCAGACTCATAAACCCAGCAAAAAGTGATATTAGTCTTGTTAGTAAAAGTATTGTTAAAAGCATAGTTAGCAAAATTAACCTTAATTCAACACTCAGTCTGTGGGAAAACACTAATTCTGTATTAAAATGGTTCAGGAATATTAAAGATAAAAATTTATGTGAGTTCACAGAATTTGACATAGTAGACTATTACCCCTCAATTACAACATATATCCTCGAAAAAACACTTAACTACGCACTAGATTACACAGATATAAGTCAGTTAGAACGAGATACTATCCTAAATGCCAGACAAACCCTTCTTTTCTTCGAGGGAAGGGCCTTGGTAAAGAATTCGGATCCTGAGGACCCTTTTGACGTTGCAATGGACGCCCACGATAGTGCGGATATATGCGACCTTGTAGGACTTTATATCTTACACACACTTAATATTAAGTTTCCCGACTACTTCATCGGATTATACCGAGGTGACGAGGTCTGCCTTTCACACAATAAAAACGGTCAAATTCTAGATACATTTAGGAAAGACCTCATTCAAACCTTAAAAGGTTTAGGCTTTAAAATCACTATCACTACTAATTTAAACCAAATAGATTTCCTCGATACTACTCTTAACCTCACAAATAATACTCACAAACCCTACCATAAACCGAATGAATCACTTCAATATATCCACAAAAACTCATGCCATCCACCATCAATCCTCAAAAACCTTACTAAAAATATAAGCCTAAGAATTTCAAACCTCTCCTCCAATTATGAAGTTTTCACACAGGCCGCTCCATATTATAATAAAGACCTCCGCGACAGCGGGTTCCACGATGGAATCTCATACATCCCAAGCCAGAACATTCCACAGAACAACAGCCGCAAAAGGAGGAGATCGATTATCTGGTTTTCTTCGCCCTTTTCCAGCAGAACAAAATCAAGAGTAGGTCATCTTTTTCTCTCATTATTAAGCAAACATTTCCCTCCAACATACAGTTTACATAAGTTTTTCAATAAAAAACACCATCAACGTCAGCTACTCAACCATGCGGCCTATAAGGAGTTACATCACCAGAGAACAAAGCACGGAAGTCGACACCGGATGCTCATGCCAAAATAAAAATTCTTGCCCCCTCGAGGGAAATTGTAAAGTTGACTCAGTTGTATACAAAGCTGTGGTAACGAGTCAAACTGATAACAGTACAGATGTATACTACGGCATGACACAAGGTTCCTTTAAACAAAGGTATTATTCACACCTATATTCCTTTAGAAACAAAGATCGAGCAAACACATCTTGGGCTAAACGAATTTGGGAACTAAAAGAAGAAGGAACTCCCTTTTCTATAAATTGGAAAATCATAGAGAGAAAACCCATTTATTCACCTATATCTAAAGTTTGCCATTTGTGTAATGCTGAGAAGTTCAATATTTTTAAGGCCATCATGAACCCAAGCACCAGATGTCTAAATGTGCGCGATGAGGTTTTTAAGGGTTGTATACATCGTAAACAAGCACTCCTTATTTATTGGATTGATCCAGTGACTTAAGCCTACCCAGAGCCCCTCTTATACACATTTTTCAGACACTTATACACTTCAACTGCAGACTTCTCTTCTACGAACCCGATCACAGTTCTTTTTTCTTTTTTCCATTTTTTCCTTTTTCCTTTTTCCTTTTCTAACCACATTCCCTTTCTCACCACATTCCCTTCCTCACGACCTTCTTTAAATTTAATTTTCGTATATTATTTTTTTATTTTATTTATTTATTTTTATTTTAAAAACATTTTTTTTTTCTATTTATTTATTTATTTATTTATTATTATTTTTTTATTTTTTTATTTTTTTATTTATTTATTTTTTTTTATTTTGATGCGTTATTTTATTTTTATTTTTTTATTTATTAATTGAAACCATCGTGAAATGTATATATATATATATATATATATATATATATATATATATATATATATATATATATATATATAATAAATAGTTACCTCCCCTTTTTTAGATATTTGAATTAATTAGAGTTACGTACCTTTAAGCATGGGTTTTTTATATATGAATAATATTTAATTTTCTCTTAATTTTCTTTCATTATTATTAATTATTTTATTTCATTTTCCCTTCTCTTCTTTCTCTTTTTCCTCACTTCTAAATATAGAATCTCTTACATAACGGCTATTTTCTGATTCAAGCGTCTCACCGCCTCTTCATTTCAAATTCTTTGTGCATAGCGTTTCATAACGGGTAAAAACTGTTTTTTGAAGAAATTCCATCATTTTACCATTTCAGACAGTGCCGATAAAGACGGAATTTGGGATTAAACCCTTTTCTTGTCAGAAACCACTGGTCCATGTCTGATTAAAATCTGTATTTAAAAATAATAAATATATATATATATATATATATATATATATATATATATATATATATATATATATATATATATATATAGGTGTATGTGCGTGTTTTTTTTCTAATATTCTAAGGTTTTTCTGCTGGGAATGTGACATCCTACAGAAGACCAGGCTTTTGTCCGCCATTTCAGAGCCTCTTACCAAGAGATCTTTATACGATTCTAACCGTTTCTTAAGCGCGTTTATAAGCTGTAAATTGTTTTAAAAAAAGGAAAGAATTTAATATATGGAAATGTTTATTATATAAAAAATAATGCTACAATGACTCTTAGGTTCAGATAAAAAGAGAGAAAGAGACATACACACAAACAGATATACATATACACAAACAGATAGACAGATAGAGATATAAGTACATATATAGACTAATTTAGACTTAGTCCATTTATTTTTTTATTGAACTGGATGAGTACACTTACGTTTTCCTTATTCAAAATATTCAACGCGATCTTAACAGACAAACGGTAGGGTGAGGTTTTTCTATCTTTTCTACTGAAGCCGTGTTAATAAACGTTGATTACCTTACAGCATCTTTTAAATATTTGAAAACCACAAAATACATGATAACACATTTCTTAGTTTAGATTGAGTTGTCTGAAATTTTTTTTACATGTTTATTGCTGTAATTAACTGGATTTAACAATGAACTCAACAAGTGATCCATGACTTCTAAAATTATATCTATCACCTTCACTCTCCCTCACTTTATATTGTTTGACTACCCTTTAAGCGGTATCTACATCAATTGCATCCGTCTCTCTCGCCATTACATAACAGGAAAATGACATAAGCAAATGAAGGAATCAAAATATTAGAATAGTCTAATATTTACAAAAGGGAATTGTACCAAAAGTGGATATTCTATTTAACCCATAGCTGGAGAATGAAAGAAAGAAACGTTGGGAGAAAAATATGATTAGTAGAAAAATTCTGAAGCAGACTATGTCTTTTTTATATTTTCCTCTTTGAAATTAATTTCTCCTGATTATAACAATCTAAGTCGAGCCCAAATGAGTGACCCAACTGGTGACATATTATTCTTAGTGTGTTATCTTCTTTTTTATTAAGACATAATTTCTGAAATTGGAATAAGTTCCGAGTTACAAACAAAGTCATTATGTGAACACTTTAATAGTTAGGTTCATAATATGATAGGCGAAAATTGTAGTAATGTGGGATATACTTAATTTAATTTACTTCTCTGCAGACTGATATAAAAGGGTGGGAAACGTTCGTAAAAATTCAAATACCTGCAATTTTTGTGAAATGTTAATAATAGTATAAGACATCAACTCGTAGATATTCCCAAGATTTTACTTACGGGTTTTGAAAGGTGCATTTTAAATTTCAAATATTCTAGATGGGCAATAAATTGGATCCAAGGTCATTAGACACCTATGACTCCAGAGTCGATGTATTTCAATTTCTTAAGATCCCTTGAGTTAAATCCTCCAATTCAGAGATGTTTAAGAATCAAAATCATGTAATGGAGTTCGATTAATATTTGAATATGTATTCAGACGCATATTATCTTGATTTTAATTTCTGTCAGGAGAATTAAATGTACTCGTCCTGGGACATTTATTTTTACAGTAATATATATATATATATATGACTTGCTTAGTTTATACAATAAGTGAGGGCTACATGTGTGCATACATATTCCAGCTACCATTTAATTCGAACTCAAGCTTTGTCCGGTCATTTTATAAACAGAAATTAAGTTTATAAAGTGTCCGCATAGCTCTACATTTTCAACAAGAAGATTTTTGAAACATATATTCCCATATGTAGCCAACAATGGAATTTATACTATAATACAGCCATACCTGCTATTGAGCACTATATAGAAGGCACTGGAGATTAAATGGATTAACACGACATATACGATTACTATATATATATATATATATATATATGTGTGTGTGTGTATATATATATATATATATATAAATTAATATATATATATATGTGGGTGCGTGTGTGTGTATGTATGTGTGTGGGTGTGTGGGTGTGTTTTATTATGGCCAGTAAATAGAAATACATAACTTAATATTTAGGTTATAAAAATCGTACATACTTCCAGGAAAGGCGTCGTAGTTTAAATCTTAAATTACATACTACAGACAACGTAGTCGTTGGTTCGGTCCTTGTTTAAGTAAGCAATTCTGATTGCGTCTGGATAGTCATGAACACGTAAATATATATATATATATATTCCAAATGAAATTGACTTAATTTTTATTAATTAAAAAAAACATGTAACTTTACTGTCCGGTTCGTCTCCACGTTTATAACAAAATATAAATATACATACATATCTTACATTTGTTATTCTATTGTTTATATATTCTTGTTCATGAAAAATACACCTATTTCGAGCGTTTACCTTTAGAATTGAACTATTGATAATAATTCTATACATAAATAATATACATATATATATATATATACATATATATATATATATATATATATATATATATACATATACATATATATATATATATATATATATATATATATATATATATATACATATCTATGTATCTGTTTATTTGTGTGGGTGTGCATTTTTAATAACTTGTTATTTACACACCCAAGTATTGAATAATAATATCTAGGCACTTCCAAATGTACGTTAATCTGTGCGATAGCGCGTGCGTGATTGAACATGAAATGTTTCACACTTTTAGCACGGCATTTTCAGTCAATGGCCTCTCCAGCCCCGGGTATGAGGCTGGCTCGAGAGTGACCACCACTTGGACATTGTTGGACCGTGCTCTATAAGATAATATTGCTCATATGAGTATCTTCTACCCTTAAACCAGGTCTCATTCACATATTTGACTTTCTACTCGACGACAAGCGAAGAGCCACGATATCGTGGTCACCTCCCATGTCCACAAACAATAACGTGCAGACATATTGCGATGGTTGTGCCCTCTAGTGGGCAACGCTAAATCAATCTGATTTTCGACTTCAATAACTTATCGTGGAACCTGCGTGAGAAAATAACGCGAGATTCTAGTAGAATGAAGGTGATTTCTGGTTTTGCTTGTGTGTAATTTGCATCCAGAGGGCACTTGGTAAGATGAAGTAAAGAATGAAAACAGATAGGTAGGAAACAAAAATTAGAAGAGAAAGGAAATTGATTGATGAAAACTAAATAGTATTTTCTTTTAGGAATGTTCGTAGGAAATGAAGACGTATGAAGAATAAAATATATAATTTTAAATATATATATATATATATATATATATATATATATATATATATATATATATATTGGAAGAGAAGGATGAAAGTAATCCGACGTGATGGGAAAATGAAAAAGGAAAACCAAAAAAATGGATGTTTTTTATGTGTACATCAACGTTTCGTCTTTATTTATAAGACTTCATCAGGATGATAAAATAGAGAAAAAATGTCATGCAAGCACAGATACATGTAGGGTAGACATATTGGGAAAAATAGAATGAATATATATATATATATATATATATATATATATATAGTATATTTTTTTATTCATACAAACATTATTGGTTACATATGTGCCTACATGTTTCGGTTTTACTCTTCACAGAGAGTCAACCTCTTCAGACCAAAAAAAGACAGAGAATTGAGATGGCTTTGGAAAAGTTTCCCTTTAAATAAATCTGTTTTGGACATGATCCATTTTTTATATAAATTAGTACAGGATCACATTCTTTACTTGTTAACTCTTTCAATTAGTTTCTATCTTTATTGATAATTTTTGTTACCTGCCTTCTTATTTTTTTATTTTCTATTGTGTTATTACCTACTTTGCCTGGATTCCTTTCTTCTCTGTTTAACACTACAAAGCGTTAATCTATTCACAAACATATTCAAGCATAAATATATTATGTTTATATAAAATAGACACGTGTGCTCAAATAGATAGATACACAAATACATATATAAACACATATATGTATACATATAAAAAGAAAATATAAAAAATAAAAATATACAAATAACAGACACAGATATATACACAAATATCCATACGCGGATATACACAGATATCCACATACATTCATGTTCAAGCATAAGTATCTGGTCAATATATAAAATACACACGTGCGTACAAATTAAGAGATACACAAGTACATACATAAACACATATATGCATATATACATATATATATATATATATATATATTCATGTGCATATATGTATATATATATATATATACATATATAAAAAACATATGCTTACGCGTATATCCATACACAGATATACACATATATACACATATATATATTTTCAAACATAAATATATGGTATTACTATAAAATACATACGCACACACAAATTAATGCATACACACGTATACACATAACATATATAAACACACACACACGCGCATATATATTTATATATATATATATATATATATATATATATATAAATAACAAACACAAATATATACGCATATATCTATACACGGATATATACATCCGTACATATATATACCATATACATATGTTTATATTACACACCTACGCACACAAATAGATTCCCATGCTCGTACAGTACATACATAAATAGACACAGATGCATATAAATATGTCCATTAACTAACGCATATGTGCACACGAAATAAATATAAAAATAAAAATATATAACTCTTACACCTGTATAAACATGCCCATAAATATAAGATATTAGTTCAAGTATCCATATTCATTCATACGCATATATCTGGATTCAATTATACACATACACGCATAAATACATATATACAAATACGCATATATACACACACATATATATATATATATATATGTATATATATATATATATATAACAAAAACATAACATACAAACACACAACCATACCAATACATGAACACATACACATATATACGTACATATACATAACTACATATGTATATATATACCGTTATATATACATATATAAAAATCATACATACATGTATATACATATACACCATTACAGATACATGTACATATACATACACATATAACATAAATATACATAAATTCATCATGTGTGCACGCAGACAACATACACACACATACACATGTGTATACATGTTTGTGTGTATATATATATATATATATATATATATATATATGTATATGTGTGTGTGTGTGTGGGTATATGCGTATGTGTATATATGTTTTCTGTCTCGCTTGCAGCCATTCTCGTAGTGTAGGACAGGCCTTTCAGCTGCTCTATAGCTGGTTGCGAGCGCACCGTATAATATCCTTTGGGTTACTTACATCGCCCATTCGCGTGGCATGACCTAGTCACCGGATTTATCGTTGGATCATAAGAGCGAACATACTTGGGAGGTGTGCCTGCATAATGACGCTCTCGTTTGGGGAATGGTTCTGCCAGGAGATTCCAAGGATTATCCTGAGGCTGTGCATGTTTAAGGTGTTGAGTCTGTTCTCTTGAAGGGAGTAGATGGCCCATAATGCACTGGCGTAGAGAAGCGTGCTCAGTACACATGCACGGCACGCTTTCATCTATGTATTAACGGTCAGCATGTTGTTGTTTAAGACTCTTTACGCAAAGCGAACGATGGCTGTAACCGCTTTGTCGATGCGGTTGTGGTGTTCAGCGTCCAGGGCGAGGTTGTTGGAGATAGTTGAACCGAAATATGTGAAAGAGAAAGTTCGTCTAGAGATCTATGCAAACCATTAAAAATCAAGTATGTTCAAATGAATTTTCAAAGAAAATCTATAAAACTTTATATGTTTATTCTATATAAGATGTTTTAATTAGTATTGAATAATATTAAGCGATTGACGAAATAAAAAAAGTACTGTCAATATGTTATTTGCAAGTACAGTTTTTAACAATTTATTTTACTTATTTATTTACTTAGAAAGGATATATAAATATAAAAAGAACATGAATTAGAAACTTTACAGTGTTATAAAACAACATTGAGATCTTAAAGTAACAAAAGACAAATTAACAGAAGTACAAGGTGTTGCATCATTTACTGTACTGATGCTTTTTTCGTTCCAATACTATTTACAGTCTGCTATCGACAGCTTATGTTAAATTTGCTAGTGTAGCAACTGATAAGCTACTTGCAGCAATTTTTACTGCTTGCTAGAGTTTATTTTTTCTGCTTCACTGTCTACCATTGCAATACATATTTATCTTGAAGGGACACAATTGGATTTAAGTCACATATATTTAGTGGGCAATCTATGTACGAATGTTGTACACATCCGTTTTATTTTAATCATGTTTTGAGGAACTTTTAAGTGTGACTTTTGCGTTGTCTTACATAAATATTAAGATTTATGTTTAGCTAAAGCATGCTTATTTAAGCACGCAATAAGAGTTTTTACTAGGAAATCACAGTATAAATATTACAAACTTAAATATTCACCAAAACATGATTAGAAGAACAAGGATATTTACAGCATTCGTACATAGATTATCAACTCTGTCCTCGGCTTTACAATAACACACGAGCTCACTGCCTACAATACTAGCCCATATTATTATACACCTACACCTTGTTTTCTTTTAACACATTTTCTTTAAT